>JBANSL010000015.1:21485000-21512500 GCA_037127255.1 Persicaria tinctoria
ATAGACCAAAAACCCCCCAATCAAGAAGGATAACAATCAAAACAACACACCCGAATTTGACAAAAACACTTTGAGACTTGCATCAAATTCAAGAAGAAGAACCAGAATGAGAAAAAAGGGAAGGAGGAGGACCAGATCTAAGAAAATACTTAGAAACTTACCCAAATCTACATTCCAAATACAGGTCTGCCATTGCAGCTATTATCTTCTAAGTCCTAACGAAGATACCTAGAAAACCCAAACAATGAGGAGAAAAATCAAAAGACTTACCTAAATCTTTGAAGGGTTGTACTTGGTTCATCTCGTCATCACGCTCAATCGCGCAGGTGGGGCTCCCAAGTTCGACATTGTGGTAGTCGGCGGCGCCAGATTCGAGGGCGGGGAATCTTTTTCTTCACTGTCTTCATCAGCACGTGGAGGAGGAAGGTTAGGAGGACGATCACATACATGAGGGTAAAGAATGAGAGGGGAAGAGAAAGGAGACCACGGGGCCGGGATTCACCATGGTTGAGGGTGGGAGATCTCAAATTGAGAGAAGCTCAAGGAAGAGAGAGACAGTGGAAACCGAGGTCTATGAACACAATTCTAGTAGTGGGTTCAAATACTTCGGTGAATGAATCAAAACCCTAGCAGGATGCAATTCTACGAAGGTAGCTAATCGAGATATAATTAACAACATAAACTCAACACAAAGATAATGAAATAATTGTCTGAATAAAATAGAATTCAAGGGAACTTGATTCGGCGTGATTGAAATCCAAAAGGTAAGGTTTCTCCACTTCCTTTGTTTCGGCACGTTCCTTACTCTTTCAAATTGGCTTCTAATGCTTCCTTCGCTTGTTCCTTGCTCTTAGGGATTTATTCCTTAGCTATTCCAAACTCCATTAATTTGATCCATGATTCTTCCACTATTCGAAGCTCAGATCTATTTCCAGCAAATAAACACTAAAAACGCGTAGATTCCGACTTCTTCCACTTAAGAGACAATGAATGCAGTTTATACTAAAACATGTCTAAATGTAACCTAAAGGGCTTAAGAAGTACCTAAAATGCATACAAATCATGCCTTATCAGTCCGATATGGAGGTTTCGGGATCCGTCAGAGGATCAAACTCAATAGAGACAAGGCACATGGAAATTAGCAGTAGAGGATCGGGGTGGACTTCCTTCGACCTGACCGTCTTGGATGAAGAAAATGATGAAGAGGAAATCAACCAGCCACATAACATAAGGGTAAATTGATAGCATGCATTTAGATAGGCATAATAGGTTGCATTTAGCTTAGTTAAGATGCATATCATGCTCGGTTTAAGTAGAATTTGCATATTTGCTCTCAATGTTGGTAGAGTTGGAATCTATATGTTTTTATTGATTATTTCAGGTAATTGTAGATCCGAGAAGAAGAAATGGTTTGATGATGCATTAGATGAGAAAGTCTAGTTGATCGAAGAAGCTTAAATGAAGATCTAAAGAGGTCTTGAGAAGAAGAAGTGAGCCTAAACGAAGAACAAGTCTGCAGAAGTTGTCGCTAGACATGCTGAACTTGTTTTGAACTTTTTGGAGGCCTCGGTTGTCCGATCGACTATTATGACCATGCATTGGAAAACTCTTTCAAAGAGCTACAACGTTTTTGTTGACGTCAAGAGCCAACACGAAGGGGATTTTCTGTAAAAGACCGATGTTGCGGTCGCCGCATTAGTGCAGCGGCCGCCGCATGTCCAGCAGCGACACGTTTAGTTCAGCGACACTTTTTATCCAAAACCCTATTTTGTTTAATGTCTTTTGGCTGACATTGACATCACTTAAGAGGGGATTAGACCTAGTTCTATTTATCCAACAATTCATTAGGTTATGATTCAAGACGATCTGAGTTGGAGATTGAGAGCGAGGTTCGCCACGGGCGGCTAAACTTTTTTCGTTATACTTGCAATTTGAAGCTTTATTTGGATTAAGTTGTGAGTTTCTGAATTTTGTTCCTTATTCCTATATTTGAATGTTTCAACTTCTTTGTGCTTGATTGTTGATTGTTGTAACGGCCCGGGATTATGATTCCCAGGTTACGTTTCGAGGGATGAAACCCCTCGTTAGGACCTTGCGCCCCGAGTACAGGTTGAAGGTTTTAAAGCCTAATTTAATGTTTTCAAAGAGGGATTTCATACCCAAAATCGAAGGGATCGTTGGAATCCCCGGGGAAGTCCCCCTGTACCTGTCGTAAGTCTAAGCGTGGAAATCATAAATCATGCGACTAGCGGAAACAAGTGTAATACAAGAGGGTGCCACGGCAGAGCCGGGTCAAAACGGAGTCTAAGTGTAAATCCAAAAAATATAATCAGAGTCTGGTGAAGTCTATAACTCCAGCGCTCACTCTCCACCGACAAAATGACCCGCGCAATAAGCAAACAGCACCGATAGGATGAACATAAATAATACCTAAAAAAATTGATATGGGGCGGGATCAGATCGATGCCCACTTTAGCTCTGCATCCCAACCATAAGCACACATATACGCTATACCTAACAAAGATGCTTCTAGATGCATGGCGGAATAATAACACACTAACATGATCCTAAGTTCAAGTACATAATAATGATAAGGCCTTAGCACAGAATACCAAGTGGTATATCCCTCTCCTACCTCCACCCCCTTCCAATAGGGCGGAGACCGGCCAGCTCGTGAATGCATTCCCTCATAATTGGGCGGCACGCATGCCTAACCCGTTCCCCAATAAAGCCCGCAGGCATCTCATAATATAAGGAAGTGCATGACTCGATTGACTCAGGACGGGACCCGGTGAGACTAGGTCGTCCTATGACCCTAGCAATGACTCTAGTTACTTCACAGATAACGGCCGTTCTGTTTACATACACATAAAGAAATAGAATGCTCAACCGTCGATGCAACCTAGCATGGTACTACATGGCATGCTGATCATGAATGCAAGCACCTAGTATATCATGCACCTAAAGCAGGGAATAGCTCTATTCAATCTGAGTAAGCTCCGAAGAGACTTACCTGGTATCGCAGAACAGCAAAAAGGCAATCAACCAGGCAATATGAAATCCGACACGTCACAGATGGTCACCTAACAAGTATAAGCACATCAATGAGTCTATCTCTAAGGCACACAAAGCATAGAATTATCACACACACAACTTCACAACTTAACATAATAATCGTCACATCATCTTTTTCATAATATCAACCTTATCTCGTAATCTATTATCTCAACATCTCACAACCATATTCAATATAATTCTCCAATTCATCAACTTAAGATAATTCCAATTCATACTTAACCAATTTGCATGCTATCATCTCACAATCTTACTTAGCATATAATTGCACATCTTCAACATAATCATATAACATTTAACCACAAATAATAAATCACCACAATATTATATCTTAAATCTCAAAACAAC
This sequence comes from Persicaria tinctoria, assembly GCA_037127255.1. Classification (NCBI taxonomy): domain Eukaryota; kingdom Viridiplantae; phylum Streptophyta; class Magnoliopsida; order Caryophyllales; family Polygonaceae; genus Persicaria; species Persicaria tinctoria. Next base: position 21,488,424 of record JBANSL010000015.1, read on the forward strand.
ATTTTATATTTTACTCCCCATAATATCACATAATATTTCTAACACCATTTTCTTCTAACATCTTTATAAAATATTTATAAAATCCAAACAATATTCATTAAATCAAAACATCCCTTTTTAAATTACCAACCCAACCTTTCTTTATTTTAATTTACCAAAACCCACCCTCATTTTGTAAAAATATCTCCAAAACCGGCCCTTATTTTTCAACATCCCAAACCGAGCCCTCTTGTTAAATAACCCCAAACCGAGCCCTTTTGTTAAACCCAAGGTCAAATTTCTAAAAAAAATAGGCCCAACCATTTCCCTTTTTAAAACACCAACTCGGCCCAAAAAGTTAGGCCCAACAAGGAAGGTCATCTCATTCTAATGTAAGAACCGGGTTTTGACATTTAAAAGGCAAGAAGTGGGCCCAGGATGATGTGTAAAAAAAAGAAGAGGGCCCCAGGCTGAGGTGGAGGCTGATGTGGCGAAAGATGGGCTCCACATCTCCTCTTCCTTCTTCCTCCTAATGTCGAAAGAAAGAAACGAACATGGCCTCGTGCCCAGAAATGACGGAAGAAAGGAGAGGGAGGAGGAGACCTCCGGCGGCGGTGGTGCTGATCTCCGGCCACCCGACCTCTCCGAAGCAGACCCACACACACAGGGAGGAAGGGAAAGAACGAGGAGAAAGGAAGAGGGCTCACCGAGAGGGCTTCGAAGCTTCGTCGGAGTTCGTCGGGATTTCGATGGGCTCGCCGGAGTCGGAATCACGCAGCTCGGCCTAGGGAGGGAGCAAGGAGAGTTAAAGATGGAAGCTTTGCTTGATTTGAAGGTGGAAGAGAGTAAGAGCGAGCGAAACGGGGCGGCGGGGCCTTACCGAGACGAAACAGAAACAGGACAGGAGAAGGAGGCGGTGGCGGTGCCGGCGGTTCCGGGAGGTGGTGCTGCTGCTTCTGGGTGGCTCGAGGGGCGTCGAGGCTTCTCCTGCTGCTGGGCCGAAGAGAGGAGCGAAAGAGGAGGTGGGTGAGGGCTTGGTTTTCCTCCACGGCAGAACAGGGCGAGGAAGAGGAGATGTGGGTGGCGCTGGTGGTCGGCGACGGGGATGGGTGGTGCAGCGGTGACAGAGGCGTGGTGGTGGGGGTGGTGAGGTGTGGCGGCAAGGAGGTGGGAGGAAGAAGCTCTCGGCAGATCCACAACAAAATAAGAAATGAGGTGTGTTTGGTTCCTTGTGTGAAAGGGGTTGAATTGAAGGGTTAGGTATGGTGATTGATAAGGAATGGGGATGGATTTAATAGAGTATGGTGAGGTGAGGGAGTGGGTAAGGGTGGAGTGTGAAATTAGGTAAATAATTACCCGGGATTAAATTCCCAACACGCGAATTTCGAACCTAGAAATGAAGACGGAATCGATCCTTAAATTAAAATTTGGGCCGGAATTTGTTTTAAATTCATTTTGATTTTATTTTTCCAAAAATTAATATTTTAAAAATCCGAGCCTTTACATCATCCACCTCTAAAAACAAGTCTCGTCCCCGAGACTAAAATCGTCCTAAAGTAGGGGATGAAGTTGAAATTGGTGAGTCCAAGGATCACGTCATCGATCCCGTAAGTACCTCATAAGTGCCCCCATGAGATCCCACAGTACCGTCGTCATGATCATAATACTCTCAATCGGTCGTAGTAAGGATGTGATAGGGGCCCCTACCACACCCCCACTCCGACTCCTCGGGCATACCATAACTCGAAAACCATCATGACGTCTCCGCTAGGTCTTAGCAAGCGATCTACAGGTGCCCCCATACATGCTTGTATCCACTTCGTGGGGCGTCATAATGAAAACTCGGGTTGGAATAGTTTTCTCAAAATCTATGTTCCTTTTTTTTTTTTTTTTTTTTTTTGGCCGTTAAACAAGGCATTTCTAATATCTGGCATCATGGATATAGAAGAATGATCATAATCTTAAGATACACAGAAGATCATAGCACATCAAAGGCAGTCACATACCATAATATCTAGCACATCATCATATCATCGAGGTTCATCACCTCATATCACCAATGAATCGCACTCGAGAGGTCAAGGTAATGTCTACACTCAGCTCAACTTAGGATGCAAGCAACTCATCTAGGACATCCCCATAGCTAGCCCGAATGCTCTCCTCGGTCTCCCAGGTGGCCTCCTCGGGGCTCCTCCTAGACCACTGAACCAGAAGCAAAGGAACCTCCCTGTTCCTAAGCTTCTTGACGCGACGGTCAAGGACCCTCACCGGACGCTCTACAAAGGTATGGTCAGGCTCGATGTGAAGGTCTGAGTGGTCAAGGACATGGCTGGGGTCGGGAATATGCTGACGGAGCTGGGAGACATGAAAGACGTCATGGACGCCGGCTAAGGATGGAGGCAAGGCTAAACGGTAGGCTACCACACCGACTCTCTCTAAGATCTCAAATGGGCCAATGAACCTCGGGCTCAACTTCCCTTTGATGCCGAACCGTCCAACTCCCCTGGTGGGCGAAACTCGAAGCCATACATGCGAGCCTACCTCGAACTCAAGCTCGGTCCTCCGTCTGTCCGCATACTTCTTCTGTCGATCCTGGGCTACCTTCATATGCTCTCGGATGCGACCGACCTTATCAACTGTCTCTCTGACCATCTCGGGCAACGACAGAACTGTATCTGCAGGCTCGTCCCAGCAAACTGGCGACTTGCATCGCCTTCCATACAAAGCCTCATATGGGGCCATCTCGATCGACGCGTGGTAGCTGTTGTTGTAGGAAAACTCCACTAGCGGTAGGTGCTTGACCCAATGATCACCCCAATCCAAGACGCACGATCGCAACATGTCCTCCAACGTCTGAATCGTCCTCTCGCTCTGTCCGTCGGTCTGCGGGTGATAAGCCGTACTAAAATGCAATTTGGAGCCCAAACTCTCCTGAACCTGCTGCAAAAACCTCGAGGTGAAGCGTCCATCTCGGTCGGATACGATCCTCTCTTGTACTCCATGAAGCCTCACAATCTGGCGAATGAACTCGTCCGCTAACTTCGAAGCTGGCCATGTCTCCTGAATAGCTATGAAATGGGCAGACTTGGTCAATCTGTCGACCACGACCCAAATAGCGTCAAATCCTCTGACGTCTCGCCTCAGCCCAGTGACGAAATCCATGGAGATATCCGTCCACTTCCACTCGCGAACTGGAAGTGACTGGACGGGTCCTCCCGGCCTCTGGTGATCAATCCAAACCTGCTGACAAACCTGACATCTGGCCACGAACTCTGTGATGTCTGCTCTCATCCTCTGCCACCAATAACTCCTCCTCAGATCCTGATACATCTTATTCGTCCCTGGATGGACAGAATAAGGGGTGGAGTGAACCTCCTGCATGATCCTCTGCCTCAGGTCTGACGTCGATGGAACTACAACTCTGCCCTGAAAGGCCAGCATCCCGTCTGCTCTCTCTGCAAGCTCTCTAAATCTACCCTGAGCCATCCGCTCTCTCAGAACTGCAATCTCTGAGCAATCTGCCTGACCCTGCCGAATCTCTGCTGACAACTCGGCCTGCACCTCTAAGAACAACAACTGTTCGCGATCTCGCTGAATCCACACCTCAAAGCAACATCTCATCAGATCTCTCTTCAATTCCCGCTGAGCTGTAAGCCTCTTAACGGCCACCTCATGATGAGTCTTCCTACTCAACGCATCTGCCACTACATTGGCCTTCCCTGGATGGTAGACTATGTCCAAGTCATAGTCCTTCAAAAGCTCTAACCATCGTCTCTGACGCATGTTGAGCTCCTTCTGTGTGAAAATGTACTTCAAGCTCTTATGATCCGTCATCACCTTGCAAGAAGTACCATACAGATAATGTCTCCAGATCTTCAGAGCGTGAACCACAGCTGCCAACTCCAAATCATGGATGGGGTAAGACACCTCTGCAGGCTTCAACTGACGCGAAGCATAAGCGATGACCCGATCTCTCTGATGCATAACACAACCCAAGCCGGAATGCAAAGCATCTGTGTAGATAACAAAGTCCTCTGTCCCATCTGGCAGAGCTAACACCGGAGCAGTCGTCAACTTCTGCTTCAGAAGCTCAAAGCTGGCCTGAAAATCTGAACTCCACTCGAAGGGGACGTCCTTCTTCAGCAGCTGCGTCATCGGTCTAGCAATACTCGAGAAACCCTGGACGAACCTCCTGTAATAACTAGCCAATCCCAGAAATGAGCGGATATCTCTGACGTTCTTGGGCACCTCCCAAGCAACGATGGCATCAATCTTTGCCGGATCCACAGCAACTCCCTTAGCTGAAATAATGTGGCCTAAGAAAGCCACCTCTGTGAGCCAGAACTCACACTTGCTGTATTTCCCATACAGCTGATGCTTCCTCAGCGTCTCTAGCACAATCCTCAAATGCTTCTCGTGCTCCTCTCTACTCCTCGAGTAGTCGATGAACACTCGGTTCATGAGCTCCATGAACGCGGCTGGTGCATTGGTCAGCCCAAACGGCATGACCACGAACTCGTAGTGACCATAGCGAGTCCGAAAAGCGGTCTTCGGAACATCCTCTGGCTTCACCCTCAGCTGATGATAACCCGACCTCAAATCAATCTTCGAGAAGACCACGGCGCCCTTCAGTTGATCCATCAGATCATCAATCCGGGGAAGAGGATAACGGTTCTTCACCGTCGCCCGGTTCAGCTCCCGGTAATCGATGCACAGCCTCAGCGACCCATCCTTCTTCTTGAAGAATAACACTGGCGCTCCCCAAGGCGATGCACTAGGCCGAATGTAGCCCTTCCCAGCTAGCTCCTCTAGCTGAGCCTTCAGCTCAGCCATCTCCGTCGGTGCCATGCGATAAGGGACTCGCGAGATGGGCCTGGTGCCTGGCTCCAACTCAATCGCGAAGTCGACCTCTCTCCGTGGGGGAAGTCCTGGCAGCTCCTCCGGAAACACATCTGCGAAGTCTCTGACGATGGGAACATCTGATATGCTGGGGTGCGTGCGATCCACCTCTAAAGCGTAACACCAATACCCGACGCAACCCTGGTCTAGAAGTCTGGCGGCTCTGACTACGCTGATGAGTGATCCATTCCTCTTGGGGTCGCTCCCCCAAACCTGGTGCTCGGTCCCGTCGGATGCCAAAATCGACACTGTCCTCGTCCGCAAGTTGATGATAGCCCCGTAATAGTCCATGAAGTCCATACCCAAGATGAGATCATCCATCCTCAATGGCATAACTATAAGGTCGGTAGGCCACTCTCACTCACCTATCCGAATGGGGCAACCTAAAATCTCACGACTCGTCCTAACCTTGGCCCCATCCGCCAGACCAATAGTAAGGGGTGAACCACTCGTGCAGCTCAGGCTCAGCCTGGCCACGCACGCCTCTGCGATGAAGCAGTGAGTCGCACCAGTGTCAAACAAGATAGATAGGCACTCATCATGGAAGAATATAGTACCTGCGGAAGTCGGGGCTGAGCGGTCATCAGCATGCATTTGAAATACGTGGGGCGGTGGGGGTAATCCTGGTCCTCGACCTCCCGAACTCTGGCCACGATCATACCCTGACCCTGACGGTCCTACAGAAGGTGATCCACGACCCTGACCTGACCCAGATGGTCCTCTACCTCCTCGTCCAGAACCTCTACCTCCTCTACCTCCGCCTCGGCCTCTGCTGGAAGGGTCACCTCGTCCCTGGCCCTGACCCTGGCCCTGGGGATATGTCAGCAGTGGTGGCTGAGGAGCCGCAGGAAGTCTCGGCGGACTACACTGAGCAAACCTCTTGACCCAATCGATGGGCTTCTCAGGGCACGCATCAATCACGGGCTCGGCTGGCTGTTGAGCTGGAACCTCTGGCGTCGGCGCCGTAGATCGAGCCCCTCCACGTAACTCGCTCATAATATCATGAAGCGCTGCCTCTAGCTGCCCAATCCTAGTCTCTGGGGAAGCTGGCACCCGGTCATCAGCTCGCGTTGGCGAAACTCGCTCCTTAGCACCCTCAGCGGCAACTCGACGAGGGCGTCCCCTGCCGCGACGCGCCCTACCCCCACGCCCATCTAAGCCACGTCTCGTGTCGGCCATACTTGCTACATAACAATGATTATATCGCTCAGCACAGAAGCACTCAACGATTCAATATGACCCTCTTCAAGGAGGATCGCCCTCAGGCCCAATTGAATTTAGGACATACAAGCACAGAGACGATCTATGCCGCCCTTCGGGGGACGGCTAACCGGAGGGGCAAATACCTCACGGTCTCCTAACCCATTTTACTCCAACCCTCGAGTTCCTTGGAATCTTCACAACCCATCTGTAAAAGAAAGCTAGTATTTTGCCTACCTTCCTCGAATTCTACATCCAAAAGGGATGCCTATCGCATAGTCTCTACCCCACGAGATTGCCATTCATAAGTGATTAATTTATGCTTATGTCCAATTAAATTCATTTTGCCCCTTGAAAACGATTTGAAAACCACTTGAAAGCAATTTGAAAACCTTGGGCCATTTTCAAAACCACTTCAACCTATCATACTCGGATTGCAAAACCTGGCTCTGATACCACCTTTGTAACGGCCCGGGATTATGATTCCCAGGTTACGTTTCGAGGGATGAAACCCCTCGTTAGGACCTTGCGCCCCGAGTACAGGTTGAAGGTTTTAAAGCCTAATTTAATGTTTTCAAAGAGGGATTTCATACCCAAAATCGAAGGGATCGTTGGAATCCCCGGGGAAGTCCCCCTGTACCTGTCGTAAGTCTAAGCGTGGAAATCAGAAATCATGCGACTAGCGGAAACAAGTGTAATACAAGAGGGTTCCACGGCAGAGCCGGGTCAAAACAGAGTCTAAGTGTAAATCCAAAAAATATAATCAGAGTCTGGTGAAGTCTATAACTCCAGCGCTCACTCTCCACCGACAAAATGACCCGCGCAATAAGCAAACAGCACCGATAGGATGAACATAAATAATACCTAAAAAAAATTGATATGGGGCGGGATCAGATCAATGCCCACTTTAGCTCTGTATCCCAACCATAAGCACACATATACGCTATACCTAACAAAGATGCTTCTAGATGCATGGCGGAATAATAACACACTAACATGCTCCTAAGTTCAAGTACATAATAATGATAAGGCCTTAGCACAGAATACCAAGTGGTATATCCCTCTCCTACCTCCACCCCCTTCCGATAGGGCGGAGACTGGCCAGCTCGTTAATGCATTCCCTCATAATTGGGCGGCACGCATGCCTAACCCGTTCCCCAATAAAGCCCGCAGGCATCTCATAATATAAGGAAGTGCATAACTCGATTGACTCAGGACGGGACCCGGTGAGACTAGGTCGTCCTATGACCCTAGCAATGACTCTAGTTACTTCACAGATAACGGCCGTTCTGTTTACATACACATAAAGAAATAGAATGCTCAACCGTCGATGCAACCTAGCATGGTACTACATGGCATGCTGATCATGAATGCAAGCACCTAGTATATCATGCACCTAAAGCAGGGAATAGCTCTATTCAATCTGAGTAAGCTCCGAAGAGACTTACCTGGTATCGCAGAACAGCAAAAAGGCAATCAACCAGGCAATATGAAATCCGACACGTCACAGATGGTCACCTAACAAGTATAAGCACATCAATGAGTCTATCATCTCACAATCTTACTTAGCATACTTAACCAATTCATCAACTTAAGATAATTCCAATTCATACTTAACCAATTTGCATGCTATCATCTCACAATCTTACTTAGCATATAATTGCACATCTTCAACATAATCATATAACATTTAACCACAAATAATAAATCACCACAATATTATATCTTAAATCTCAAAACAACATTTTATATTTTACTCCCCATAATATCACATAATATTTCTAACACCATTTTCTTCTAACATCTTTATAAAATATTTATAAAATCCCAACAATATTCATTAACTCAAAACATCCCTTTTTAAATTACCAACCCAACCTTTCTTTATTTTAATTTACCAAAACCCACCCTCATTTTGTAAAAATATCTCCAAAACCGGCCCTTATTTTTCAACATCCCAAACCGAGCCCTCTTGTTAAATAACCCCAAACTGAGCCCTTTTGTTAAACCCAAGGTCAAATTTCTAAAAAAAATAGGCCCAACCATTTCCCTTTTTAAAACACCAACTCGGCCCAAAAAGTTAGGCCCAACAAGGAAGGTCATCTCATTCTAATGTAAGAACCGGGTTTTGACATTTAAAAGGCAAGAAGTGGGCCCAGGATGATGTGTAAAAAAAAGAAGAGGGCCCCAGGCTGAGGTGGAGGCTGATGTGGCGAAAGATGGGCTCCACATCTCCTCTTCCTTCTTCCTCCTAATGTCGAAAGAAAGAAACGAACATGGCCTCGTGCCCAGAAATGACGGAAGAAAGGAGAGGGAGGAGGAGACCTCCGGCGGCGGTGGTGCTGATCTCCGGCCACCCGACCTCTCCGAAGCGGACCCACACACACAGGGAGGAAGGGAAAGAACGAGGAGAAAGGAAGAGGGCTCACCGAGAGGGCTTCGAAGCTTCGTCGGAGTTCGTTGGGATTTCGATGGGCTCGCCGGAGTCGGAATCACGCAGCTCGGCCTAGGGAGGGAGCAAGAAGAGTTAAATATGGAAGCTTTGCTTGATTTGAAGGTGGAAGAGAGTAAGAGCGAGCGAAACGGGGCGGCGGGGCCTTACCGAGACGAAACGGAAACAGGACAGGAGGAGGCGGTGGCGGCGCCGGCGGTTCCTGGAGGTGGTGCTGCTGCTTCTGGGTGACTCGAGGGGCGTCGAGGCTTCTCCTGCTGCTGGGTCGAAGAGAGGAGCGAAAGAGGAGGTGGGTGAGGGCTTGGTTTTCCTCCACGACGGAACAGGGCGAGGAAGAGGAGCTGTGGGTGGCGCTGGTGGTCGGCGACGGGGATGGGTGGTGCAGCAGTGACAGAGGCGTGGTGGTGGGGGTGGTGAGGTGTGGCGGCAAGGAGGTGGGAGGAAGAAGCTCTCGGAAGATCCACAACAAAATAAGAAATGAGGTGTGTTTGGTTCCTTGTGTGAAAGGGGTTGAATTGAAGGGTTAGGTATGGTGATTGATAAGGAATGGGGATGGATTTGATAGATTATGGTGAGGTGAGGGAGTGGGTAAGGGTGGAGTGTGAAATTAGGTAAATAATTACCCGGGATTAAATTCCGAACACGCGAATTTCGAACCTAGAAATGAAGACGGAATCGATCCTTAAATTAAAATTTGGGCCGGAATTTGTTTTAAATTCATTTTGATTTTATTTTTCCAAAAATTAATATTTTAAAAATCCGAGCCTTTACAATTGTTTTATTCTATCTTGCCTGATCAACTTGGTAGAATCAATTCAATTGCTAGGGTTTTGTAGATTCCTGATTGCGAACCTTAACCCAAGTAGCAAACTTATCTCTTTAGGGCTAATTGAACTAATTGGATGGGTAGGAAGTTGGATGTGTTGTTAAATCACTCTTTAGGAACTGCAAATACCTTGGTTAATCTCTGAACTTAAAGATATCAATTGTGTTAAATCCTTATTTAGGGATTGTTCAATTGATAAGGGTTTCTATGACTGATTGGACTAGTAACTATATTAGGTCGGGACAAGAGCATTCATAGAAAGACTAAAATGATAAGTGGAAGTTACAATATCAATTCAACTAAATAAAGTGGATAGTTGTAGGTAGAGTGATCTTCTCTAAATTGTTTTGCATCATTTGTTTTTATTTTATTTTGTTTTCTTTTCAATCTCAATCAACCAAAACCCCCTTTCTACTAATTGGTAAATACACATTGCTGAGAAATACTTGATTCTCTGTGAGATCGACCTCTTACTTACTTGTTATACTAGTTTGTAGGTTTGAGTTTTATTTTGATACGGTTTACGCGACTAAAAATCGTTCATCAAATTGACGATGTTGCCGGGGATTCAAGTTTATTTCTTTGTTTTGTGTATTTATTGATTTTTGTTTATATATCTAACTTTTTTGTGAACCTATCTTAATTACAGTTCACAACACCCTTACTACTAACTTTTTCAAGATGTTGAGTTTAGCGCAGTTTGAAGGTGAGAACTTTCACCAATACTTCACTAGACTGCATGAGTATGTTGACGACCTTGGGTCATGGAGTTATCAATTCAGAATTCGAGATATAATTATGTGCATAATTGATGGGATCACTGTTGAGATGCGAGCGCTTATTGAGCACTTGAATAACGGAGGCTTGAAGTGGTTAGGAGGATTGTCGGGGTTGTGGGATTTTTTCGGTTATCTGGATTACTATACTTCACAGGAAGAATTGATCACCACATCTTCTCCGCCAATGGAGGACTCTTTCACACACCTAGAGGATCCATTCCACACTCTCACACAAGTGATGCAGATGTTGGAGGAAGTAAAAATGAGCCGAATTGGAAAGTTGGAGAATCGGATGAACCAACTCGTTCAAATTTTGAGTGCAAAAGGTGAAAAAGAAGCAAGCTTGAAAGAGAAAATCAAGACAAGTGATGAAGAAGCCGAGAACGAAGCACCCTGTGTAGAGCGGCGGTCGCCGCCACCATGCAGCGGTTGCAACACTGCTACTGACGAACTCCCGATGTCCTCTTCTCTTGATTTTGAGAAACCAATCCCACTACCCCTTGAGGCTTTAAAGGATGCAAGAATGGAAGATCCCATCGAAGTCATTGTGTTGGATTCATTCCCTCCTATGTGGTTTCAACACGACAATGACATGCCAAACAAGGAAGAATTGGTTGCAGACAACGATACTTTCTTTGATCATGGAGGAGAGGGTCTAGTGCTTCCTGAGTTGGAATCTCATGAGTCGATGCATGAGATTACATGTGATGTGTCTCTTACTCCATCTGAAACGTCCATTTTGAGCTCGCTCATTGATGAACCAGGTCCAGAGCCATCAGTTGAGGCTCAATAGGTAATAGAGGTAAACCTTTGCAATTTGGAAGGTAATGGTGATTATGTTGATCCTTTTGATTGCTATTTTGAGAAGCCACCGGCGGAACTGTGTTTGTGGTATCATATTCCTTCAGGAGAGAGTAATGCTAGACTCTTTGATAGATTGAAAAGGTTATTGAATTCCATATTTTATGCTTTCAATTTATTTTGCTATGATTTTCTTTGTAAGATGTGTGCACATGAATATGATAGGATACTGAGGGCCTTGACGATGTCTGATAGATAAGATCTTGAGATTGAGAATAAGGCAGGCCAATGACATTAAAGAAAGGCGCTTCTCGGGAGGCAACCCGAGGTAAGCTTCCTATTTTAGTTATTTCAATTCCTAGTTTGCTAGTTTTCTTTTCAATAAATTAGGTTTTCCATTAGACATTAGATAGTTGCTTTTAGTTTTGGAAAGTTAAAGTTTTCAGGAAAGGTCACACGGAATGGGCAGCTACTACAAAATGCAGTGGCCGCCGCAATGCTCAGATCCGACCTATAGAGACCCATCCACCACATTGTGAGTATTTCATTCATTTCTTCCTCTATGTTTTTATTTTTTGTTGTCTTTTATGTTTCATTGAGGACAATGAAAAGTTTAAGTGTAGGGGAGGGATTGCATTGCATATAAATAGATTTTGTATATCATGTTTATTTATGTCTTTATATTTATTTTTACTCATATATCACATTTGAAAAAAAAATCACAAAAATATCATGCATTGCATTTAGGTGTTATTAAAGATATCCATCTTGGTTTAGTTTGTCCTCTAATTTATTTTTACGATCTCGTTGCATAAATCCCATGATTTGATTGAATTGCTTGAAAATGATGTTTGGAGCATGATTTAAGAATATAATTGAGCAAGTATAGTTCATAGTTGAGGTTTAATTTAAATCTAGCAAAAATATAACCTTTGTGAGTTTGTTTCTGCCTTATAGGTACTTTACATATTATTCCATTTTGCCTTTATTGTGTGATTATACTCTCCATATGCTTCTTATTTCAATACCGTATTGCACATGTTTGTTGCTTGTGAATTTCAAATGATTGAGCCATGTTTTCTTTAGTCGTATTATACCTTATCTACCTTTTGCATTACCCCTTTACCGCCCGCACCACCATCTCTATTCTTCATCAACACCACAATGCCACCTTACCTCCTCCTTGCCGTCAGCCACCAAACGCCTGCAAAAACAAGCACACTCGAGCACCATTTCATTCCCGTGTCGAGGACAACTTCTTCTCTCCCTCTTCCTCGTCCGACCAGCAGCAGCAGCACATCCACCATCTTCTGCCAAGGGCGGCCGCATGGGAGCGGGTGCCCCCCCCCCCCCCCGAACAAAAAAAAATAAAACGGAGGCTACGAGGGCGAGGATGCGAGAGCATCAGTCTGAGGAATCAATTCTGGCGCTTTCAGCGCATGGGAGAGAAGGGAAAAGAAGATGAGCGAGGTGTTAAGGGAGGTTGCGAGGTCCGACGGGAGAAGAAGCGCGAGGCTACGAGGTGCGAAGGAATCAATTCAGATTTCCGCATACGGGAGAGAAGGGAGAAGAAGCCCGCTACTCGTTCTGGATGCGAGGCGCGGTGGCGGTGCAAGGCGACTGGCGGGGGACAGGGATGGCAGGCCTGGCGGCTGAATCCGCTCGTGTGCTATTGAGCGAAGAACGGTAAGTTTCCCTTAATTTGAGATTGTTTGAATGTATATACACTTTAATTTTGTTGAAACTTGAATTGATTGGAAGAATTGAAATAGATTTGTAAGATTAGGATTTGAGATTTGAGGTTGAAATATGAATTGGGGGTTTTGTTGAAATATTGAATTGATTTGGAGAACTGAAATGAACTTGTTAGATTAGGGTTTGAGATTTGAGGTTTGAAATATGAATTGGGGGTTTTGTTGAAACATTGAATTGAATTTGAGAATTGAAATGGATTTGTTAGATTAGGATTTGAGATTTGAGGTTTTAAATATAAATTGGAGGTTTTGTTGAAATGTTGAATTGATTTGGATATTGAAATGTATTTGCTAGATTAAGGTTTTAGGTTTGAAATATGAATTAGGGGTGTTAAAATGTTGAAATTGCATAGTGCACACAAGTTGCCCAACACCTAATCACACTAGCGTGCAAATGATAGTACTCTTTGGTATTGTGTGGGTAGGTTGTATTGATTTTTTTTTCCTTTAGAAAACTAAGAAATTACACATTCTTTAGCAAGTTTGTACCTATTTCACCTCCTCCAGCCCGCTTGAGACTATCCTACATTGGTCTTTGGAAAAAAAAATTCGCTTCCCCTCCAAGAAATCATGCGGCCGCCACTGTCTCCCGCCCAGCGCCGCCTCCCACTTTTTCCCCTGTTTTCGCCCTTCCGAATGGTAAGCTTCTTCCTCCTTTCCTTATGCTCGTTAGACCCATAAGGTTAAACCTTTATGACCGTACCTCTCTAACCTAGGACCCTCAAAGCTTCCCACGTCCTTGACGAGCTTTAACGATCTCCGACGAAGCCAATCGAACCTCCGGTGCACTACCGACGACCTCGAGCCTCCTTCCCGGTGAGCCCTCTTCCTTCCTGTTTCGTTTTGTTAGCCCTAGGAAGTTCTTGTATTTGTATATTTGATGGCGATTTCTGAGCACGGGAGAGCGAGGTAAGGACGAGGGTAGCTTGAGCACGAGAGCGAGAGTTGCAAACAGGGCCCAAAGCGAGAGCGTGAGCAAAGGGCAGTGAGCGAGGCTGGGAGGCGGCGAGTGCGAGCACGAGGGAGTCGAGGCGAGACGATTGAGCGAGCGCCAGAGAGAAAGGAAAGTCGAGGAAGACGGAGGAGGCGAGCTTGAGCCCGACGGCCATTCGAACAGAGTAGGCAGGAGCTGATTCGGGGAAGAAGATGAATCATGGGGCCCGCCGTCTGCCTAGTCACCATAGGGACCCACTCCTTTCTTCTCCTTCTGAATCGAAATGGGAGTGAGAGTTGTGCATTGGGCCAGATTTGTTTGGTCAAAAGCTTTTGGGCCATGAAGGATTTGAGGGAAATGGTTTCCTTTTATTTTAGGGTAAACCAAAGGAAACCACCCTTAAATACACTGTGTTGCTCAAAACCACCCCTTAAAATGAAAATTGCAGAAAACCACCCTTTAAACATACTCTGTTAGCAAATAACCATCCAACCCGTCTATTCCGTTAAAAAGTCCATCAAATGTGTGAAAATACAATTATACGCTTGGGTTCACCCTCCAAACTAGCCAAAATCTCTGTTCGATCAAACCCTATAAACTCAGGAACAACGGCGGCGACGGCAAACAACTTGCAGCTCCTCGACGACTTCCTTCTTCTTCTCCTCGACCTCCTCTGCGAGCACTTCAGCAGGCGTTTCCTTCAGATCCCGGGCGGCGTCAACATTGGGGTCACGGGAGACATGGAAGAACCAACCTTGGCGACCCAACCATAGAGACCCTCGGGAGACATGGAAGAACTCGAGATCGGTTTAGTTCAGCAGCGGAAGAGGACCGGTGAATCGATTGAACTTGATGGGGATTGAAATCGATGGGGATTGAAGAGGAGCGGTGAACCGACTGAACTTGAAGAGGAGCGACATCAATCGGTCGAGGGGGTTGAAATCGATAGGGATTTGGCCGCACTGCATTCACAAGAAGACGTTCAGTCGGCGCCGAATTCTCCTGCACCTTCTCTTTCTGCTTCAAATTGCTCTCCGACGACCTATCACTCTGGTCCCTTGCCATTTCCGAACCCAGATCTAGGCCGGCCCACTACTCGTCCTCGAATTACTAACAAATCCCAATCCTTGAGAAACCCTAGCTTTCCTCATCATGTCTCCATGATTCACAAATCCTTTTTTCAGAAGCATCAGTCTCACTTTCCATAAACAGGAGTATTATTCCCTCTCACCATGCCATCAATTCCATACCCAGGAGTATTCCCTCTCGAGTTTACTCTGTTGTTCGAACAAGTGGTACTTTGCAAACGAGGAAGAAACACTTTAATTTTTAGTTTTTGTTATTGACATTTATTTCTTTTATCTTTTACGAGCAATATACTTTTGTAACGTTGGGTAGACGGAAAAGCTGAAATTTCACAGACTTTTTAACGGAATAAATGGGTGGGGTGGTGATTTCCTAACGGAATAGGTTTATGTTGTGAGCTGAATCTGTCATGTTTTACATTAACTTTTATATCGTTTTCTGCATACATTGCATACATTTGGGTTATATAGTACAGAATCTATGTAGTTTATGTTTATTTGCCAAATTATGGAATCTACACCAGTTTCTGTTTAAATCGCAGAATTCGAGGGGTTTTACAGCAATTCTAAGGAAAGTCAAAAAAGCTCGGAAAACAACTATAGAAGTCCAGAATCTGAGAGTACAGAACCAGGACAAACCGGGTTGAAGCCAGAGCTACTCTATGTCGAGTACACCCTACTCGATCTCGAGTAGAAAGTCCGAGCAGGCCTTGTCGACTAGGAGCAGTGTCGAGAGCCAGACCAACCCAGCTCCGGGACCCTACTCGATCTTGAGGACCACCTAGTCGAGATCGACGAAGCCTAGACGCCACACTCAGAGTCGATGAGAAGAGAAGCTGATCGAGAAGCCGAGGACGAAGGCTCTAAGCAACCCTACTCGATCTCGAGGACCACCTTGTCGAGATCGATGATCCACCATGCCCTAGTCCGAGTCCATGCCGAGGAGGAGTCCTCGACATCACCAAAGAGCCATCCTCGACCACAACTCTACTCGATCTCGAGGAACCCTAGTCGAGATCGACGATGCCCAGGAGCCCATATCCGAGCCATGTCGAGCAGAGTCACCCGAGAACACCAGTCGACGACGAATCCTAGTCGATGTCGACGAGCCCTTTGTTGAAGTCGAGTAGACCAGCTTCTGGAAACGCATCGACGTGAGCAGTCCGAGTAGAGTTGGAGTTACTGGAAGCCGAAGGAAGTCGAGTAGGCCGAGATCTATCAAGTTCTATCCATGGAAGGGGAATCTATCAACATGAAGAGACTTACCTAGTTTAGATTTATCTTTTCCATTTTAGATTTAATTTATTTATCGCTTTTATTTATCATTAAGCCTTTTAGATATAATTTTAGATATAGATAGAAGATTCTATCCTTGATTAGCAAGGAATAGAAGGCTATAAATAAAGCCCTAGGGGCTAGACATTCATTCATTCAATTTCAGAGGTAGAGAAGTAGTTCCACAGAGAAGTTTTAGGAGTTCTAAAGTTTTTATGGTTTTGGCATTCTGCGAAAGTTGATTGCCGAGATTGTAAAGGCTTTGAATATAGTTTAATGCAAGTTTCTTTTTATACATCAATGTCTGCTATTGCGATGAGGAGCGAGTAGTCCACCCACTTCTGGGGCTGGGGTGAGCACGACGGTGGCCATGTGAGATGATGCAGTAAAGGTCAGATCTTTTTATGCAATTCGTCTTCTATCCCTATGAGCATGATTCTTTTGCGAGAGTTGAAGGTGATCCTTGTTTGTATTATTGAAGCGAAAGTGATCTTAATACAACTTGGGTTAATTATGTGAAAAGGGTTAGTAACAATTAGGGTTTATGCGAAAGTTTCTATATGCCTATTTGTTAGTAATGAAAGTTATTTTGATGGAAAGCATGATCTTTTATGCCTTTATGCGTTACTTTGCATGGTTATCATTGTGGTGTTGATACCCTGTCCTTGGAGGTCTTTTATTATATTGATTTATTTCTGTCGAAAATCTGAGTTCTGTGTTCAAATTTGCAATTTAAGTTTTCTGAGTTTTCTAGTCGATACAGAGGAGCAGTTAGTCGATATCGAGTTGGCTTTAGTCTATGTCGAGTTGAGTTTCTGCTTCTGTCGTCGAGTTGAAAGTTTCTGTTTTTACTGAGTTTTGTCGATCTCGAGTATAAGCTTGTCGAGATCGAGTACTTCTGCTGCCTTGCTTTGTTCTTTACTTTCGTTTGCTTTTGTTCTTTACTTTCTTTCGTTATATTCTATCTTGCTTCTGTTTTGCTTTTATTTCTTTGTTCTTTGTTTCTGTCTTTTCTGCTGCTTGTCTGTGAGAATCTGTTGCTACCTAAGAACTGCTGACGTGCTTCCTCGTAGATTCGATCCTGACAACCTTCTACTACAACGGGAGGAAGTCTTGTATTTATTTGCTGAGATAGGGAAGTCAGTCTGATCTTTATTTTATATTTATTTCATACTTGACCATCCTCCTGCAACAACAAATTGGCGCCGTTGTCGGGGAAGCAATCATCCGCGCCTTAGGTAGTTAGATCTTACTTTTTCTCTGAGTTAATTTTCAGGTGTATGCGCCGTTCTGGTCTACCACCCGAGTTTGACAGCTTAGACGAACCAGAGCGTTACCTACACATTCACTCTACACTCAAAAGGATCATGGCGGCTGCTGAAACACAAGAGCAGCTGATTGCCAGGCTTACAAGGGAGCTAGCTGCAAAGGATACCACTATAGCCAATGAAAGGGCAGTGAGGGAACAAGAAGCTGAGCGCGCAAGGCAAGCAGAAGCTGAGCTTGCCCAATATCCAACTACTGCTGAGGATTATATGCATCCAACCCTCGTCGTGCCTGAATCGGCGATTCTTATCCCTGAAAACTCTTTTGAAATTCGCACTCAATTTCTTCTAGAGCTTAAAAATAATGCCTTCTTTGGTAGATTTAATGAGTGTCCTCTTGAACATATTACGAACTTTTCTGACATGTGTCGTACTCTTGCTGAAGGTACAACTTTGGAATATGTCAAGATGAAGTCTTTCCGCTGGTCGCTGGCTGGACCTGCACTGAAGTGGCTTGAAGGGCTGAAACCAAGATCACTAACAACATGGGCCCAAGTAGAGCAAGAGTTTCTGAACAAGTTCTTCCCTCCCACCAAAACAGCACATCTCCGCCAGAAAATCACCGCCTTCAAACAAAAGCAAGGGGAACCGCTGGCAAAGGCATGGGAACGCTACAAGGAACTTCTGCGATCTTGCCCTACTCATGGACAGCCACCCTACGTCATTCAGGAGATCTTCTTCAACTGTCTTGATCAAATCACTAAGGACAGAATCAACCATTATACTCGCTATGAGTATCTGACAATGCCGCCAAGTGACGCATGGGGTGTGCTAGAGAAGCTCACCAACTACGACAACAAGTATGGGTCTACTGCAACTTATGAAGAGAACGCATACACAAGGCCAGCACCTTCCATGCCCCTCTATGAGCCTCCTAAGGAAATTGATCCGGATGTAAGGGAACAGTACTACAGAGATCAAAACAAAAAGCTCCTTAAGCAAGTGAAGTATCTTTCTGTCAACCAGCCTTGTATTGAATGCGGATCGCAACGGCACACCACTCCTGAGTGCCCACACACAGAGCAAGTCAGAATGGCAGAACACAACGAGGAGGTAGGTTACGCAGGGGGTCCCAATCGCTACATAGGGGACCAAAGATTTCAGCAACCACAATGGAACCAAGGTGTCCCTAGGAACCCCCCGCCCTATAGAGCTCCAGGACATCCAGAAAGGGGCCAGAAAAAGGATGATATACAGACAGTCCTGGAGGAAATACGGAGGAATCACTCAGAAACTAGGCATTCCTTCAACTCCGTCTACACTCAGATGCAAGGGGTCAACTCTAGGCTTGGGGAGATTGATATATGGCGAAAATCAGTTGATACACAGATTGGTCAACTGGCAGCAGGAATCCCCAGACAGTCAGGTGCACTCCCTGGGTCTTCAGAACCAAATCCTAAGGGAAAGACTGGGCACATCGCTGCTGTAAAACTCAAAAGCGGACATCAACTGCAAGAGCCAGAGGTCGGAAAGCAGCAGAACAACGAAGAACAACATATCGACATCGACAACACTGTAGTCAACGTCGAGGAAGACCTAGTCGATGTAGAGGAGAAACTTCAGAAACCTTCGTCTGCAGTGCACAGCAACTCGACTGCACCCAATTTGGTCGAGATCGACAAGGGGCTACTCGACATCGACGACGGTCAACCAGAGATCGAGAAGACTGCAGCACCTCCGACATCTGTTCTGGCTCCGAATCCGAAAAAGAAGCTGCCTTTCCCCACAAAATCTCCAAAGGACCCGGTAGAAAAGAAATTTCAGCGCTTCATCAAAATGCTTCAGAAACTCAACGTCACCATCCCCTTCACAGAAGCTCTCAATGAAATGCCATTCTATATCAAGTTCCTGAAGGAGATTTTGAGCAAAAAGCGATCGATGGCTGAAATTACAGAGGAATGCAGGCATTTGGACATACTAGAGAAGAGGCCAGATCCAGGTAAGTTTGCTATAACCATTGGATTTGGTCCATACAAAATTAATGCTTTATGTGATCTTGGAGCTAGTGTGAGTATAATGCCTTTAACAATTTGGTCCAAGATTAAGATAGGTGCCCTGGAGCCTGTGGATGCTAGACTTTATATGGCCAACAACACGGTGGTCATTCCAACAGGCATGGTGGACAATGTGCCAGTACAAGTAGGTAAATTCTTTGTCCCTGCTGATTTCCTAGTTATTTGTATGCAAGAAGATCCTGCTTGTCCAATTATTATAGGGAGACCCTTCTTGGCGACGGTGGATGCCAACATAAGCGTAAGGAAAGGAGTGCTCACCTTCAACATCAGCGATGAGATAATTGAGTATTCCTTTAATAAAACTGAAAGGCATACAGGTCCAATGGAAGAGGTCAAATCTATCTCAGCTGGCTACATCACCTGCGGGGAACCCAAGGTCAGAAATATGACTCCTGAGGAGCTGGAAAAAAGGGACATGGAGGCCCAGGTGGAGGAGATCATGGCAATCCTAAAGGAGGACGCAGAAAATCCAATCGACACAAATGAAGGTACGTCGTTATGGATTAATTATTTTTTGGATGCCTTGACAGGAACTAAGTATGGGGTCAAGATCGACCAAGACTCCTCGACATCGAGAACCCTAGTCGACCTCGACAAGACACAGAAGCCTCCACCAGCACCAGCGTCATCGAGCAGCAATACAGAAGCTGAGGGCTACTCGACATCGAGTAAGCTACTCGAGATCGACCACCACTCGGTTTCCTCGACTTCGCCTTCTTCGACGCTGACTCCACCAGACGAACCAGGCTCCTCGATCTCGACTAGCCTTGTCGAGATCGACCACCACCAGGCTCCACCAGCTCCTGCTTCCTCGACGCTGCAGCCACCAGGAGCAGAACCCTACTCGACATCGAGTAGTCTACTCGATGTCGACAAGACCTCCCCTTCGTCGACTCCTGCATCCTTGAGCAGCCCACCACCAGAACCTGCAGACTCGTCAAGATCGACTAGCTCTAGTCGAGATCGACCAAACACTGTGGTCCCCGATTCCGTCTCTGCGAAGGTAAGCCAAGGTATGGATCTCTCTTCTCCTATTTCCATTAAAGATCTATCTATACATGGGAGAGGTTTGCCTTGGTATGTGCGCTTATGTAGGATATCCAATGATGAGCCCAAGGAGTATGAAGTTGGAGACAAGCTCTATGTCTCTAAATCAAAGGATCATTGGTTCCCTAACAAATTCAACAAGAAGCGGATGGGACCTTTCGTGGTGAACGAAATCCATTCTGGAGGATTACAGCTGATGGACAAGAATGGAGTCTTATTTGAGGCCCAGGCTACATGGGCCTTGCAAATGCCACCTTGAGCTAAATGGAGAAAGTCGGCCTAGCGACTATAAAATCTAGAGCTTGTACATAGACTTCTTAGGACTTTTGAGACTCTGTTTTTGTTTTTGGTTTGGAACATTTCTAGTTTTTCTATTGTGGGTATATGTCCTCTACACTTTTCAGGTCCATGGATAGAGGCAAGCTATATCAACATTCATACTCGGCCCTGGAGGCGCTTCCATTCGAAATTAAGAGGTTCTGCACACATGTCTAGTGAGTTTCTTTCTTTACCCTTGTTTTTATACAGTGAGGACATTGTAATGTTTAAGTATGGGGTGGGGGAAGGGCTTACTTTGTGCATATTGGATTTATTTGACCATATTTGTGCATGTTAAAAGTTTATTTCTTGAATTGCTTATACATGGCTATTTTGAAATTCATTATTGATTTTTGTGCTTATATACATGTTTTCAAAAGTTTATAAAAATGACCCACATTGAAAATTTTGATTAATTTCATGGAAGCTTTATATTGAACTCGACAATGCAAAATTGGATTCATTAGAGATATAGCATGAAATTGCCTAGTGAAGGGAAGTCATAATGAAGTGCATATTTTCTTGAAAACCATAGAAGGAGGTAAAATTTGAAGTTGCTTTTGACATATTGCATGATAAGATGATGGAGGACTTTATATTTCCATATAATGCTCATTGTTTGAAATCCTAGCCTTACCTATGCTTATGCATCACAAAAGCCATAATATGCCTTATTTCAATTATCGCTCCACATGATCTAAATATTTGCCATTCTTTACCTTATCCGGGGATTATGTTGAGAATGATGTTACATTATGGAGATGTTATATGGTGTTTGTGATTATTGTCATTTATTGAAGTTTGGAAGGAAATTGTTTGAAATATATGGAAAATTTAATGAGTGAAATAAAATCCAATCACCTGAGGAGATAAAGGTAGATTGACCATGCTCTCTAAGATAATAGTTTGGAGAGATGGGACACATTGTGAGGAGTCCAAGACACTAAGTATCCGGGGCCATTCATGACACCCATGTTTGTGACTCGCGAGAAGGCAGTGCTAAGGTCAGAGAGGTAAAAGCATTATTATTGATAAAAGCATTATGAAAGGTGATGAATCTTATGAAAAGGAATGTGGAAATTCAATTTGGAGATACTCCATTTCCCCGAATCATTAGCACCACATTGCCAAAAATTGCCCACCTTTAGCCTTTTACCAAATCTACTCCTTATTTGAGCTTAAATTGAAGTCCTCTTGATTATTAATGCTTTGTCACTTATGAATGTTTTTGCATAACCCTCCTTTTGTGAGTAGATGTTGCTTTGATATAATTGCACATGCATGGATTTGTGACACTAGTACCTTTTCGAGGATGGTAATTGATTGCAGGGACATATGACAATGAATCTGATATGTTGAGAGTTTTTGATTTCTTCCCCTGAATGACAATTAAAGGTATTGCTTGAGGACAAGCAAGCTTAAGTATGGGGTGTTTGTTGTGAGCTGAATCTGTCATGTTTTACAGTAACTTTTATATCGTTTTCTGCATTCATTGCATAAATTTGGGTTATATAGTACAGAATCTATGTAGTTTATGTTTATTTGCCAAATTATGGAATCTACACCAGTTTCTGTTTAAATCGCAGAATTCGAAGCGTTTTACAGCAATTCTAAGGAAATTCAGAAAAGCTCGGAAAACAACTACAGAAGTCCAGAATCCGAGAGTACAGAACCAGGAAAAACCGGGCTGAAGCCAGAGATACTCTATATCGAGTACACCCTACTCGATCTCGAGTAGAAAGTCCGAGCAGGCCTTGTCGACTAGGAGCAGTGTCGAGAGCCAGACCAACCCAGCTCCGGGACCCTACTCGATCTCGAGGACCACCTAGTCGAGATCGACGAAGCCTAGACGCCACACCCGGAGTCGATGAGAAGAGAAGCTGATCGAGAAGCCGAGGACGAAGGCGCTAAGCAACCCTACTCGATCTCGAGGACCACCTTGTCGAGATCGATGAGCCATCATGCCCTAGTCCGAGTCCATGCCGAGGAGGAGTCCTCGACATCACCAGAGAGCCATCCTCAACCACAACTCTACTCGATCTCGAGGAACCCTAGTTGAGATCGATGACGCCCAGGAGCCCAGATCCGAGCCATGTTGAGCAGAGTCACCCGAGAACACCAGTCGACGACGAATCCTAGTCGATGTCGACGAGCCCTTTGTTGAAGTCGAGTAGACCAGCTTCTGGAAACGCGTCGACGTGAGCAATCCGAGTAGAGTTGGAGTTACTGGAAGCCGAAGGAAGTCGAGTAGGCCGAGATCTATCAAGTTCTATCCATGGAAGGGGAATCTATCAACATGAAGAGACTTACCTAGTTTAGATTTATCTTTTCCATTTTAGATTTAATTTATTTATCGCTTTTATTTATCATTAAGCCTTTTAGATATAATTTTAGATATAGATAGAAGATTCTATCCTTGATTAGCAAGGAATAGAAAGCAATAAATAAAGCCCTAGGGGCTAGACATTCATTCATTCAATTTCAGAGGTAGAGAAGTAGTTCCACAGAGAAGTTTTAGGAGTTCTAAAGTTTTTATGGTTTTGGCATTCTGCGAAAGTTGATTGCCGAGATTGAAAAGGCTTTGAATATAGTTTAATGCAAGTTTCTTTTTATACATCAATGTCTGCTATTGCGATGAGGAGTGAGTAGTCCACCCACTTCTGGGGCTGGGGTGAGCCCGACGGTGGCCATGTGAGATGATGCAGTAAAGGTCAGATCTTTTTATGCAATTCGTCTTCTATCCCTATGAGCATGATTCTTTTGCGAGAGTTGAAGGTGATCCTTGTTTGTATTATTGAAGCGAAAGTGATCTTAATACAACTTGGGTTAATTATGTGAAAAGGGTTAGTAACAATTAGGGTTTATCCGAAAGCCTCTATATGCCTATTTGTTAGTAACGAAAGTTATTTTGATGGAAAGCATGATCTTTTATGCCTTTATGCGTTACTTTGCATGGTTATCGTTGTGGTGTTGATACCCTGGCCTTGGAGGTCTTTTATTATATTGATTTATTTCTGTCGAAAATCTGAGTTCTGTGTTCAAATTTGCAATTTAAGTTTTCTGAGTTTTCTAGTCGATACAGAGGAGCAGTTAGTCGATATCGAGTTGGCTTTAGTCTATGTCAAGTTGAGTTTCTGCTTCTGTCGTCGAGTTGAAAGTTTCTGTTTTTACTGAGTTTTGTCGATCTCGAGTAGAAGCTTGTCGAGATCGAGTACTTCTGCTGCCTTGCTTTGTTCTTTACTTTCGTTTGCTTTTGTTCTTTACTTTCTTTCGTTATTTTCTATCTTGCTTATGTTTTGCTTTTATTTCTTTGTTCTTTGTTTCTGTCTTTTCTGCTGCTTGTTTGTGAGAATCTGTTGCTACCTAAGAACTGCTGACGTGCTTCCTC
>JBANSL010000015.1:21515000-21887500 GCA_037127255.1 Persicaria tinctoria
TGGGGTGAGCGAGGGAGCGAGTCGAAGGGGACGAGAGTGGTCGGTGAGGACGAGTGTGAGCGGGTACAAGGCGAGTGATAGCATGCATTTAGGTAGGCATAATAGGTTGCATTTAGCTTAGTTAAGATGCATTTCATGCATGGGTTAAGTACAATTTGCATTAGTATGTTTGTATTACTGTATACAAATATATAATATACATTGTGTATTACTAGTAAGTATGTGTGTATTACTATTAGTGTATACAAATACATATACAGTTTGTATTATAGTAAGTATGTATGTATTAGTGTATATATAAAGTATACAAATATATATATATATATATATATATATATATATATATATATATACCTTGTATTTATATAGTGTATAAAAAAAATCGGTTTAACACAAACCGAACCGAAACCGAAAAATGAAAATTCTTGAACCGAAAGCCAAACCGAAAAACTTCGGTTAGGTTCGGTTTGTGTTGGTTCGGCCCAAAATTTCGGTTTGGGCCGAATCATGCACACCCCCACTACACACTTTTATTGATTATTTCAGGTAATCGTGGATCCGATAATGAGACAGGAGTTGATAACACATTATATGAGAATGTTTAGTTGATCGAAGAAGCTTACATGAAGATCTCAAGAGGTCCTGAGAAGATGAAGCGAACCTAAACGAAAAACAAGTCTGCAGAAGTTGTTGCCAGGCATGCTGAACTTGTTTTTCACTTTCTGGAGACCTCGGTTGTCCGATTGACTATTGTGACCATACGCTGGAAATCTCTTTAAAAAAGCTACAACTTTCCTGTTGACAAGAAGAGCAAATTCGAGACAGATTTTTTGTGAAAGACCGATGCAGAGGCCGCAACATGTGTGACGTGGCTGCAACAGAGCAAATGTCGCGGGATGGAAAAAAGTTGTTGATGCCGCGGCCGCAGCATTGTTCGGCAGCGCGGCGTTGTTTTGTTTAATGAAACCCTAGTTTTGTTATTTTTGTTCCATGGCCGACTAGACTTATTATAAGGCCAATTTTTATGTTATTTCCATTCACTTCTATTATATTCTACGTTCATCAGACGATTTAGAGATTTGAGCGATGTTTTCCATGAGGAACTAAACTCACCTGTTCTGCCTAAAATTTGAAGCTTTATTTGGATTGATTGGGAGTTTCTAATTCTCGTTCCTTGTTTCCTATATTTGAATGCTTCAACTTTTTTGTGCTTGATTGTCTATTGTTTTGTTCTTTCTTGTCTGGCCAACTAGTTAAATCAATTCAATTGATAAGGTTTTGTAGATTCCTGGTTGTAAACCTTAACCTAAGTGGCAAACTTGTTCCTTTAGGGCTGGTTGAACTAATTGAATGAGTAGGAAGTTGAATGTGTTGTTAAATCTCTCTTTAGGGACTGAAAATACCGTGGCTAATCTCTGAACTTAAAGCTATCAATTGGGTTAAATCCTTCTTTAGGGACTGTTCGATTGATAAGGGTTGTTAGGACTGGTTGGACTAGTAACTATATTAGGTCGGGACAAGGGAATTCATATGAAACCTTAATAGGACGAGAAGAAGTTACAAGGATCGTTTCAAACCAAATAAAGTGGAAAATTGTAGGTAGAATTGTTTCTCATAATTGTTTGAACCAAATTCATTTACTTTGCTTTCATCAATCCGCTTTGATAAAAGGCAGAACTTTCACACTCAAAACCCCCCTCTTGGTTACTTTAATTCGCATCTAAATCATACTTGGATAATAAATTTCCCTGTGGATCGACCTCTTACTTATTGCTATACTAGTTATAGGTTTGATTTTTCTTTGACGGATCAACGACAGGTTTTTCCATCGTAAAATTTGGCGTCGTTGCCGGGGAAATTTATTAATTCTTGTGTGTTTTTAGTGCTGATTTTTGGTGTGGACCATCTTATATGGTCCATACCCGTGCTACTAATTCTTCTTTGTAGAAAATATTGCAGAGATGGCTAACGACGCAAATCGTACTCTAAAGGACCTTACTGCTCCTGATCTGGCATAACAACCCTTAGCAATCCAATTCTCTACACCGGGGGAAGGAGTCAACTTTGAGCTTAAGTCTGGGGTAATTCATCTTCTACCCAAGTTCCATTGGTTGAGTGGGGAGGACCCCCACAAGCATCTGTCTGAGTTCCATACTGTGGTAGCTGGGATGAAACCTGAGAACGTCACTTCAGAGCAAATCAAACTGAGAGCATTTCCTTTCTCCTTGAAGGATGATGCGAATGAGTGGTTCTTCTATCTACCACCTGGATCTATTACTACTTGGGCTGAGATGAAAAGAGTCTTCCTAGAGATGTACTTCCCTGCAACAAAGCTAAATGCCTTAAAAAGGTCAATTTGCAGCATTGAGCAGTACGCGACGGAGTCTGTTCATGAGTGCTTTGAGTGTTTCAAGAAACTTTGCGATAGGTACCCATGCCATGGGTACTCTCAAAAAGATCTGGTTCTCTTCTTATTCAATGGGCTTACTGATGGAGAGCGCAAAACGGTGAATTCATGTTGTGGGGGAAACATGCTGAATAAGACGCCTGCTGCAGCTTGAGAAGTGTTTAAGGAGCTCTCTGAGGGCTGTAGGCAGTTCAACAAGAGCACTCGTGCTAGAGGTGTACTTGCTATTGATGTCCCAATAGCTACATTACAGACTGATATGGCAGAAATGAAAGAGATGATCAAGAAGCTGGTAGTTGACAGAGCATCTCAGCAGTTAAAAGCATGTGAATCCTACAACGATCCATCCCACCCTATGGATATGTACTCAACTTTGCAAGAACCTAGTGTTGAGTTGAATGCAATTGGGAATTTTGCTCCACAAAGAACTAGGCAAGGCAACTTTGGTAATCCTGGGCACTTCAACAATAATAATTACAATGGAGGCTATCTGCAGAGCTATGGTTATGGCAACTACCAAGAACCTTTCAATCAGCAAGGAGGGTATCAGGTGAGGCCACAACAACAGTTTGACCTTCGTTAGGGAGGACATCCTCAGGCAAGAGCACCTAAGGGAAATCCACTACAAGCCCTCACAGAATTCGTCATGAACCAGGCTGAACGCACAAATAACTTAGAGACGTGCACTAAGACCCTCGCACAGGCAGTCTTGGACCAAGGTGAACGATCTAAGAACTTGGAGAATCAGATGAGTCAAAACATTCAACTGCTAAGTGCAAAAGAGGTAAATGACTCAGGAAAGCTCCCATCGCAAATGATTGAGAACCCCAGGGAGAATGTCAGTGCAATAATGCTTAGAAGTGGCAAGGAACTGATTGTCACGCCTCAAAAGGACGATGAGGAAATCATGGACGAAGATAGGGAAGTAATAAACAAAGAAGACGTCGGTCGTACTGTACGACGGCATCAACAACCATGCCGCTGTCGCGGCCCATCAAATGCGATGTGCCCGCAGCCAGACGTCACGCCCGCCGCCAGTGGCCTCGCCGATCCGTCGGTGCCAGGTACGCATCTTCTGTCTTCCTCCCCTTCTTCTTCTTCGTCCCCTCTTCTTCTTTCCTCTTCTTCTTCTTCCTCTCCCCCTTCCTCCTCCTTACCTATGGAGACTCCAAAGCTGGTTCCACCTTTTCCGGAAGCCCTGAAGGATACACGAAGGTATGAGAACGATAGGGAGATCTTTGAGACGTTCAGCAAGTGCGAGGTAAATATTCCTTTACTCAAATTGATTAAGAGCATTCCCAGATATGCTAAATTTATGAAGGAATTGTGCGCCATAAAGAAGAAGCAAAGATTGAAAAAGAAGGAAAAGGTGAGCTTGAATGAAAATGTCTCTGCTATGTTGCAAAGGAAATTACCTGAAAAATGTGAAGACCCAAGTATGTTTACAATTCCATGTGCAATTGGAAATACTAGATTCAAACAAGTTATGCTAGATCTAGGAGCCTCAATTAATGTTATTTCCTATAACATGTACATTTTATTGGGTTTGGCTGTTCTGACCGAGACTGGGGTTACAGTGCAACTTGCTAATCGATTACAAATTAGGCTAAGAGGCGTTGTTGAAGATGTTTTGGTCATGGTGGATGATTTGTTTTTCCCTGTTGATTTCTTTGTTTTATATATGGAGCAAGGAGCCACTGAAACACCCATTATACTAGGAAGACCATTCCTGAAAACTGCAAAAACGAAAATTGATTGTTGTGAGGGTTTATTGACTATGGAGTTTGATGGAAGAAAGATAGAATTCTCTCTCTTTAATCATGCTAAGCTTTCTCCTGAAAAATCTTTAGATATGCCTATTGCTAACAATATTGATCGCAACAATAATTTTCGTGATTTGTTAGAGACACCTAAGGAAAATAGTTTATGGAAATTTTAGCCTCCTAACAAATTGACACCTTTTGTGATTTCAGGACAACCCCTAGGACTAGCTCAAGGAGAGAAGCTAAGGGTAATGGATGAATGCTTGGACAGAAAGCTACACCTTCCAAGGGTGCCCGCACTTGTCAATGAGATGACAGGTGTAGGTGACCCTGGTGGAGGAACCTAGGCCAATCAAGGGCCATTACGCCGAGCCAACGACTTGAAACAAAGGTGCTTCTCAGGAGGCAACCCAAGGTAAGTTTTTCTTTCTTTTTCATTTCATCATCGTTAGGTAGTTTTTCTTTAGGTAGTTTCAGTTTCCTTTTCCTTCACCCTGATTATATTTGATTCACTTTTGTTGTCTTTATTGTTTCATTAAGGACAATGAAAATTTTAAGTGTGGGGGAGAGGAATTCTGTATTTATAGTGCATATAGTAGATCGTATTTCATTTTCTGCACCAACCAAGTTTAAGTTGATTTAATTGTTGTTTAGTTTAATTGTCGTTGAGTTTATTTAATTTTAATTTTCTGTAATTTTCATATTAAAAAAATTTGAAAAAACCAAAAATAATCATGCATTGCATCCATATGTGTTATTCAAATACCCATCTGGCTTAGTTTGTCCTCTAATTTAAATATCAAGCATAATCATATAAATCCATGGAGTTTTGGATGTTTTGGCCTTGTATATATTTGATTTTTGTGAAACATGAGCTAGCGAATATAATTGAGCATGTATGATTGAGCTAAAGTATATTGAAGTCCTAAAAACATGACCTTGTGAGAATGTTTAACATTATTTGAAATCTTTTGCTCAATTGTGTGAATTACTCTCCTTGTGTTGCTACCTCTTGGCATTGACTGCAATATCTATTTTTCAAGACCGACTCACATGTTTGTTGCTTGCGGAGTTTATGTTTATATTTTGAGTCTTTTGTTTGAATTTATGCATACTTACCCCCCGTTTGTTTTTTGGTATAGAAAAGTAATGATTACCCTTATGAATGTAGTCCATATTTAAGTTAAGATACATTGATCACTATTATAATCATTCCCCTTTTAATTATTTAATTTTTCTGCATTTTCGGAAATTTAAAAAAAAAAATATTTCGAAAATCCAAAAATAGAGCATGCATTGCATACATATGTGTTATTCAAATACCCATCTAGCTTAGTTTGTCCTCTATTTTAAATTTCAAGCATGATTCATAAAAATCCCATGGAGTTCTGGATGTTTTGATTACTGTCTTTATTTGATTTTTGTGGAACATGAGCTAGCAAATATAACTGAGCATGTATGATTGAGCTAAAGTATGATTGAAGTCCTAAAAACATGACCCTGTGAGAATGTTTGGCCTTATTTGAATTCTTTTGCTCAATTGTGTGAATTACTCTCCTAGTGTTGCTACCTCTTGGCATTGACTGCAATATCTATTTTTAAGGACCGATGCACATGTTTGATTGCTTGCGGAGTTTATGTTATATATTGAGTCTTTTGTTTGAATTTGCACATAATTAGTGAATAAGGTGGCAATGGTTGATGCACTTAGTAACCGGATCTATGCATGACACCCATGGGTATGATTCGCGCAAAAGGGTGTTGAAAACTATCCACTGGGAAAGAAAGCTTGATCATTGAGTAACCAGGTTCATTCATGACACCCATGTTTGCAACTTGCGTCAAAAGATGTTCAAGTGGACTTCAAATTAGTAGGTTGAGGTGTTGATAGACCGGGGCCATTCATGACACCCATGTTTGCGCTTCGCGTAAGTAAAGCACCAAGACAAGAAAAAAAAATAATAAAAATAAAAAATAAAAATAAATAAATAAATAAATAATTGCATTTTATTTTACTTATTGTGTCCCGCAAGTAATGACATTTAGGTAAAGAATTGGTGATATGGTGGTCAATGTCTATGAGCTTAGTGCATTTTGGATTGAGTTGAGAGTTGTACCTTAAAGCCTAAACACATGAGTGAAACACATATTTCTGGCAAGGTTGGATGATGTCTACTTCTAAGCTTTGATCACTGGAATACATGCTATGACGTTTGTTTGGTTGGTTTATGTTTGCATTTGCTATGATGTTGCTTTTTGATAAAGTTGAAGCTTGAAGGTATTTCATGTGGGATACATTGATTCATGTTCATTCTATCATTGCTTGAGGACAAGCAAATGTTAAGTGTGGGGGAGCTTGATAATGCATATTTTAGATAGGCATTTTTAGTTTAGTTAGGTTGCATTTCTTTCATACTTTGTTGCTAAATTGCATCTTGTGATTATTTTAGAAGAGTTTGGCTTCTGCGCAAATTTGTGTTTATCTCGCAGATTGAATCAGACCACATTTGGGAGATGCAATATCTCGAAGAGGAACACAAGAAACATGGGAAGAAACAAGGAAGGAAAAATGCAAGACAAGAGGAGAGACCCGCAATTGAAGGCAAGAAGCTACGGCAAAACAGCATGCCGCGGGCGCCGCAAGCTTGCGGCGGGCGCAACATAGCCCGCTGCAGCGGGGAACGAGAAGAAACAGAGTGCGGCGGGCACAGCACCTATGCTGCGCCCGCGGCAGTGCTCGTCAGCGCGAACGCAGCGTTTTTAGGAATTAAAAAACCCTAGATCTATTTGTTTATTTTGGGGCCGACTTTGGATGTTTAAGAAGGCCAAGTTCTATGTTATTTTCACCACTTCTATTTTTATTCATTCATCAGACACTTTAGAGATTTTGAGCGATGTCTTCCATGAGGAACTAAACTCATCTATTCTGCCTGCAATTTGAAGCTTTATTCGGATTGATTGTGAGTTTCTAATTCTCGTTCCTTGTTTCCTATATTTGAATGTTTCAACTTCTTTGTGCTTGATTGTTTATTGTTTTGTTCTATCTTGTCTAGCCAACTTGTTAGATCAATTCAATCGCTAAGGTTTTGTAGATTCCTGGTTGTGAACCTTAACCCAAGTGGCAAACTTGTTCCTTTAGGGCTGGTTGAACTAATTGAATGAGTAGGAAGTTGAATGTGTTGTTAAATCCTTTTTTAGGGACTGCAAATACCTTGGCTAATCTCTGAACTTAAAGCTATCAATTGGGTTAAATCCATCTTTAGGGATTGTTCAATTGATAAGGGTTGCTAAGACTGGTTGGACTAGTAACTATATTAGGTCGGGACAAGGACATTCATAGGGAACTTAATAGGATGAGAAGTTATAAGGATCGCTTCAATCCAATAAAGTGGAAAATTGTAGGTAGAATTACTTCTTCTAATTGTCTCAAACCAAATCCATTTACTTTGCTTGCTTACTCCGCTTTGATAAAAGGCGGAACTTTCACCCACTAAAACCCCCCAAACTGGTTACTTTAATTGACACATAAATCACACTTGAGTTATAATTTTCCCTGTGGGATCGACCTCTTGCTTATCGCTATACTTGCTTTAGGTTTGAGTTTTCTTTGGCGGAATCAACGATAGGTTTTACCTCCGTCAAATTTGGCGCCGTTGCCGGGGACTTTTTATTTAATTCTTGTGTGTTTTTAGTGTTAATTTTGGTGTGGATCGTCTTATATGGTCCATACCCGTGCTACTAATTCTTCTTTGTTGCCATTAGATTCAGAGATTGAAAGGATCCTTGCCGCTCTAAGGCGAGAAGCTCGTGATCGCTTTCGCGAACTCCCTTTTGATCAAGAAGAACCTACAACAGAGATGGCTAACGACGCGAACCGCACTCTTAAGGAGCTTTCTGCTCCTGATCTAACACAGCAACCCTTGGCAATCCAATTCCCTGCGCTTGCAGAAGGAGTTAACTTTGAGCTGAAGTCTGGGGTAGTTCATCTTCTACCCAAATTCCATGGGTTGAGTTGAGAGGACCCCCACAAGCATCTGTCTGAATTCCATAGGGTGGTTGTTGGGATGAAACCAGAGAACGTAACTGAAGAGCAAATCAAGCTGAGAGCTTTTCCTTTCTCTTTGAAGGATGAGGCAAATGAATGGTTTTTCTATCTACCACCTGACTCTATTTCTACTTGGGCTGAGATGAAGAGAGTCTTCCTAGAGATGTATTTCCCTGCAACAAAGCTCAATGCTTTGAAAAGGTCAATCAGCAGCATTGAGCAGTACGCGACGGAGTCTATACATGAGTACTTTGAGTGCTTCAAGAAACTCTGCGCCAGCTGCCCATGCCATGGGTACTCTCAAAAGGATCTGGTTCTCTTTCTCTTTAATGGGCTGACTGATATAGAGCGCAAAACATTGAATTCTACTTGTGGAGGAAACATGCTGAACAAGACACCTGCCGCAGCTTGGGATGTGTTTAAGGAGCTATCTGAGGGCTCCAGGCAGTTCAATAAGAGCCCTCGTGCTAGGGGTGTACTCGCTGTTGATGCTCCTGTGGCTGCACTTCAGACTGATATGGCAGAGGTAAAGGAGATGATGAAACAATTGGTTATTGATAGAACTCCTCAACAACTGAAGGCATGTGGTCTCTGCAGTCAATACACTCATCCTATGGACATGTGCCCGCTTCTACAAGATCCTAATTTTGATTTGAATGCCATTGGGAATTTCACTCAACAAAGGCCTAGGCAAGGCAATTATGGAAATCCTGGGTATGTCAACAACAACAATTACAACAGAGGCTATCAGCAAGGCTATGGGAACTACCAAGCTCCTTTCAATCAGCAAGGGGGGCAACAGGGAAGGCCTCAACAACAATATGAACCTCGACAGGGAGGTCAGCAGCAATCAAATGAGGATAATGAGGATCCACTACATAAACTATCATGATTGGTCATGGGGAATGATAAACAACAGTCAGAGCGGATGTCAAATCTAGAGAAGCAGCAATCCGATCGGATGACAAATCTTGAGAATCAAATGAGTCAGCTCATTCAAATCTTGAGTGCTAAGGAGGCAAATAGTTCAGGAAAGCTTCCGTCCCAAACCATCGAGAATCCGACAAAGGAGAATGTCAGTGCTGTAACACTTAGAAGTGGCAAGTAACTGGTTGTCACACCCCAAAAGGATGAGGAGGAAATAATGGACGAAGAGATAGAAATAATAGAAGGAGATGATGGGACGCATACTGTGCGGCGCCCGCAGCAACCTTGCGGCGCCCGCGGCCAATCAATCTTGCTGCGCCCGCAGCAACTTACGGCGCCCGCCGCCAGTACACCCGCCGCTTCCTCTTTGTCAGGTACGCTTCTTCCTCCTTATTCCCCTCTTTCTCCTTTTTCTTCTCCTCCTTCTTCCTCCTTATCTATGGAAACTCCAAATCCCATTCCGCCCTTCCCGGAAGCCTTGAAGGATACAAGAAGGTATGAGAACGACAAGGAAATCTTCGAGACATTCAGCAAGTGTGAGGTAAACATTCCTTTGCTTAATTTAATCAAAAGCATTCCTAGATATGCTAAATTCTTGAAGGAACTTTGCACTATCAAGCGGAACCAGAAGCCTAAAAGGTAAGCAAAAGGTAAAGGTAAGCGAACATGTCACTGCTGTCTTTCAAAAGCGTATGCCTGAAAAGTGTAGTGATCCTGGTATGTTTGCTATTCCATGTGTGATAGGTGATACTAAATTTGACAAAGCTATGTTAGATTTAGGAGCATCTATTAATGTTTTACCTTCTAATGTTTATCATGCTTTGGGATTGGGACCTCTGAATGATACTAGGGTAGTAATTCAACTTGCTGATCGATCTACTATCTACCCGAAAGGGATTGTTGAGGATGTCTTGGTTATGGTTGACAACTTGATATTCCCTGCTGATTTCTTTGTGATTGACATGGGTCCTGGTAACAATGAAGGCCCTATTCTGTTGGGCAGACCTTTTCTGAAAACTGCTAGGACTAAGATAGATGTCTATTCAGGATCTCTTACCATGGAATTTGATGGTCAAAGAGTT
This sequence comes from Persicaria tinctoria, assembly GCA_037127255.1. Classification (NCBI taxonomy): domain Eukaryota; kingdom Viridiplantae; phylum Streptophyta; class Magnoliopsida; order Caryophyllales; family Polygonaceae; genus Persicaria; species Persicaria tinctoria. Next base: position 21,525,225 of record JBANSL010000015.1, read on the forward strand.
GAATATAATATTTATGATTCCATGAAATTTCCAATTGATGACCCTTCTCTGTGCTTTGTGGATGTTATTGATACTATGGCACAAGATTGTTTTGATTTGGAGTGTGTTGATGAGATGGAAGTTGCTTTACAGGCCCCTATAGATGAAATTGCTAGAGATTATGTATTGTCATCTGATTTGCAGGAGGCTATAGTAGCTTTAGACCATCGATCTCCCACCTATGTGCCACCAAGGGGAGACCGCATCGAGTTGACCATTCCTACTGAAAAGCTTCTTCCATCTATAATCCAAGCGCCTGATGTTGAATTAAAACAACTTCCTAATCACCTTAAATATGCTTTTCTTGGTGAAAATGATACTCTGCCTGTCATTATTTCTAATAAATTGACCTTCGGACAGGAGGAGCGATTGGTGACTGTTCTAAAGGAAAACAAGGAGGCGTTAGGATGGACAATAGCGGACATTAAGGGCATCAGTCCTACCCTCTGCATGCATAGGATACTATTGGAGGACGATGCCAAGCCATCTAGACAACCTCAGCGGAGACTCAACCCGCCAATGATGGAACTAGTAAAGAAGGAGGTGCTGAAGCTCCTTCAGGCAGGTATGATCTTTCCCATATCTAACAACAAATGGGTGAGTCCTACTCAGGTTGTCCCTAAGAAGGGAGGTATTACTGTTGTTGAGAATCAGAATGGTGAATTGGTCCCTAGCAGGGTACAAACTGGATGGAGAGTCTGTATTGATTATCGAAAATTGAATGCAGTTACTCGCAAGGACCACTTCCCCCTTCCCTTTATTGATCAAATGCTTGAGCGCCTTGTCGGCCGCTCCTTTTATTGCTTTTTAGATGGCTACTCAGGATATTTTCAGGTACCAATAGCACCAGAGGATCAAGAAAAAACGACATTTACATGCCCCTTTGGCACTTTTGCATATCGCAGAATGCCTTTTGGGCTACGTAACGCACCTGGGACTTTCCAACGGTGTATGGTAAGCATATTTTCTGAGTATGTAGAGCGCTTTATTTAAGTATTTATGGATGACTTCACTGTGCATGGAGATGACTTTGACACTTGCTTGCATCATTTGTCACTTGTGCTTAGGCGGTGTGTAGACACCAATTTAGTCCTTAATTCTGAAAAGTGTCATTTTATGATTGAGCAAGGCATTGTTCTGGGTCATATTGTGTCTAGCAGGGGTCTTGAGGTGGATAAGGCTAAGATTGATGTCATTCGGTCTCTACCTTACCCTACCAATGTGCGCGAAATTCGCTCCTTTTTGGGCCATGCAGGGTTCTATCGCAGGTTTATTAAGGATTTTTCTAAGATTTCTGCACCTCTTTGTGATTTACTTTAAAAGGAAGTGGTTTTTGAGTTTGATGACAGGTGTAGAGCATCCTTTGATGAGCTTAAAGGTCGTCTGACTAGCGCTCCTATAATTCAAGCACCCATATGGTCTCAACCTTTTGAGATTATGTGTGATGCTAGCGACTATGCTGTGGGGGCTGTTTTGGGACAAAAGGAAGGAAGGAGCTCTCATGTCATCTACTACGCCTCCATGACTCTGAATGGAGCGCAAAAGAACTACTCAACCACTGAGAAAGAGCTTCTGGCTGTGGTCTTCGCACTGGAGAAGTTTCGCTCCTATCTCCTAGGAGCTAAGGTAATTGTCTTCACTGATCACGCTGCTCTTCGATATTTATTGACTAAGAAAGAAGCAAAACCAAGATTGATTTGTTGGATTTTTCTTTTGAGTGAATTTGACATTGAAATCAAAGATAAGAAAGGTGCAGAAAACTTAGTAGCGGACCACCTCAGCAGACTTGTCCAAGGAGAGGACAAGCCGGAAGATCAAAGACCCATTCACGGTGAGTTCCCTGACGATACACTATTTTATATCACTCACACCCTCTCTTCGCAGCTGCAGGAAATAACAAAAACGGAGGATGTTGCGCCCGCCGCAACCTTACGGCGCCCGCGGCCATGCAATCTTGCTGCGCCCGCAGCTTTTATGCTGCGCCCGCCGCAAAACAATCAGGCCCCCGTTCAGTCCTTTTCTCTCCCATCCGACGAGGTAAGTCCTGATATTCCTGAATTGTTGATGGGTGTCCATACTCCTCGAACTTGGTTTGCCAATATGGTGAATTTCTTGGTCACGGGAGAATTTTCACCGAAATTCACAAAAGCTCAGAAGGACAAGATTCGACATGACTCTCGCTTCTATGTTTGGGATGACCCCTACCTTTGGAAACATTGTGCTGATGAGGTAATCAGGAGGTGTCTGCCGGACAATGAGGTACAATCTGTCCTTACTTTTTGTCATGCTCATGAATGTGGAGGCCACTTTGGTCCTCAAAAGACTGCTAGGAAAGTTTTAGAAGCAGGTCTCTTTTGGCCTCACTTATTTAGGGATGCTAATGCCTTTTGTAAATCATGCGATAGATGTCAAAGGGTGGGGAACATATCTGCTAGGAATGAAATGCCACAAACAACTGTCATATTTTGTGAAATTTTTGATGTTTGGGGTATCGATTTTATGGGTCCCTTCCCTAGTTCTTTTGGGAATATATATATTTTGCTTGCGGTGGACTATGTTTCCAAGTGGGTGGAGGCAAAGGCCACTAGAACTGATGATTCTAAAGTAGTTGCAGAGTTCCTGAAAGACATCATTTTCGCAAGATTTGGGGTGCCTAAGGCTATAATTAGCGACAGAGGGACACATTTCTGCAACAGGACGATCACTGCCTTGTTAAAGAAATACCATGTCACACAGAGAGTGTCAACTGCTTATCATCCTCAGACCAATGGTCAAGCGGAAATATCAAATAGAGAGATAAAGACCATTTTGGAGAAAACAGTGGCACCTAACAGGAAGGATTGGAGTCTACGGCTAAATGACGCTCTTTGGGCTTATCGGACAGCCTATAAAACTCCCATTGGTATGTCTCCTTATCGAATTGTCTTTGGAAAGGCATGTCATCTCCCTGTAGAGCTTCAGCATAAGGCGTATTGGGCTGTAAAGAATTGCAATATGCGGTTGGATGAAGTGGGTGAATTCAGAAAGCTTCAATTGCAAGAGCTGGAGGAATTGCGTCTGGATGCTTATGATAATGCAGTGATCTACAAGGAGAAGACCAAAGCTTGGCATGACAAACACATCCTGCGGAAAGAGCTAACAATAGGAGACAAGGTCCTTCTATACAAATCACGTCTGAAACTCTTCCCTGGAAAGCTTGGATCAAGGTGGGAAGGACCCTACATCATCTCAAGGATTTTCTCTCACAGAGCAATTGAACTCTATGATCCCAAATCTAATGAGCTCTTTAAGGTTAATGGTCATAGGGTTAAGCCATATTTTGAAAACATTCCACATAGTGAAGAGGAGAAGTTGGTGCTTGCTGAACCAACCGACTAGGCCACTCAAGGGCCATCACGTCGAGCCAACGACTTGAAACAAAGGCGCTGCTCGGGAGGCAACCCGAGGTAAGTTCTTCTTTCTTTTTCATTAGTTAATTATTTTAGGATTAGTACCATATGTAGTTTTAAATATATATATATATATATATATATATATATATATATATATATATATATATATATATATATATATATATAACGAAGCATAACAGCACCCCTCTCTGGCGGCGGCCGCAGCAACCCATGCGGCGCCCGCCGCAAAGCAAATCCACAGCACCCCTCTCTGGCGGCAACCCATGCGGCGCCCGCCGCATCTCAGGCCCGTGAACATTCTAAAAAAAAATAAATAAATAAATAAATAAAATAAAATAAAATTAACCAATCATGGGAGAATCTATGTGTGAAAACCCTACCTCCCTTACCCTCATTCCCAGCCGCCCCATTCAAAGAATTCCAAAAAACTCCATTGTTGCTCCCTCTTTCATCATCTTCTTCACCAAATCCAACCACCTATTTCAACACCTTCTTCACCAACCCGGATCCGACCCCCCCTGCGCTCCTCGATCCCACCTGCGCTTCTCGCACCTGCAGCAACCCGGATATCGAACTCGCGCAGCCCCCTTCTCGCTGGATCTGCGTCACAAAGCTGCTGCGCCCGCCGCTCCTTTGCTGCGCCCGCCGCCGCTGCCGACCGCCAGTCCTGTGCCGGATCTACCACCAAGAGCCCTTAAATTGCTATAATTTCAAAGTTTCCTCCTCCTTTTACAACTCACATGGTATGATTTCTCCCCTATTCTCTCCAAATTTCAGATTTTAATATGCTTGAGAATTAGGTAGAGATTTGATATTGAGTTGCTTATTCATTGCTTAAGGGGTGAAATTTGTGCGGGATATTTTTGTTGTTCGTTAAAGGGTCGTTATAACCGGTATATATGGGGCTGATTTTTTAGTGTGAACTCTGAAGTTGGAACTTTGGTTTGAAAGTGGTAATTTGAGTAAGTTGAAGTAAATTTGGGGTATGATTGTTTATTGGAAAGATATATGTGTTGGGTTTTGATTTGAGGTTCATGAGTTACTTGCGCTGTGTTTGTTTTGAGTGTTTTTGTTGATTGGTTTGGGTTGTGTTGATGGTTTGTTGTTGAATTCTGGATCTGTTGGGATTGTTGATATCTACTGCTGAGATCTGATAAAGATGGTGCGCCGCTTGAGGAATGCGTCTGATGAACAGAGGAAGTTCTTTAAAAGATTCGATCCAAAACGATTCGTTCAGACGAAGTTTTTCCATGTTCCGACCTTACAGACATTGGGCATGTTAGATGTTACAAGGCGGATGCTTAGCCATGGCGGTTTGGGGGGATTTATAGACCGCAGTGCCCCTACGTATCCTGAGCTGGCATGGGAGTTTCTAGCTACGTTGCAACAGGTGGATAACTCGAGGATTATGTTCACTTTGTTGGATCAGCCTCACATTTGCACACATGACGAGCTAAGACAGCTTTTTGGGATCTCTCGGGCGCCCACCCCAGATTGGTATTTCATGTCAACAGAGCAGCAACGCCATGATGTATGGTTCAAAGCGACTGGGACTGGATTTGACGGCCACAAGGGAGAGTATAACTACAATTTCGTCCACCCTTGCCTCCGTCTAGTTCACAAAGTCTTGGCCATGTCTTTCAGCGGCCAAGGCGACGTGAACAAAGTGTCGGCTGGTGATCTAGTTTGGTTGTGGAGCTTTGCTCCCCAGTCCCGTGGTACGCCGGACTGGGTTGAGATCTTTGTAGAGAGCTGCGTGAAGATTCAAGGGAAGAAATCAGGGAAGATTGGTTTGGAAGGCATGAATAGCCTCATCGCCTACCATTTTCTACAGCCTGAACAGTGCGGTGCACCCATGTCTGGTGGGTACACCTATACAACAGAGCAGCTGAGGAGGGCTTTCGTGCTTGAGGGCTCTGATGTGGCAGGCTGGTTTTGGAAATCGGGGAAGCGTGGGGAGAACCAACTACGCCTTCCTAGGCCCTTACCTTATGGGCCTTCCAACAATACCCTATACATCGCAGCTGACCAGGCGCAGGTAGAGGATAATGATGAGGATGATGACGACGATGCTGAGGAGACTGCCCCGGCACAGACGGACTATCATATGGGGGATGCGCAGCACGCTGCTGGCCCTTCTTCAGGGCCTCGCTTCTCTTCTGCTGGGGATGACCCCTTGCGGGACTATTTGAGCACTGAGCTCCACCGTATGTCCTTACGCCAGGATGCCTTTGAGTTCACCCTCAACGACATCGGGAGCACTGTGCGGGAGACGGACTACAACGTGGAAGCGATGCGGAGTGAGACGAGCTACCATTTGGAGGAGATGCGGGGAGAGCAGACTTACTACTTCCGCCAGCAATACCCTCACATCCCGCCGTACCAGTCGCCGCCATACCAGCCGCCGCCTCGGTGAGTGGTTAGTTTTACCTCCTTCACCCTGTTTGTTTATGTTTATTTTGGTTGTCTGTACTGTTTCAGTGGGGGAGGGGATTTATATGTAAATTATGTCAATTCTGTCATTTCTAGGACCATGTTTAATTTTTGCACAATATGTTAAGTTCTGTAATAATTAGTTTATTTCAATTCTGTTAAGTTTAATTTTCGTCTTTTAATTATTTAATTTTTCTGCATTTTCGGAAATTTAAAAAAAAATATTTCGAAAATCCAAAAATAGAGCATGCATTGCATACATATGTGTTATTCAAATACCCATCTGGCTTAGTTTGTCCTCTATTTTAAATTTCAAGCATGATTCATAAAAATCCCATGGAGTTCTGGATGTTTTGATTACTGTCTTTATTTGATTTTTGTGGAACATGAGCTAGCAAATATAACTGAGCATGTATGATTGAGCTAAAGTATGATTGAAGTCCTAAAAACATGACCCTGTGAGAATGTTTGGCCTTATTTGAATTCTTTTGCTCAATTGTGTGAATTACTCTCCTAGTGTTGCTACCTCTTGGCATTGACTGCAATATCTATTTTTAAGGACCGATGCACATGTTTGATTGCTTGCGGAGTTTATGTTATATATTGAGTCTTTTGTTTGAATTTGCACATAATTACTGAATAAGGTGGCAATGGTTGATGCACTTAGTAACCGGATCTATGCATGACACCCATGGGTATGATTCGCGCAAAAGGGTGTTGAAAACTATCCACTGGGAAAGAAAGCTTGATCATTGAGTAACCAGGTTCATTCATGACACCCATGTCTGCAACTTGCGTCAAAAGATGTTCAAGTGGACTTCAAATTAGTAGGTTGAGGTGTTGATAGACCGGGGCCATTCATGACACCCATGTTTGCGCTTCGCGTAAGTAAAGCACCAAGACAAGAAAAAAAAAATTTAAATAAATAAAAATTGCATTTTATTTTACTTATTGTGTCCCGCAAGTAATGACATTTCGGTAAAGAATTGGTGATATGGTGGTCAATGTCTATGAGCTTAGTGCATTTTGGATTGAGTTGAGAGTTGTACCTTAAAGCTTAAACACATGAGTGAAACACATATTTCTGGCTAGGTTGGATGATGTCTACTTCTAAGCTTTAATCACTGGAATACATGCTATGACGTTTGTTTGGTTGGTTTATGTTTGCACTTGCTATGATGTTGCTTTTTGATAAAGTTGAAGCTTGAAGGTATTTCCTGTGGGATACATTGATTCATGTTCATTCTATCATTGCTTGAGGACAAGCAAAGGTTAAGTGTGGGGGAGTTTGATAATGCATATTTTAGATAGGCATTATAGGCATTTTTAGTTTAGTTAGGTTGCATTTCTTTCATACTTTGTTGCTAAATTGCATCTTTTGATTATTTTAGAAGAGTTCGGATTCTGCGCAAATTTGTGTTTATCTCGCAGATTGAATCGGACCACATTTGGGAGATGCAATATCTCGAAGAGGAACACAAGAAATGGGAAGAAACAAGGAAAGAAAGATGCAAGACAAGAGGAGAGACCCGCAATTGAAGGCAAGAAGCTATGGCAAAACAGCATGCCGCGGGCGCCGCAAGCTTGCGGCGGGCGCAGCATAGCCCGCTGCAGCGGGGAACGAGAAGAAACAGAGTGCGGCGGGCGCAGCACCTATGCTGCGCCCGCATCAGTGCTCGTCAGCGCGAACGCAGCGTTTTTAGGAATTAAAAAACCCTAGATCTATTTGTTTATTTTGGGGCCGACTTTGGATGTTTAAGAAGGCCAAGTTTTATGTTATTTTCACCACTTCTATTTTTATTCATTCATCAGACACTTTAGAGATTTTGAGCGATGTCTTCCATGAGGAACTAAACTCATCTATTCTGCCTGCAATTTGAAGCTTTATTCGGATTGATTGTGAGTTTCTAATTCTCGTTCCTTGTTTCCTATATTTGAATGTTTCAACTTCTTTGTGCTTGATTGTTTATTGTTTTGTTCTATCTTGTCTGGCCAACTTGTTAGATCAATTCAATCGCTAAGGTTTTGTAGATTCCTGGTTGTGAACCTTAACCTAAGTGGCAAACTTGTTCCTTTAGGGCTGGTTGAACTAATTGAATGAGTAGGAAGTTGAATGTGTTGTTAAATCCTTTTTTAGGGACTGCAAATACCTTGGCTAATCTCTGAACTTAAAGCTATCAATTGGGTTAGATCCTTCTTTAGGGACTATTCAATTGATAAGGGTTGCTAGGACTGGTTGGACTAGTAACTATATTAGGTCGGGACAAGGACATTCATAGGGAACTTAATAGGATGAGAAGAAGTTACAAGGATCGCTTCAATCCAATAAAGTGGAAAATTTTAGGTAGAATTACTTCTCCTAATTGTCTAAAACCAAATCCATTTACTTTGCTTGCTTACTCCGCTTTGATAAAAGGCGGAACTTTCACCCACTAAAACCCCCCAAACTGGTTACTTTAATTGACACATAAATCACACTTGAGTTATAATTTTCCCTGTGGGATCGACCTCTTGCTTATCGCTATACTTGCTTTAGGTTTGAGTTTTCTTTGGCGGAATCAACGATAGGTTTTACCTCCGTCAAATTTGGCGCCGTTGTCGGGGACTTTTTATTTAATTCTTGTGTGTTTTTAGTGTTAATTTTGGTGTGGATCGTCTTATATGGTCCATACCCGTGCTACTAATTCTTCTTTGTTGCCATTAGATTCAGAGATTGAAAGGACCCTTGCCGCTCTAAGGCGAGAAGCTCGTGATCGCTTTCGCGAACTCCCTTTTGATCAAGAAGAACCTACAATAGAGATGGCTAACGACGCGAACCGCACTCTTAAGGAGCTTTCTGCTCCTGATCTAACACAGCAACCCTTGGCAATCCAATTCCCTGCGCTTGCAGAAGGAGTTAACTTTGAGCTGAAGTCTGGGGTAGTTCATCTTCTACCCAAATTCCATGGGTTGAGTGGAGAGGACCCCCACAAGCATCTGTCTGAATTCCATAGGGTGGTTGTTGGGATGAAACCAGAGAACGTAACTGAATAGCAAATCAAGCTGAGAGCTTTTCCTTTCTCTTTGAAGGATGAGGCAAATGAATGGTTTTTCTATCTACCACCTGACTCTATTTCTACTTGGGCTGAGATGAAGAGAGTCTTCCTAGAGATGTATTTTGGTCAATGGCATTTCGGTGGAGATTTGGTGATATTTTGGTCAATGTCTATGAGCTTAGTGCATTTTGGATTGAGTTGAGAGTTGTACCTTAAAGCCTAAACACATGAGTGAAACACATATTTCTGGGGAGATTGGATGATGTCTACTTCTAAGCTTTGATCATTGGAATACATGGTATGACGTTTGTTTGCTTGGCTTATGTTTTCACTTGCTATGATGTTGCTTTTTGATGAGGTTGAAACTTGAAGGGATTTCTTGTGGGATGCGTTGATTCATGTTCATTCTATCATTGCTTGAGGACAAGCAATGGTTAAGTGTGGGGAAGTTTGATAGCATGCATTTAGGTATGCATAATAGGTTGCATTTAGCTTAGTTAAGATGCATTTCATGCATGGATTAAGTAAAATTTGCATATTTGCTCTCTATGTTGGTGGAGTCAGAATCTACACACTTTTATTGATTATTTCAGGTAATCGTGGATATGATGATGAGACAGAAGTTGATAACGCATTATATGAGAATGTCTAGTTGATCGAAGAAGCTTACATGAAGACCTCAAGAGGTCCTAAGAAGAAGAAGCGAACTTAAACGAAGAACAAGTCTGTAAAAGTTGTCGCCAGACATGTTGAACTTGTTTTACACTTTCTGGAGGCCTCGTATGTCCGATTGACTATTGTGACCATGTGTTGGAAAGCTCTTTCAAAGAGCTACAACTTTCCTATTGACAAGAAGAGCAAATTCGAGACAGATTTTCCGTGAAAGACCAATGTAGCGGCTGCAACATGTGTGCCACGGCCGCAGCAGAGCAAATGTCGCGGGATGGAAAAAAGTTGTTGATGCCGCGATCGCAGCATTGTTCGGCAGTGCGGCGTCGTTTTGTTTAATGAAACCCTAGTTTTGTTATTTTTGTTCCATGGCCGACTAGACTTATTATAAGGCCGATTTTTATGTTATTTTCATTCACTTCTATTCTATTCTACATTCATCAGACGATTTAGAGATTTGAGCGATGTTTTCCATAAGGAACTAAACTCACCTGTTCTGCCTACAATTTGAAGCTTTATTTGGATTGCTAAGGTTAAATAAACTCACCTGTTCTTTCTTGTCTGGCCAACTAGTTAAATCAATTCAATTGCTAAGGTTTTGTAGATTCCTGGTTGTAAACCTTAACCTAAGTGGAAAACTTGTTCCTTTAGGGCTGGTTGAACTAATTGAATGAGTAGGAAGTTGAATGTGTTGTTAAATCCCTCTTTAGGGACTGCAAATACCTTGGCTAATCTCTGAACTTAAAGATATCAATTGGGTTAAATCCTTCTTTAGGGACTGTTCGATTGATAAGGGTTGTTAGGACTGGTTGGACTAGTAACTATATTAGGTCGGGACAAGGGAATTCATATGAAACCTTAATAGGACGAGAAGAAGTTACAAGGATCGTTTCAAACCAAATAAAGTGGAAAATTGTAGGTAGAATTGTTTCTCATAATTGTTTGAACCAAATTCATTTACTTTGCTTTCATCAATCCGCTTTGATAAAAGGCGGAACTTTCACACTCAAAATCCCCCTCTTGGTTACTTTAATTGGCATCTAAATCTTACTTGGATAATAAATTTCCCTATGGATTGACCTCTTACTTATTGTTGTACTAGTTATAGGTTTGAGTTTTCTTTGACGGATCAACGACAGGTTTTTCCACCGTCAGCGAGGGGGAGTCAGAGTGGGCGAGAGGGATGAGCGCGAGAGCGAGGTTGACAGTGAGATCCATGGAGGTAGGATAAGCTAGGAAGGAGGGTGGAACAAATCTAAGGGTGTGAAGGGAGGACGGGCTTAGTTGAAGAGTCGAACCCGGCGGGTTAATTCTCCCCGGATTTAGCACCACATTTCCCACCACTATACCTTTTACCTTTTCTTCACCATATGCGCATAAAATTTCTCTTGATTATTAATGCTTTGTCATATGAATTGTTTTTACAGAACCCTCCTTTTATTTGTGATGTTGCTTTTATTCACAAGCATGGATTTTGTGACACTAGTACATTTTCAAGGATGGTAATTTATTGCAGGATTATATAAGAATGAATCGACGATGTTGAGAGTTTATTTTCTTCCCTGTATGACCATTAAAAGTATTGCTTAAGTACAAGCAAGCTTAAGTATGGGGTGTTGATGTGCGCTCAATTTGCCATGTTTTGCATCTACTTTTACTTCGATTTCTTTCTATATTTTATACTTTTATATTGGGAAAGCATGAGATTTTTGTAGTTTATGTTTATTTGCAATATATGGAGGTCTACACAAGTTTCTGTTTAATTTCGCAGAAATCAAACGCACTTTGGAGCTTAATGGAAAGTCATGATGACATTGGAGAAGCTAATTAAGGAAGAGCACATGATGGTACAACTAGAGAAAATGCCACTTTTCACCATTCATCATTTTGAATCAAGTTCTAATGTTTTCATGAGAGTTGTATCCCTTGAAAAGATCTTTCCAACGCATATTCATATGAGTCAATCAGACGAACGAGGACTCGGGAATGTGCGTTTCAAGACGGAGCAGAATGCTGAAAGCTGACAGAAGTACTCGATGTCGACTACACATACTCGATGTCGAGCACAAACCTAGTTGACATGATCACCTCATGAAGCCGAGATCGAGCACAAGATGAGCTGAGACACAAGACCTAGTCAACGTCGACCACTTTGGTCGATGTCGAGTATAACCCAGGAGCGAATCCTAGTCGAAATCGAGTAGGAATCCGAGCTGGCCATTACTTCTACACCAAGACATGAGAGATCTATCAAATATGGAAGATATCTATCTACATTAGTAATTCTCTAATTTACATAGGTGGAATTTTAATTGTTTTATTTATCAAAGTTTTATCTTAGGAAATAGATAGATAGATTTAGATAGCAGATATAGTTGTTCCTTTCCTAGATTAGCTAGATGGAGCACTATAAATAAAGCCCTAGAGGCTGAGTTTTTAGGAATTCAAGTCAAGTCGTCTTCGGGCACAAGGAGGGAGAGAGAGAGAGAGAGAGAGGAGGCGAGAGAGAGGAGAGAGAGTAGGAAAGAGACGATTGCATGGTTGTAAGTTCTAGTTTTAGCTTAATATTAAAGTTGTTTTCTTTTATTAGTTTTTGATTCTAAATTCCTTTTTCTAGGGTTGGGGTGATCCCAACATAGATATGTGTGTTTTATTTATGAATTTGTATGTCTTTAATTCTTTATTATCTTCTATCATATATGCATAATTCTTGTACGAGAGTAGTAGGTGATCCTTATTTATAATATTGAAGCGAAAGTGATCTTATTATAAATTTGGATTAATTATAAAAAAGGGATAGTAACACTTAGGGTTTATGCGAGAGTCTCTATATTCCTATTTGTTAATGACCAAAGTTATTTGATATAAAGCATGCATCTTTTTGGAATTATAATCTACACATATGTTTATTGTTATGGCGATCCCTAACCTTGGAAGTTTGCACTTTTATTATATTTCTTTTTGCTATTTTTCGCTTAAATTCTACACAGGTTACCCAACATCGACCACCATTCCCTCTCCATCCCTCAACATCGACCAAGTCTTAGTCGACGCCGACAGCAACCCTCGCCACTTTTTCCCGCTATCCTTGAACCCCGAAACCAATTAAACCTAGAACCACTGACTTCTCTCCTGAGGACGAACTTGACTCCACTATCCTATAGCGACGTCTTGACTACAAATTTATTTGGTCGAGAAACCCTCTTGTTACCTATCCACGCCATTCTCCTACTTAATCCCATCCTTCGGGGTGCCCTTGGATAATTACCCTTTGATAGTGATAGGGTCTATTTTAGTCATGTAATTGCATATTATATTAGCTTATTTTCATGCATATTTTACGTATTTTATAGTTAATTTGTATTATTTGGTTTTCAGAGTCTACACTAGTGTTTTTATATATTTCAGGTATTTTCGGGTTAGATCGTATGAATTCGGGAGTTGATCGGTTGATCGTGATCGAAAGCAACATGGGCTGAGTTAGGATGAAGGGCTGAGGCACTTATATGTACAAAGGCGGTAGGAGGAACGGCTCCTTGGCCAACAAGTCAAACGAGTGCTGTGTTTTACAATATATATTTAGATATATTAGAATTATATTTAGATAGATTATATATACTTATATTATATAATATTTAGGATAGAATAGATAAAATTAGTTAGATTACGTTTTACCACTACTAGGTAGGTGGGGGTGCGCGATGCGCACAGCCTCGTGTTCGATCCCATGACTCTTCTACATTCTTCCCAACCTTGGAAACTAAACCACTGGATGATACTACAGAAGTCTGCATCATCCCATTTATGCATGAATGATTGTCCACATCAGAAAATGGCGATGAGCTCTCACAGTTGATCCTATCTAGCTCAGACTGGTCAGATTGGTTAGGCAGCCTGTTACTCACTCAAGTAGACTCTAGCAGAAATTTCATCACAGAGAACGGGAGCTCGCTTCTTCAATGATGCCATGAGGACAGCCTTTCGTCTACCACGGCTGTCTAAAACACCCAGCAGAGCACATAAAGCCTGTATTACAATTTACAAACTTCAATTTGCAGTAGTAGGTTTGAGCAAAACATATAATATTTATGATAAGGCATAAGAAAACACGGCTTTACCTCTTTCGTGTCAATCACCTGAAAGTGACCATCTTCAGACGATTCAAAATAAACACACCTATGTCCAGGATCATTAGCAAGACAAGGACCCAAAAAGAGCCAGTACCTATTATATCTCCTATCCGAACCCAGAAGAATAGACTGCATAGGATGCAACTCTATAGGTTGAGATTCTATCGACGAATGCATTCCTTGAATTGGACCAGCCCTACTCCTTTCTGGAAAGAAAAGGCTATGTTGAGACAATGATGCTCTCTTTATTTTGGCCCCAGAACCATGTTGGTAAATCTTGGGAGGACATTCTTCCATCACAGTCCCCACATCCTTAAAAAAAAACCACGTTCACTGTATAAACAAATACTAAAAAAACATATAAATACTTCTTTTGGAGCTGAGTAGTAAAAAGCATACAATACTTGTACCAAAAAAAAACGAGTGCAGAGAAAATACCTCTATTCTAATATTCAACTTAAACCTGAATATTCACCCTCCATAAGCCCTAGCATTCATGCTTCCCCTAACTCATCAGCCTAGCTCGCAATGTGCGAATTTTAATAGTGGGTTGAATCAATTCCCAGTAAACTCAATTCCACGTTGACGGTGTGTTGCAGAGAACATTTTCTCAGTTACATGTTTCCTCAATAATTTCCCGTTACCATGTGCTAGCAAAGGAGTTTATCTGAAAAAAGAAGAATAATGAAGTCACTGATTCTGTTGTAGACTTAAATTCGTAGCCTAGCATGGTGTGGGCATAAAACTAAATGAAACAGAAGTAGGAGATAAATGGAAAGAAAGGAAACATAAGACAAAGAGCGCACCTTTTTATATAATTAAAGGCCTCAACACATAACTTCTGTTTTAAGTAACCTGATTTTCTGAGTTTTTTAATGGCATAGGCACTTTTGAGCTGTAACATACGAGAAATATCATTAGCTGAATATAGTATTTTTGCAAGAGGAAAACAATACAACAAGCAAGAGTTCATTTATTCATAAATAAATTCCTTTAATCGGGTGAAAGAAAACAACAAAGCAAAAGAATTAAGAATTAGCTTATAAACAAATGATGATTGGGAAGATCAGAATAAGCAAGTTATGATATTCTACCTCTAGTATAATGTCCTCCCTGGTTCTGCGCCATCTGCTCCTGGTGAACCATCTAGCACACTGAACAAAATGGAATGATGATTGGAAGCAAACTATCTATTCAGACAACATGTCACCTCTTCTAAAAAGGAATTGTTTCACGAGGTGTGTATGGCTTATAGACAATTCCAGGGATCAACATAGACACTTCCATGGAACTCTGCAGTTGTAATTCTATAAAATAATAAAACTTAATCTAGGCTCTTTCTATAACTTCATATCAAACTTTAGGCATGTAGTAAGGGTGCACAAATCCACTTTACACAGAAGGGAGTAGCTAGAAGCACTGACATTCATATATCTCAGAAGGAAACAAGGACATAATATTTAAAATGACTGGTGCCATGCCATTTGACATTGTTGAGTAGGTGCTTTGACTTGTGTAGTAGCTGACCTAGTTTGACATATAAAGACTGATAACTGAGAGACCTAAAAAGCAATTGAAGAAAACAAGCCACATAGTTCAATACGTTTGCAATAGGACTGCATGGATGGATAAGGTAACATATACAACACAATGCCCTACAAGGCTCTCACCATGGTTGTACACATAACCTTCATACTATTATGAAGTGAAAGAGTCTTCTGCCTATTGTACAAGAAAGATGAAATTACCCACTTGACTGAATTGTGATCCTGGTATGAATACATAATGATTAATTAATTAAAAAAAATTTTTATTTACCAAAACAAACTCTTGAACTCATTTTGGTTAAGCATAATGATGGAACATAATGAAATGTAAGTGTGACGGAAATAAAATTAAGGCATGTCTGGTACGATTCTGGGGAATGAGGAATCACTTTAGAAGCCACTCAAACCATTCCTTTGTTTGGCTTACCAAATAATTCTGAATCACTCCTTCCCGTAAACGCTCATACCCTGCAAAGGCGGGGGAAAAGAAAATATTACGGAGTATTCTTTTTCCTTTATACAATAAAAATTCTTTTAATTTCTTTAAAGATGCACCCTTGTTAACTATGCGCAAATTACAGTTATGTTACAAATTGAAGCAAAGCTGATAGATAAAATAAAGAGTTCAAGTTAGAAATTATCGGTATAAGATTAGGAACTTACATTGGTGATGTTCAGGGGACATAAGAGACTCAAGTCCAGAAACTATGGTGAAACTGCACAAAGGGAGGAACACAATCTGTCAATGGCAATGGATAGAAGAACAAAGAAGTTGAAACCAAATTGAGGGATAACCTCACTGGAGATATCAGGAGTTATTACAGATTAGGACAAGAAATTTAAATCCTAATTTTGAAACTGTAATTCATATATCCTAAGAACCCTAGGTAATTGCAAAAAGTAACACCCAAGCCAAAAAAAAATTTTTATAGGAGAAACATGCAAAAGATTCAAAATGATTTACTAAACGTTTTATGATGCTTTATGAACCTGAGTGTAGAGAGCGTAGATTTGCCCCTCATAGACGCTACATTCTATTAAACAAGCATCTGAACAGCAGGGTATTTAACCGTAGAAATGGGTAACAAAACAAGAATTTCAAATTTTAAATTACAAGCTCCAATCCAACATCTAATGAAGACCCTAAGTTTCAAGGTCGGGACCTTAAATTTCATGGCACTCTCCTAGATTTGAAGGCCCCCATCCTCAATTTCAGGGACGGAACTGGATTTCAAGATCCCGGTCTAGTTCAATGTTGTGGCTTTGAAATGGATGATCCCAATCTTAATCTTAAGGAACCTCAACTTGAAGCCTCCCAAACAAACAAATCAGGAAACGACAACAACAACAACAAAGAGAGTATTGAGTGTGGGAACCTCA
The DNA here is from genome assembly GCA_037127255.1 of Persicaria tinctoria. Taxonomy (NCBI): domain Eukaryota; kingdom Viridiplantae; phylum Streptophyta; class Magnoliopsida; order Caryophyllales; family Polygonaceae; genus Persicaria; species Persicaria tinctoria. The sequence goes on from JBANSL010000015.1 coordinate 21,541,871, forward strand.
TATCCATTATAAATTCATTTGAAACTTTGAAGAGAAACAAAAAAACTGTTCAACTGCAAACCAATAGTAAACAAGGATTCATAAATGAATATGTATTAATCTGTAATTCATAAAATTAGCAAACAAGGATTCATAAATGAATATGTATTAATTTGTAATTCGTAAATTAGTAAACAAAGATTCATAAATGAAGAGAATAAATTTTGTGCAAATATTATGAAAAACTTATTTGAAGAAAGAGAAGAGAAGCTGCTAGTGCTTTTTCCACTCTCGTAAGATGTTCACTGTCCATTTTTCTCAAACAACATCTCTTTTATCCTCTTCCTCTCCTCTCCCACCGGAACTCTGAGAAGTGACATGTGGTGTTTAAATTAAACTAAACTCAGCCAACCAGGAGTAAGGGGAGTTGGCTGGCCCAAATTGCACAACACTCTTAACTTTAATCTTTTAGTAGTAATGTGCTTAACAATGTTGCAGTTGAAAATGAGGCTTAATTTTCTTATCTTATTGTCAAATTTTAGAAGTTGTAGATTGTAAGCCACTAAAACAATGCCACAATGTAATCAAAACACCAGTTCCATCCAAAAATCTATCTTAATCATTTCTAAGAACACTTTAAAGGTATAAAAGCAAAGAAACAACAAGCCTCGATATCGAAACCCCAATTTAACCAATCTTCAATCATAAACGAATAAATTAAAAATAATTCAGTCAGTCTTCAACTAAAACCACTGACTCGCTCTTCATTTTCAAACACATCATGGAAGATAACAACACACTATATTGACACAAAGTACAAGCTAGCTTCATCTGAACAAAGTGTACATCAGTTATTTTTGTTGGAGTACTAACTAACTCAAGGATAAAGTTTCAATCAGATTTCTTAAAATCAGAGAACATGGAGGATTTATTGGATGAATCATCCTCATCGTCAATTTAAAGGCCTTGATCTTCAATTTGAAGGCCATAACACTGAATTTCAAGATCTCAATTCTCAATTTCAAGGGAATAAACCTCCATTTTAAGGCACCAATCCTTAATTTAAAGACCAAGCCTCTCAAATTATTCACAAACAATTCGAACTACAAGCCCAAACCATTATAAAAAAAAATTGAAATTAAAAGTCTAAGAAGGGATATGGGAGGTAGCGAGGAGGGGCAGAGGAGGAAGGAACTCACCCTGAGAGATCTGTAGACAGGAGACAAGGGAGCACCAAGCAGCAGCGGATGAGATCTGAACAAGAAGATGTTAGTGCGGTAGAATAGTGCAATTTGATTTTTCATTTGTTTGATTGCGTTAAGAAATCTCTCTGTTAGCCTTCAATTTCTCATCCGTTCTCACCCATATTTACGAATTCAAGTTTTTCCTTGAAGTCGTCCCTTATGTTTGATCTGATTAAGGCCTATGTTGTTAAATGAATTTGCTTGATTCGTCGTTCTGTTCCTTTCCCTCCCTCTCCTTGCCGGTGGTTTGTCATCTTCTTAAATTGATGGATTTCATTTTAGATTTAGATATTGATACTGATTTCCCAGTTTGATGTGAATTTAGGGTCTTATATTTGCATTGGTATTTATCTGACTCTCCCTTCATTCATTCTTCACTCAAAACAAATTAACCCTAATTTCAAATTTCTTAGCCATTCACATCCCCCAATCCAAAAACATAAAACCCTAATTTAGCAATCTGAAGTTCTGAACCGCACGGGAATTCGAAATCAATCGGTAAATCATTTCACATCCGAATCAACTTTCCCAATTTAGCGGAAATTTGCAAAACCTAAAGAGAAATTGAAAATATGGAATCAAAGCTGGGAAATTTCTTTCACCTGATGAAGATCTCAACGAAAGGGTGAAGAACGCAAAGACATAGGCGGCGAAACGGAAAGGGATAGGTCGGGGCGGCGAGCAACGAACTTAGGCAGCAGAAACGGTCAGATCCAGGAACAGGTGGATACAAAAGAGAACAGAAAACCCAAAACTGCAAACGGGAACGAAAGAGGGAAAACGATAGAGAAGTGAGGTCGGCGGAATAACAACGGACGAGAGACAAGCACAACAGAAAGGCGGTGGAAGGCAAGCAAAGCAAAGAGCAGAGGAAAGGAGAAATACCAGTGGAGGAGGCACCGAAGCATGAGGTGCCGAGTTCCGAGGAGGAGAACAAACGATGACAGAGAAGAAGAAGCAGAATGACGGAAAAGGGCAAGCAAATGAAAAAATAAATAATTTCAAATTGATACTATGATGGGTAAATAAGGAAATTGATATAATTAAATCAGGGCGGTTGATCAAATCAATTAACACACCATCTACGGCTGTCCAAAGCTGAGATTGTAACTTGTGCCATGAACAGTAAATTCCACAAATATAGCCGTAGATAACTGCTAAGTTCAACGGCAGATATAGCATCTGAGCCTCTTCTCCCCATGCTTTTATAGTAATAGGGATACTAGGTTGGGTGAGGCGCGCGATGCGCACCTTCGATCATGAGGCTCCTCTTGTTGCTTCTCTTGCTTTCTCACAGAGCTTGATGGATATGTGAAGCTTCTTCCACATGTTTCCATAATTTGATCAAGAAAACATGCAACTCAATCAAAAGAAAATAAAGCCTCACTGCTCGTTTATCATCCAAAAAACCTCATCTTCTGCTTCTTTCTCCTGTTTCACCCATTTATCATCCAAAGCTCTTGGCTTCTGATCGATATTGTCATATTCATCTTAATCAGAGCCTAAATATAAACCCGACTGTGCATAGAAATCCCTCTTAAGAGTTCATGACAAGAACCAAACACTAAACCAAGATTTTCAGCTATTATCCACAAGGTGAGCACCGACATCAGCAGCCTTCGTGTAAATACCTCCACCAACTCTACCAAAAAGAGCCTATGGAAGATCCTCCAAGACCGTAGCCAGTAATAGCCTCAAACAAACCTCCCCAGTCATCACCATAGTAAATCTTGAAGAGTTTGATTGTAATGTAGAGCACCAACAGACCATTGGCAGCAAGAAGAAAACCCATCACAGTGCCAGACCTAAATGCAAAAAGATTTAAACCTACACAAAAGCAATTCAAATGGGGTTACAGCTAGAGTAATGCTTTTTAGTTTTTAATAATGCTCTTTAGTTTTGAATAAGTTTTTTATCGATGTGGTCTTGCTTCCTAGATATGTCACTGCTTAACAAATGTAGTGGTGGTATTAGGCTCTTGCTCAGTGTGAGGACACATTGTCAAGGTCCAGGCTCGTCAAAGAGTTCGTGTATGATACAGCTGCTGCAACAAAGGTAAGGTCATACTTATAAAGTGCAAATAATTTCTAATTGTTCAGGACTCTATTGTTTCCATTTCTGTATTTTGAAGAGTCGTTGATGGAGCCCAAAGAGCAACAACACATATATACTGAACCCAGTGATTAAAAGACCTGAAATCACAAACTTAGGGAATCCAGGGGCACCGAAAGGAACCCTAGGTCAATTCCACCAACCCACTTGCAGAGAACAAGCTCTCTCTCTCATAACAACTCTATTTTGACTTTGATAACAAAATACTCAGCAATCGGCAGAAAGAACCTAGAGGTACAGAAGAATTATATTAGATTCGAAAACATAAAGGTATGTTTAAACATTAGCACTCCCTTTCAAAACCAAGGCAGCACTATATTTTGAAAATAGAAAACTTTTACTTGATGGAAACCAATGTAAGTGGAATCTCACCATTAATATCAGATCTCACATGTTTTGGACAAAAGCACTTATACAACATAAACTAAATTATGAATTTTTGTCAATCAGCCAAAATAAATTCCAGATAGAACAAAGAAAGAACGGGTCAAGGAAGAAGAAGACCAATACAAGATAAGCAAAAAAAGCAACAATGAAAAGCAGATCAACCACAAGGAAGAATCAGGAAGGAGTAAAGCCTTTTTACCTGGACAAGATTGGTAGCAATCAACAGACCAGCAGGTTCACCCTAGAGAACATGGCCATTAGGGCCTGCCAAGGAGACATGCATGCCTTTTGATATGCTCTTCAGCATTCCATTCTCGGTTGGCATGAACGATTTGGAGAACAAAAGTATCTCCAAGTGACCCTGCAAATGTATGTCAAAAACAAGGAATCAGGGCCGTCATAAATTAGTTAATGCAAGGATCGGGATTGTCCATATATAGCTTGGAAATTAAAGTAGAATTGACCTCATAGGTCAAGGTGGCCCGGCAGAGTTGGAATGCTGAAAAGTGAAATTAGAAATTGAACCGGTGGCAGAAATAATACATATAGCCCGAGACCCTTCTTGAAAGAACTATAGAGCCTCCATAGCAACATCCTATTAAAACGAGAATAAAATTCAAATGTTGACATTGCGTGAGAAAATTAAATATTGTTGCATATTTGTTGTCATAAAGGGGCAAAGATGAATGAATCTATGAGATAAAAAGTATTGGATAAAAATAAGCAATTCACGAATCTTTCAACGAATCACTGTAATAGCTAATAAGTATTGGTTAATTCCTTAAAGCATTATTACTGGAAATGAATTCTTAATTTGAAGGAGTGAGAAACATATATAGGTCTAGGTTCAACCCAAGTAATGTCTTGTTTTTGTAACAAATACATAGAAATTTAAATATTTAACCAGAAATTAGAAGAAACAATTAATCAGGCAACTAAAAGAGGAAGCAAAATAAGGCAATTAATCAACTGTGGCAGCTCTCTCGATCCCCAATCAATACATAGTTCATACCCACAATCAGATGACATGGATTTTGCCAGTGGATCTCTTATGTGAAACTGAAATCAACATTAATGGAAAATAGATATTTGTTCAAAAAGTGCATTCATACAACAGAGAGTTTAATGAAATAGAAACATTTTGTAGTTTTTATGATCACAACATCAAAGAACGGAATGCCTATCTCCCTCTGTAAGACTAAAAGATCAAAGGGCCAAATCACAAATTTAAAACCCTTAAGCCTAAACCCCCAAATTGAAACCTAAATCATTACGCAAATGCTAAGACTTTGAATTTCTTAATACACTGATTGCAACTCAGAATAGATACTCAATAAGGGGAAAAAAGGGAATCAATGAATAAAGTGTTTCTCCTCTCATCACATCCCTTTTCTTCTCGATTTCTATACAGGCTTTGAGTTCAAGTTCAATTACTTAGTATTTTCCTTCATACGTCAAAGAGCTTTCTCATTTTTTGCATTTTCATTTGCTTTAAAATTTGAATTTATGGAATATATGTTTAGCTAGCAAGGGCTGGAAGAAGCAAAAAGAATACAATAAAAAAAATGGAGATATATATATATGTGTGCTTTTGTTCTTTTACCCTCTCCTTAAACATTGAGCTCCACTCTGCTAAGTTACATCTATAATGTTTGTACCAAAAAAAAAACCAAGATGGTCAGGCTTAATTAAATATTCTAAGCATCCAGAATAAAATATTTATGTCATTAGTAATTAGATAAGTGTACATGTTCTTTATGTTGTAGATTTCTTGCTCATCAACAACAACAGAAGGTCCCTGCAGTTACATACCAAAATCAATAGCATGCAAAGGACGTGTTTTAGAGATATCCCAAGTATAAGCTTTGAATCCAAACCACCAAGTATAACTGCAATAAGCACCCCAAAGGTTGCAGAGTAGGTAAAAAATACATTCAATTGTGAACAGTTAGTCATAAGGAGTCAACCAATACTTTCCATGTCTCTTGATAATCAAACAGAGGGAGAAAGCACACTGCATTATATAGCTGAAAAAATGAAATAACAGATGAGCAGCCAAGACAGAGATAGAGAAGACACGAACCAAGCGTCATCCAACCGTGTAATGATGCCTCCAGGTTTCTGCATTCACAATTTATTTGTAAAGTTAATGAGAAGAGGACCTTATTCAAACAATTATACCAGGAAAGTAATGTTATAAGGAATTTTAGCTCAGTTCAGAAATAGTTTTGCAGGGAATAAAGAAGAAGAATAAAGGCAGTAAAGCACCTTATCAATAAGTCAGTGTCAGTTTGATATGTATTAACAACAAATTAAAAATTAAGTTCAAAGACAAAGAAGAAACATCCCAAAAACCTTAATAATCTTCGGATATTATGAAACACACGTCAAAGAAGCTACAATCTCATTAACTAAAAATGATAACCTATATATCGACCCAATCAACCAAAAATATCTCTTAAACATTTCTACGAATACGTTGACGGCATAAAAGAAAACAAACACCAAGTCAAAATTTCTAAACCCCAATTTAACCAATCTTCTACCACAAATGAATAACTACTCTCAATCAATAGGATTCCTAATCACAATTAAAATCAATTTATTAAATTAAAATTCAAAACTGTAGGTATCGTTAAATTCAACCATATATTATTCTAGAAGCTACAAACAAAAAGTCGAATTCAGATATAAAACCCCTAATCTGATTAAAGGGAAAAAAGATTCAAAGACGAACCAAATTGGAAGAGGGGGACCGATTGAAGTCGATAACTCAATTAGCTAATAAATTTTCATGTGACTTGCATCTTCCAATACACAAACCAGATTTCCAGTTTGGCAATAGAATTTGGGCAACAATATCCTAATCTAGAATTCTAGAACAAAAGAAGGTTTTATGTGAAAATGGAGCTTTATGTCATTCCTTGCCACACCAATATGTATGCAGTTAATGGTAAGACAAGCTAATGTGTTGAATATGAGCAGTCTTCAATTTTAATTCCAACAAATTCTGCTGCAAGAAATACTGAATAAATTGGAAGCTCTCCCACTTTATCCTACGCATTCTATAGCTCAAGTTATCACTATTAATCTATAAGTAAATAGAGGACCCAATAAGATGTGTAGGGTAAGTGACTAAATAGAGGGCTGAGGGTAGTTAATGTCTACATGCAAGTTCAACATAAGCAACCAAATGCCATAGATGAAGACTACTCAGTAGGAAATAGAATCAGCACATTTCACACTTATTCCGTGAGGCATTTGTTTCAGAATACTGTATACTGACTAACTTCCACTAACAGGCGAGTACAAACATAATTAAAGAGTAAATAAGTGAAAAACTTTTGCGAAAAGTAAAAGCCAACCTCAAATTGTTCGAGGGTGGAATAATCGCCCTCTTCACGTTTCTTCCTTATGGTACTGAAATCCATTGGGTTCTCAATGATCTCGTGGTAATCAGGGAGCTGCACCAAAGACAGAAAATGACAGATGTAATAAAGTTTACTTAGATTCAAACAACAAGCTCAAAAATTAGGTCAATTTCCCACCTCTTCTGGATCCACCAGCTCAGCAAATATTGCATATCTGTCCTTTCTGAATAATATAACAAGTACCTCAGAAGCCAAGAAAGCAAAACCAATAATAGAGAAGGTCAAAAAGCTAAATATCTGACATTAGGGCTTGTCGTAACCCATGAGCTCAACAGTTTGTCGGGTGCTTGGAATAGAGATTAACAAATGTAAGATGTTGTGGAAAGGAGTACTTACTGTCCAATATGTGAAGAGCCTTGTATTGTTATCACCATACCTATCTGGGCTATCCTGTTATTCACACTCATGTAATAAGAAAACAACAGAAGTACGAGTAAAGCTAATATTTCAGTCACAGTGTCAACTGGAAAGTACCTGCCATCCAGCTTCAATGTTGTTAAGATCTTCGCCAAAGGAACCTCCTAGTACCCAGATTTGAGACAGTCTGAACTCATTCGACTGCTGAATGTTGGGTTCCCAAACATTGATGGTTGGTAAATTAATATGTATTATTTGAATTGAAGATTGATAAAATTAAATTAAGACAATAGTGCTAACTTGTTCGAGATAAAGATAAATTAATATGTATTATCTGAATTAAAGATTGATAAAATTAAATTAAGACAATAGTGCTAACTTGTTCGAGATAAAGAGCAAATGAAAACTAACTAATAACCATTACAACAATTCAAGCGCCCCACGATTATGCAATTTTTAAGGCGATGGGTTTTCGATCAAAATCCAGGAACGCCAATCTTTACTTACACCTCCAAATCGAAAGGCCGAAATCCAAACCCTAAAATCACCCCAATTTCAACACCTAAATCCCAGGTTGTGAAGTTCAATTAGAAAGCAGAATTAAGCCACATACCAGAGACAACGAGAGATTCAAGTTGTGATAAAAAAGCAGCCGCAAACCACAACCCAGAGACCGTGAGGAAAGAGGCAGTGGAAAGGAGGCAACCAGGCGGTTCTCGAAGCGAAGATTCAATCGGAGGAAGAACGGATGAGAGACTTGGAAGCAGTGGCATAAGGATAAGCAGGAGCAGGGAAGGCGGCAAAGACACCGACGAGAGAGGTGAGCTCCGGAGATTCGGAGAAGGGCCTGCAAATATGTGGGAGAGAGAGAGACGTGGTTTGGGGGAAAGAGACCAAGAGAGAGGGTAACAGATTAGATGAAAAGACCGAAAGGGGTCCTGAAATAAAAAAATCAACAATTTTAAATTGAAACTCTGATGGGTAGGTAGGTCATTACACAAAGGGCAAGCTGTGAGCCATTGATCAGTTCAACTCAAGAGTAATCAACGGTGGATATAGCATATTTTTATGAACAGTAAATTAAGAGTTGCTCCTTTTAGGGTAGGAGATATTTAGATTCATACGGCACCAATACCGTAGCCGACTTTAGTTTTCAACCCTAAACCTAATTGTGTTTTGTCTTATTTTGATGGAGATCTAAACTCCTCCGTTTCGTCTATGGTTTGAAGCTTTGGTTTGATAAAGTTGTGAGATTTATATTCTTGTTCTATTCTATTGATTCGTATTGATTCTTTTGCGAATATTGTTGATTTCTTTTAGTCCGTACAACTAGTTGAGATTATTGCTAGGATTTTGTAGATTCCTCATAGCGAACCTTAATCCATAGTAGCAATCATGCCTTTTTAGGACTCGTAGGACTAAACTGGTGTGTAGAGAATCAATTACATGTTGAATGCTAACTCGTAGCTTGGTGTTGCATGTATCCTGGTTAATCCTTAATATTAATGCTACTATTAGGTTGAATCTTGACCGTGTTAGGGTTATCTAATTAGTAAGGGTTACTAGGACTCGTAGGACTAGTAATTTACACAAGATCAGGACAGGAACAATAATAGGATGAAAAGAGAACTTGAAGAAGAATCAAGGATCAACTAGTCAAACTAAAGTGGATATTTGTAGATGAAACTCTATTCTTAATTGCTATCTCCATTAACTTGTTTATAGTTTATTTTATTTTCTTTCTTATTATCACCACATAAAAACCCCCTATTTTCTCTTAATTGGTAAATAGAATTAACTTAGGAATAACTTGATTCTCTGTGGGATCGACTCGTGCTTACCACACTACATTAGTTAGTAGGTTCGAATTTATTTTGATACGGTTTAGGCGACTAAAAACCGTCTATCAGGTAGTTCCCCAAATTCTTTCAGGTTAAAAAAAAAAGATAAAATAGTTAAAGGTTACTTAAGATATGAAGTTGAATGTTTATATTAAAAATAACTAATTAGTCATTAATTAATATGGACATATAGGATGACACCTAAATAAAAATAAGTGGGTCATTGACTAATGTGGCTTGAATAGACTGGATCACCATTAATTGACATATTAAAACCCGGGTCTATTTGCATCAGGATACAACATATACACAAATTGCATCAAATCAATGGGTCTCTATTTTAGTATATTTTATTAATTGATGATTAGGATATGTTCTCCCTTTCTTTAATTTATTTTCTTATATCAAAATGGTTATGACCTCTCAATTTTTTTATTTATTTTTTTTGATAAGGAAATAATTCGAGGCCGGACAGGCCCGGACCTCGAGAGGCCGACAAAGTCGGCAAACGGCAAGCCGTCTAAACATACAGCATAGTAAAGGAAATACAACATAAAACAACTACCTAATACAACAAAAGAAACTACATGAAACAAACCCGGAAAACCCCAAACCCTAAGCGAACAAACGGACACAACAAAGAGAAGATGGAGACCCGACGTGGTGAAGTGGATAGCGAGCGCATGGGACAGCACAACTGACACGATGTCTCGCCGCCGGAAAGACGGAAAGCAGCAATCCACGTAGGGCAAAGACGACACCTGGGGAAGTGTGGATCGCACGACGTTCCCTTCACCTAGATGAAGGATCTTCGGAGACCACGAACACCACCAACACGATCACTACGATCAACCAGGGCCGCAGAACTGCTCCTCAACCGAAACTAACCACGAACCAACAAGCAGAACTCCAACCAACTCAACAAATGAAGCACGACCGCGAGAGGGCAAAGAGCGCAAGAGTAATCCGGATTACATAATACACGTTGATATTCTACAATTTAATCTGGAAGAATCCAGAATTAAAAAGTTATATGTAATATTATACATTAAAAAACTATCCACCAATATTTATTGTCCTATAGGGGCAAACACGGGCCCTTGGGCCCAAAGCATGAAAATGGGCCCAAAAATCCAAAGCAACCCCTTCTTGCCGGGCAAGGAAGAAACGTACGGCAAATTCAGATCGGCATCGGAGCCACTGCTAAGGCAGAGGGGAAGGCACTCCGGCAACCGACGGCGACAAACCGAAGAAGATCGGCTCTCCCCAACGGAGAACTTGCACACCCGCAACCACACCCCGCGAGCCAAGTCGACAAAGCGAGACGACGGGGGGAGGAGAAAACCAGACCTAAGGGCAGCGCAAGGCCATCGGGGTCCGACGAAACCGAAACCCGATCACCAGAAGGGAGCCCAAGGGTCGCCCTCAGCGGCGGCGCCGACGTGGTTCAGGCCGGCCAAGCCGGCAATTTTGGCAGGAGAGCCCAAGAACCATACGAGCCAACGCACCCCGGTTTGAGATCTGGGATGATAGCGCACAAAATTGGGCAAGGCAAGTGCAGAAACAGGGAGAAACAACCCGAATCAACAAAAGCCCCACACCAATTTGACATTTTAATAAATCCGACCGAAGCAAATCGGAAATAGAGTTTCGCAGTACACTGATTTTGCCTGAAAAAGAGGTATGGTGGCGCCACGGTGGGACGGGGCGACCGGGGAGGCGGGTTGAGACGGCTGGAACCGGGGTTAAACAGCCGGAGCCAGATCGGACTCCCACTCCCAAAAGACCCACAAAGGTTCTTCATCAGAGAGGAGAGCCGAGCCAAAGGTGTGGTGACTCCTTGAGTCGCGGAGAAGGCCGGAGCCCGAGTAGAGGTGGCCGAAGCCGAGGCAGGACGGCCGAAGTCAGATCAGGGCTCCCGAAGGAGATTTAGGGCTCCCGAAGGAGATATTGGTTCCCGACCGAGGCCGACGAGCGTTTTTGGAGAAACTCTCAAAGAGGAGAGAGGTTTATGACCTCTCAATTTGTCTAATTGAGATGAATCCTTCCCTTGTTAAAAAAAAATTTACGGTTTTGGGGTCGGCGGTGTATACGGGTTGTTTTAGTTACAAGTAACTTCGGGTTGTAACTATACCTGTCAAAACACGACCCGACCCAATTGACCCTACCCGATGCCTGAAAAGTTTTGGGTCAAGACCCGGAAATTTTGACCTGAAAATTTTTTCCGACCCGAATTCGAAAACCTGGTAATTTTTCGGTTCACCTGGGTTTAGACCCGGTGACCCGATTGACCCGATAATTTTGACCCGATGGATTTATAATTGTATATGATTAAATTTTTTAATGGAGATTCCAATTTATTACATTTTATAATTTCAATCACTTGATCTTTTATTTTTAATCAACTTTTATATTTATTAGTATTGTGTAATACTCCATCCGATCGATAGTATTTGATTTTTTTTAAGAAGATAAAAACTGTAAAAAAATTATTAAAATATTAAAACAACTCTATGCTTATTACTAACTACATGAAATTATTTGAAAAAAACTATTTAAAATTTTGATATTTTATATATTTTAAAATTTTATTAAAAAATTATGAGAATTAATAAAAATCAAATATTTTTTATCAGATCTAGTATTTTTTTTATACAAGTCGAGGATTTGGGGATGGCCAACCGCAGTTTACCCATCACCTAAGAGCGTCCAAATGGACGACGTCGACAATTTTAGCAGGAGCACGCTCAGTGACAAACGACAAAGAGAGACCGATATGTGCTAGCCTATCTGCAACCTCGTTCCTCTTGCAGAAGTTGTGCAAGAAGGAGACCCTCTCGAAAGCAAGGTAGAAGTTGAGGGCATCCGATACCATCATCTCAATCTCCCATGGACACCACCAGATCCCCGTCATGACGTTGATGAGCATCAAGCAGTCGCTCTCCACCTCGACCCGGGATAAACCCCTCTTCGTAGCTTCTTGGAGTCCAAATAAAAGACTCAGACACTCAGCTTGCTCCGCAGACACCCTACCATGGCCCTGCCGCCCTGGGCACCACAGTAGATAACTGACCCTTAGCTATCACGAATAACGAACCCAGAGGCTGCAGTGCCTAAACCAACTATCGCCCCTTCAAAATTGAGTTTGGCACAGCCGTCGACGGGCTTTTTCCATTTTACAATTATCGGTTTTTGTGTTCTTTTTTGGTGGGTATTTATTCTTGTACTAGACGTGTCATCTTCTTATTCATCCGATTGTTCTTTTCTCCAACTTATCTTGTATTGTTTTGTATTTTTTATCTATTCTTCCAGATTTCTAATGTCATTGTTGTCGAATAGAATTCTGTTTCTCATTGACCAAATGCCCCAAAGGGAAAAGGCAAGGATCCCTTTCTATTCTGCCGAGATATTTGCAAAAATGTCCGTAATTATATTCTTATAAGGTTTGTCTTCTTTGTCTTTATTTCGGATTATTTGCTCGATTTGTCTATCCATTCTTTCGATAAAGGATAAAGAAGTTTGACACTTAGTAAAGATGTGGGTAGCATCTTCACCAATGTGGTTGCAAAGTGGACACTCAAGTGGGAAATGAACTCCTTTACTTTGTAGTCTACTTTCGTTGTGGTCCCGTTTAATAGGTTTTCCATAGATTTTTTTTTATTTTTGGTGGACAGTCAATTTTCCAAAGACATCTTCAAACGTGCTTTTGTTCACTCTACCGTTTATAATAGGACATCCGAGATTTTTTATAAAGCATTATGGTTAGCTATTTGCAAGTAGGATTGGATTTGTTGTTTTTGGTTGTGTGTGATCCCTTTTGTCACTTGGAATGCTTATTTTTGAAAATTAACTTTATTGCAAGCACTATAACTTATAAATCATGACTATAATTTTATTGCAAGCACTATTACTAATCATGACTTTAATTTTAGCATTTTAAAATTATCGTAAAATCACCAAATCATGATTTTTTAATCTAAAAAGGGAAAAATTGACAAACCTGAAATCGATCCGATTTGACTTGAAAACAGGTCAAATTTGAGGTCAAGTCAACCCGGATATACCCAGGATCCTTTTTACCCGAAAATCGAAATGATCTGATCCGATCCGAATGATCCAATTGACATGTGTAGTACGTTGTAACCCATTTCAATCATCGATTTATTCACACCGAGTAGTCAATTTCTTGATTTATGGATGAAGATTGAGTTTCGATAAATCTTAGGTGGTGCTCCGTATGCCAAATCGAGTACTATGGATCGGCTTGAACCATACCATCTCCACTCCAGAATTAATTAATAGTAATTGGGCAAAATTAATTGGAAAAATTTGCTCAAATATCCATTTAGAAAAGCTAATTAGGTAAACGTCCATGTTTAAACGGATATTAAGTAAATGTCCATAAATTTTTTATAATACCAACTCTACCCTTGGTCAAAAAATTAATCCTTTTATTTCTCAACCCTCGTTCAATCTCTCCTATTCGCTCCTTCGCGCCTCTCTCCTGTTGGTGGTCAATGGCGGAAGCGAATGCGAAGCTTCATAGGTCCGAATTGTCGACGGCTACAACGAATTCCGTTTCCGCGGACGGAGAAGTTGCTCAGAATTGGTCAATCAAGGACCCTAAACCGGTTAATTTGAGTTCGGATTCCAAGGCACATATAGATTCCCCTTCTCTAGCTCTTCTGTTTCGTATCTCGATTTTCGATGTCTTGAAAACTAGGAAACTGTGAAATTTTTTATGAGATTTATGTTTCGTTGTTGTGGGTCGTAGAGATGGAGATGATTAAGGAAAGGGTCGTGAAGCTTCTCCTAGGTGAGGATATGTAAGGTGGTGGGAAGGAGGTTTGCTCTACTCTAGCTATTTCCAACGCCATTACCAATCTCTGCGGTACTCCTTTATCTTCCACATTATCTTTTCAAATCCACTCCAATTTTAATTCATCACAAATTTCCCCTTTCGATTTGAGCAATTTTGTTGTTTAGCCCTAATTCGGTTGCACTTGCTTATGCTCTAGATGTGAGTTTTTAGTGTGTTTCCCTTGAACCTACACAATTTGTTGACAGAAGAAAAGCAAATCGATTTAATAAACTTCACCTACTCGATTGGATTCGAATTTGGGAAAACAAACCCTAGCATGTTTGGTGACAATTGGTTAAACTTGCAAAATATGTCAATTTGTTTATTATTGGTGACAATTTGTTAAATCTGATCATTTCGAGATGTTAATTTTATGATTTGGGACAACATGTGCTGATTTTGTGTGAATACATTGCTCTGATGACAATTTGTTTATGTTTTTTTAGGTTTTGTGTGTTTCTATCTATTTCAAATGGATAATCCAAGTTAGTGTTCTTATTGATGAATCTAATTCGTTCTTACTTTGTATGTTGTTCTATTTCAAGTGTTTATCATTGCTTGTTTGTTTTGGTGACAATTGCTTGTTTGGTGACAATTAGTATTTAGCTTGATTCTATATCATCAATTTAAATGAGACTATCAGGGGTTTGCTTCATTGTTTGGTGACAAATGGAATTTATGTTGTTATTTTTAGATTGGTGACACTTGGTAGAGTTATATATTCTGTTTTGGTGACAAATGGAATTTATGTTGTTATCTGTAGATTTGTGACAATTGGTAGAGTTATATATTCTGTTTTGGTGACAAATAAAAATTATGTTTTTATTTTTAGATTGGTGACAATTGGTAGCTAGAGTTATATATTCTGTTTTTGTGACAAATGGAATTTATGTTGTTATTTTTAGATTGGTGACAATTGGTAGAGTTATATATTATGTTTTGGTGACAAATGGAATTTATGATTTTATGTCGTTATTTTGTTGTTGTTTTTAGATGGTGACAATTGGTAGAGTTATATATTCTGTTTTGGTGACAAATGGAATTTATATCTCATTTAGCTATAATGTAATTTTCATTATCCTTCTGTTCAATTGTAGTGGAAGTTGTGGTATGTATACCATCAAATATATCGAGGGTCTTGCATTTCATGGTGGTATTGAAGCTATTTCAGACAAGTATAGGGATGCGTATAGAGAGAGAGAGAGAGAGAGAGAGGATGGCTATAGAGGGTCTTGCTATTTTGGATGTTAAGTATGAATGTCTCAACTGTTCCTCTTTGTTTTGATATTTTTGCAAGTTGATGTAGTCTGACAATTAAGTATTACAAAGTTAAACTTTACATCAAATTTCATGTACTTAAGGTTATTATCGTAACAAAAATGCGTTAATATTAGATCACAAATGTGATGTCATTATAGTATTGTACATCGAATTATTCATTTGCTCAAGTTTAGCCCCTCTAGGGTCTATGCTCCCCTAGTTCTAGAGTTTCAGTTTCGTAACAAAAATGCGTTAATATTAGATGACAAATCTGATAACATTGGTACTGTACACACATTTTAGTGTTTAGGGCTTAGTCTTTAGGATTTAGGGCCAAGGCCCTAAACCCTAAATCCTAAACCCTAAACCCTAAACTATATTGTACATCAAATGTTTGTCTGCTTAGGTTTAGCCCCTCTTGGGTCTATGATCCCCTTGTCCTAGGGTTTCAGTTTTGTAACAAAAATGTGTTAATATTAGATGACGATTGTGATAACATTAGCATTGTAAACATTTTAGTTTGATGAAAGTGCTTTGTAGTTGGTGACAATTTGTTGGTGACACTGTTTTGTCGTTGGTGACAATTAATTTCTAAAAATAGGTGGTTGACACTAGATTGGTGAAAAAGTTTTGTAATTGGTGACAGTAGATTATTGACCAAAGCTTGATGAAAATAGGTTGGTTACACTGTTTTATTGTTGGTGTCAATAGATTACTGAAAAGAGGTTGGTGACAATGTTTTTAATTATAAGTTGGTGATAATACGGTTGATTAAACAATATGAAAACAGTGTTATGTAGTTGGTGACAATGTCTTGGTGATGTATAATGTTATGGTGACAATTTTTTTAAGGTTACAATATATTGTCATCAACCTCGTCATTAATAGTTGTCACCAACAATTGTAATCAGGAAAATCATCTATTAGCAGAAAATCCTCATTTGTCACCGAGGAAAAGTGTTACTGGCAAATGTCACCGGAAGAAAATCAATTGTCACCCAAATTTTTTTGTTACCAACAATTATCACAAGAAAAAAAGAAAATCAATTGTCACTAGAAAAGATTTTCCCCTAACTGTCATCGGAAAAAATAAAATGTCACAAAAAATCAATTGTCACCAAAATAATTGTCACAATTAACTGTCACCAGAAAAATATACTCAACTATCACTAATTGTCACCAAATGCAGGCGTTGATCGGAATGGTCAATGTTGACTAGTCAATATTAAAATTAAAAATGGTCAAAGGGGGAAGGGTTAGAGATGTGGAAGGAGAGGTATTTTTGGAAAAAATTGACATTTACTTAATGATGTAAAAAAGTGGACATTTACTTAATTTTAACATGAAAAATGGATATTCATTATATTTAACCAAATTAATTAGAAGAATTTTTCTAACGAAGAGGCCGGTTTGAAAAAGGCAACAAATTAAAAGGTTCGAGAAAGTTAATTAGTCTTCAATTACGACCTTGCAATATAATCTTTGCATGGGAAGTGGAAACATAGTTTGTCTAAAGGGTGTGAAACAAAGACTCGGAAGAAGTGTTGCCTGTTTTTTTTTTTATTATTATTTTTGTGATGGCCGCAGCGGTTAATCAACGCTAACCCAGTGGAAGGTGGATGGTGCCAAATTCGGTGGACGACGGGGACGGAGGAGACAGCGGCGAAACCGGCTAATTCCATACATGGTGGGTCCCAACACCGTTGAAAGGTTCAAGTGTCCTCAATCTGCAAACGTGTCGTCATCAGAGCCGTTGGATTAGTTGGCCGTGCGCTAATTAAACTTAGGATTAATTATTGTCCCCCAAATCCCCACCACGGCTTGCTGTATAGACCAATTGTAGACATACTCCGTATTATACTCCGTAGATTTTACAAAATCTTAATTTCAAAATTCTGTATGGGGTGTTATATCTACACTGCTAATTTTTACTATTTACACCGCAAATCCACCGCATCTCTATGCGGTGACTTAATCAAATTTTAGCCCGACATACCGCATGTACATGCGGTATGTCCGTTGACCGTATAAAAACACCGCATGTACGTGCGGTGGGTTAGGCTAAAACGGAGTCCGTAATACGAGAATCCGATTGGGTCGAAGTTATCCGAAACCCACCGCATGGGTATGCGGTGGTTTTTTAAAATATTTAAAATTTGGGTAAGAATTTACCGCATCTCCATGCGCTATTTTGTTATCGTTGGTGCAACGGTAACAAAATACCGCATGGAGATGCGGTATGTTTTTTACCGTTGGGGGCCCATTATAAATAGGCGTGGGGGGCCCAGTTCTCCGACACACCGAATCTTCTCCGATTCCTTTCTTTCCGAGCCCGACTTTTGGTTCCGTCGATTCCCCGTCCCTATATCTACCACCACTTTGTACCCGAGTTTTGAGATGGTGAAAGACAATCGTGGAAAAGCCGCGGCTGATGATGTCAGTCCTTTTCGGAGACATCCGTTACAAGTAACATTTAATGTTTATAAAAATCAATTTGCTTTATTTTTTAACCTGAAGGAAATAGTGTTAACATTTGATTGTTATATATAATGTAGCCGGAACCCACTATACAGAGGCGGAGGACGACAGATGTACCGCCACAACTTGAGACACAGACTGAGCAACAACCACAGACTCAGACACAGCCTCAGCCTAAGGTATGTTAAAATCATTACTAGGTGTAGGGAAATTGATATCGAATAAGTATATATTTCTGTTTTCTTAGGAGTTGATATTATTAGGTTCAAATCATTAATAAACCTTTGGAAAATCTTGCAACATTTAGTCAGTGACACGATATAGTATCGTATACGAGCCATAGGATTCTGTCAAATACTAGGTGTAGGGAAATTGAAATCGAATAAGTATATATTTATGTTTTCTTAGGAATTGTTAGTATTAAGATGAAATCATTAATAAACCTTACGAAAATCTTGCCACATTTAGACAGTCATACGATATAGTATTGTAATTGAGCGATAGGATTCTGACAAATATATTTTAATTTACACAGTCTGCGTTATCGAGAAATTTAGGAGAGAGGATGGTTTTGCAATCCGCTAGGAGAGCTGCCATTAGGGAGAGACAGACGTTGGAGGATGTATCAGTTCCTATGGAGACGGATAGTGACGCGGTAGATGATGATACCGAGGCTGCCGTCAGGGAGAGCCAGACGTTGGAGGATGTAGTGGATCCTCCGGAGAGGGATACTGAGACGGTAGGAGCTGATATTGGGCCATCTTCTCAGTCACGTATTGACCAGAGTGACGGTTTGGGGCACACGTCGCAGTCGTCTATAGAGACATATCAGAGTCTGGTGCAGATTGAGTTGGCCTTGATGTCTGACCACACGGATGACCCAGTGGTGCAGTCGACCGGAGAGTCTAGTCAAGGCGACCATGGTATTGAGATGATGTAGGAGTACCTACGAGGGGACCGAGCACGACAGACGAATGAGCAGTTGCAGACTGGAGCTGAGAGAGTGGATGAGCAGTTGCAGACTCATCATGACAACTATCAGGAGTACTTTGGGATTGCGTTTGCGAGCGAACAATTGAACTCGTATGACGACACGGCACCTCTGCTCGGAGATGTGGGTGTTGGGACGAGTCATGCTCGAGGTGGCGACCAGGAGCCATGGGCCGTTGGGCAGATAGATTTTGCGTCGTTCACCCCGGTAGGATCTACGGGTATAGGGAGGACGTCTGGGAGTCAGCATGTGGCGCCATCGTCGACGCCGAGGACCGCCGAGCCTGAGCCGATCATCGGGAGTCAGCAGGTGGCGCCATCAGCGACACCTAGGAACTTGGAGGGTGTGCCGATTGCCGAGGGGCATGAGAGGGATGTACGTGGACAGAGAAGTTCTTCGGCCCCACCTATTGAGTCAGCTGCACTTTCGAGGCATGTGTCGCTGGGCCCCCTCGGCATGAGACATAATCCGTAGGGGACCGGTGACAATGTTCGTCGGGATAGGGGAGGAGACCAGGCGGCACAGCCCCCTGTCCGTGTAGTGCAGAGGAGGCGGAGACAGCGTGGAGAGAGCAGTAGGGCAGGTGGTGCTGGGCAGCATGGTGAGGGGAGTAGTGCAGGAGGTGATAGGCAGCATGGCAAGCCTATCAGGACAGGGGCCATTCGGGTTGTTCTGCCCGAATGGCCGGGGGGGGGGGGGGGGGGGCACATACCGTTTCCCTTCTGAGAGACTACGAGACCCACATTGCAAGGCTGTTTGGAGACGGGAGGACGCAGCCTTGCGGAGGGGTGTGCGTGTGCAGAGACGAGGGCAGTCGCTGGGCTGGGTAGAGGCGTTGTTGGAGGTTGATGGACGAGAGTCCTGGTTTCCCGCAGTGCGTGAGACTAGGTTCTGGGACCTGAGAGATTACGAGTGGGATCATGTGGATCACACTCTGATCAATGCGTTTGTTGAGCACTGGCACCCCGAGACGAACAGTTTTCACTTCGCATGGGGAGAGATCACCATCACACTGCACGATGTGTTCTTCATACTTGGCCTTGGGGCACTGGCAACATCGACGAATTCATGATTACTTTCATACGAGCCATCACAAATGTTGCAGGTGATTACTTTCATACTTGGCCTTGGAGGTTGATGGACGGGAGTCCTGGTTTCCCGCAGTGCGTGGACTGGGTTCTGGGACCTGAGAGATTTCGAGTGGGATCATGTGGATCACACTCTGATCAGTGTGTTTGTTGAGCACTGGCACCCCGAGACGAACAATTTTCACTTCGCATGGGGAGAGATCACCATCACACTGCACGATGTGTTCTTCATACTTGGCCTTGGAGCACTGGCAACATCGACGAATTCATGATTACTTTCATACGAGCCGTCACAAATGTTGCAGGTGATGGTCGCTGTGGGTATAGGTCTTTTGCTTGTCTTATGAACTTGGGACAAGACGCATGGCCTCGAGTTCGACGAAAGCTGGCCGTTGAGCTGCAGCTGCATTTAGATCGATACCATTACTATCCTGCCTTACATGAGCTCATCATGAGGGTCAACTATTTCGGCACGTGTCATGATGCTACGTATTGGACGGAGATTCCGATCATGGGCGAGGTGTTTGCCACGCTTCACCAGCGTCCTTTGGTGATTTTGTCACAGATGATGCCTATGTTGTGCCTACCTCTGTACGCCACCGGTGGCCCGTCAGTACCGGCCTATGAGGAGCTAGATGGAATAGCTTTAGTCGGCAACAGCAACCATTTCGTTCCGGTACGTTTCATATTTCATATTCATTAATTTGTTAATATTTTGTTTCTCTTTTCTGATGTCAATATTCACCTTGTATTCACATATTTGGTTGTTGCCTGGTTCACCTCTTCCTCCAGTCTACGTCACATGGACACGGCATCACGATCGCACGGTCGACGGTTGGGAAGAGCAGTTTGCAGCGAGGATTGCACGATATAGAGCTTACCATCGTCGTGATGGTGGTTGTCCCCTATCGTATTAGCACTTTCCACTTTCTGGTGTCATTTTTCGAACTTCGTATGTTCAATTGGGTTGTATCTTTGTCTATTCCATTTCACAAATTATTTTTCGAACTCCATATTTTCGTCATCGAGGATATTTATCGCACTTTCGTTTTAATCAATGTTGATGCAATATCATCTTTCTTTTGAATTCAACATATGAGTTTTTTCAGATCACGACTTTATTACAAGTTAATTCCACTGTAGAAGGATATAACACCGCAGATGTGCCTGTATTATACGATAAATTCGTAGTGTCGGAGTATACCGCATACCCAAGCGGTGTCTATCGGTCCCTATCGGTCCGTTCAGCTCCACCAAATAGTTACCCGTAAATCCGGTTATCCGATACCCACCGCATGGGTCTGCGGTGGGGTTGAAACGGAACGGGGGTACTCACCGCATGAAGATGGGGTGAGGACCCATACGGTAGGCAGTACCGCATATACATGCGGTAGGTCACCGCATGTATATGCGGTTGGTGCGTTGACCGTCATTAACTCACCACATATCTATGCGGTGATTAGCGATGGAAATAGTAAAAATTAGCGGTGGAGATATCTATGCGGTGATTTACTCGGTACGTTTCATATTTCATATTCATTAATTTGTTAATATTTTGTTTCTCTTTTTTGATGTCAATATTCACCTTGTATTCACAAATTTGGTTGTTGCCTGGTTCACCTCTTCCTCCAGTCTACGTCACATGGACACGGCATCACGATTGCTCGGTCGACGGTTGGGAAGAGCAGTTTGCAGCGAGGATTGCACGATATAGAGCTTACCGTCGTCGTGATGGTGGCCGTCCCCTATCGTATTAGCACTTTCCACTTTCTGGTGTCATTTTTCGAACTTCGTATGTTCAGGGTTATATCTTTGTCTATTCCATTTCACAAATTATTTTTCGAACTCCATATTTTCGTCATCGAGGATATTTATCGCACTTTCGTTTTAATCAATGTTGATGCAATATCATCTTTCTTTTGAATTCAACATATGAGTTTTTTCAGATCACGACTTTATTACAAGTTAATTCCACTGTAGAAGGATATAACACCGCAGATGTGCCTGTATTATACGATAAATTCGTAGTGTCGGAGTATACCGCATACCCAAGCGGTGTCTATCGGTCCCTATCGGTCCGTTCAGCTCCACCAAATAGTTACCCGTAAATCCGGTTATCCGATACCCACCGCATGGGTCTGCGGTGGGGTTGAAACGGAACGGGGGTACTCACCGCATGAAGATGCGGTGAGGACCCATACGGTAGGCAGTACCGCATATACATGCGGTAGGTCACCGCATGTATATGCGGTAGGTGCGTTGACCGTCATTAACTCACCACATATCTATGCGGTGATTAGCGATGGAAATAGTAAAAATTAGCGATGGAGATATCTATGCGGTGATTTACTCCTTTTATTTTCGGGTAGGGGGTGCTAAAAAAAATTCGTGAATTTTTTTTTTGGTGTATACTTGATAAGAAAATTTTGTAAAAAAATATTGTAAAAACACTACAATTATGATTTTTAATGATTTTTTTTTGTTTTTAAATAGTTGAGAGTAACCAAAAAGATAGAAAAGAAACAAAAAATATAGATAAAACTGGGATTTGAACCCAACGCCTTTTGATTCCCCTCACTTTCTCTCTTCCTTCCCTTACCACTTAGCTAGATAGAACTTTTATTTCAAATAGCATTTAAAGGTATTATATTACCTTACAAATACTAAATATATACAAAAAAAAAAAATCCTGAGCCAGGGGGTGCTCGAGCACCCCCCAGCTCCGCCACTGGAGTGAGTTATTGAGATTTGAGATAGGAGTTCCACACGCGTGCAACAACGTCATCGGTCTGGTCCGTGTGTGGTCCCTTTTGCGCCGACCTTTATTTTCCAGCAATTTATGACATCAAATAAGCTTCAAAACGGCTTCTGATAACACCATTGAAGCTTATCTCTTAATTTGTTGTAACTGTTCTTGGATTTCCGCCAATTTTTTTACTTAATGGAACAGTTTTACTTTGTTTTAAAACCAGAAAAAATCTTTCAGTTTACACACACGTTCTAAGGCACCACAATGCCGGGGCAAAATCGCTTCTAAGGCCGTGGTTTTCCTTTATACCATGCCACAACATAAGCATAGGGTTTTTCAACGAGCTTTATTTAAGAGTTTTCCAGTGAAATTGAGGCATACATTCTAATCATGCAAGCTAACAATTTAGAAGCAATTTATTCTTGTAGCTGCGATGACACTTTAATTTTTCAACTTTTTGCTCGATCTAAACAAGGTGGAGTCACTCGATGGGTTGAACTTCAAGAGGTGGTCTCAGAAGATTTCCATCTTCTTTCAACAATTAGAGGTCGATTACGTCTTGCTTCAAGACGCGCCTGCTACTGCGGACACTGCTATCGCCGCCAAAACAAATGTTGTGGTCGACGCTACAATTGATGTTGATAAGGGTAAGAAGGTTACCGATGATGACATCGCACAAACAAAAAAGTATGAGACAGATAAAAAAATTGTGCAAGGTCTTCTCCTCGGCCGTATCTCGAATCATATCTTCTATTTAATTTCTATTCATAAATCTGCAAAATTGATTATGGATTTATTGGAGAAAAAATATGGTGTTGACGATGCAGGGAAGAAAAAATGTTTGTGGTAAGTTTATGCAGTTCAAGATGGTGGATGAGAAGTTTTCTAAATTAAGGTTATTTATAGATGTAGAAGATTGACACATAATCCTAAACTCTTCTAAATTAAGAGTTTATATAGATAGTTAGTAAAATTAAAGAAAAAAGAGAATTAAAGGAAAAAAGAAGAAAAAAAGAGAGAATTAAAGAAAATCAAAGAAAAATTGCAAAAAAAATATGATTGGTTAAAACTCCTAAAATGCCTCTAAGATTGACACCTCATCCTAAACTCTTCTAAATTAAGAGTTTATATAGATATAGATAATTAGTAAAATTAATGAGAAAAGAGAATTAAAGGAAAAAAGAAGAAAAAAAGTGAGAATTAAAGAAAATCAAATAAAAATGGCAAAAAAAATGATTGGTTAAAACTCCTAAAATGCCTCTAAGATTGACACATCATCCTAAACTCTTCTAAATTAAGAGTTTATATAGATATAGATAGTTAGTAAAATTAAAGAAAAAAGAGAATTAAAGGAAAAAAGAAAAAAAAAAGAGAATTAAAGAAAATCAAAGAAAAATGGGAAAAAAAAATATGATTGGTTAAAACTCCTAAAATGCCTCTAAGATTGAAACCTCATCCTAAAATCTTCTAAATTAAGAGTTTATATAGATAGTTAGTAAAATTAAAGAAAAAAGAGAATTAAAGGGAAAAAGAAAAAAAAAAAGAGAATTAAAGAAAATCAAAGAAAAATGGCAAAAAAAAATATGATTGGTTAAAACGCCTAAAATGCCTCTAAGATTGACACATCATCCTAAACTCTTCTAAATTAAGAGTTTATATAGATATAGATATGGATAGTTAGTAAAATTATTGAAAAAAGAGAATTAAAGGAAAAAATAGAGAATTAAAGAAAATCAAAGAAAAATGGAAAAAAAAATATTGGTTAAAACTCCTAAAATGTCTCTAAGATTGACACATAATCTTAAACTCTTCTAAATTAAGAGTTTATATAGATAGATATAGATTAATAGATAATGCATTATCGGATTACCAATGCAGTAATCTCATGCTATGAACGAATGTCAAGGAAATCATTTCTAAGTTTAAGAGGAAGAAATCTAAAGGTAGAAGATATTATGATGATTAGACATGAAAACTCACACTTCTAAGATCTTTGTTTCATTTGGCAAACCATATGGGAAATCAGAAATGGAGTCATTTTTAACGAAAAATAAAATAAAATTGGAACCTACAACTTATTTGGTTCAAAATATTATATGTAATATTATAAACTGGGACATGATTAAAAAAAATGTAAAAATAAGCAAAAAATAAAACAAAAGTGTAAAAACTAAGACCATCTGCATTCGTGATCCAACATCGGGCTCATAACTTACATTTTTCCTGCCACCTCATCTTAAGAACCCTATTCCAACTTTTTTTTATTTTCCACCCGCATTCATGAGTCCAACATGGGGCTCATAACTTACATATGCGTATTATTTATTTTGAAAAAATATCTACAATATTTACAATATGGGTGCCTATAGATAGATAAAATTAAATTAGATTCAAAAATATATTTTTTTTCCGATTTCAAAAAGTACCGAAAAATCAATGTGAAAAAAAAATATATACCTCTACCTACATTTTTCCCTTCCTCCTCTTCCTATGCAACACTTGGCAAAATGAACCCAACTTTTTGGGGTTCATTTGCCTGCACCCGAAGTGAAGGATTCCTGAGGTTTTTTTTTGTTTTAATCCTAGGTGGCACACCCACGAACCCTTGGGTTCACGAATGCGGGTAGTTAAGTGGAGCAAACCACAAAGAGCTATCTTCAAAATTAATGTAGATGGTTCGATTAATTTCATTGACCTTTTCCAAGTGGGGGAGTCATCAAAGACTCTGAGGTCAAGTTATTGATATTTTTCATCAGGAGACATGATAATGTTCAATTCTTCAAACTGAGGCTTCTGCATTTTTTGTTGGGATGCATCTAGCAATCTCCAGAGGGTTTCCAAAAGTAATCATCGAAGGGGACAACTTAGAAGTTATAAACGACAATTAAGGAGAACGGTAACATCAAATGCAAAATAATGCGTTATGTTGAGAAAATCAAACTACTTGTATGCTCTTTCGATTATATTCAATTCAATTTAGACGTTATAGAGAAGTAAATAAGGAAGCTGATTATATCACTAAAAGTTAGGAGAATTGTAATTTTGTTGACACTTTCTTTTAATAGGGATATTTATAGGGGGGTTTTGCAAAATAGCCACGAAAATGGGCAATTAAGGAGACGGTGAAGCCTTTTATTTAGGACATTTTGCAAAATGTCCTAAATAAAAGGCTTCACCGTCTCTCGAAACCCGATTTTCTCTCTCCTCTAGCTCTCCATCTCCGGACGCTCTGTCTCTCTCTCCCGACCTGCTCGCCGGAGATTGCTAGGATTTCCGAGAGATTACAATTCCGACATCAACGAAGCTATCGATTTTGAAGTGTAATTTAGAGAATCAGGTAAGTCAATTTACTAGAATTTTAAGTCGATTAGAATTTGCGTCAAAGACGCAAATTTTACTAGAATTTTTGGATTACTTCTTTAGTTTTGAGATGTCTCCTTCAGTCTGTGTTTATCTATGCTTTAGTTTTGCAATTACGGCTTCAGTTTTGCGATTATTGCTTAAATTTGCGCCGAAGGCGCAAATTTCTTAGAATGTTTTGGTTTGCGATTACTACTTGAGTTTTGCGATTACTGATTCAGCCTGTGTTTATGTATGCTTCAGTTTTGCAATTACAGCTTCAATTTTGCGATTATTGCTTCAATTTGCGCCGAAGGCGCAAATTACTGGTTCGGTTTTGTGATTACGGATTGGAATCGTGTGATTACAAGTGTAGATTACGCCAAATTTGTGTTTATCTATGCTTATAAATGCTATAACAGTATGTAAATATAGTTGAACAGAATTATTAATGTTATTGAATGCATCAAAATTTGTGCCTTTTGCGAAAACTTTGATTCATTTTTTATGCTTATATATGTTATAAGAGTATGGAAATCTATGCTTATACATACAGTAGCATCAAAATTTGCGCCTTTGGCGCAAATTTTGATTGATTTTTTAAACATGAATTAATGTTATGAGCATTTTTTTCTGTATATGTGTAATATTCAAGTTTCAAATCGAATCTGTGTATGTTTATGGTTATTTATGCTTATTCATATTTTACATTGCTCAAGTAATCTCTATGATTGCTTAGGATGTGATTTCACTATGATTGTTTCAACTAATCAGTAGACCTTAATCATAGAAATTTCCTACGAGAAGTGCAACTTTTATATAATTCGCCTCACAACAGGTGTATTGTATTCATTTTGTTGTTCATGTCATCACTACACTTGAATCTGCACTCTATACTGAAGTATTGATTCCTTATTAGACTTTGATTGCTAATGTCATCACTAGACTTCGTTATTCAACATTGATTAAGCCATGTCAACACTGCAATGGAGTCATAATAAAATTGCACAGGGGATGCCTGTTTAGAATATTTTATGCTTATTTATGTTATAACAGTATGGAAATCTATGCTTATGCATACAGTAGCATCAAAATTTGCGCCAAAGGCGCAAATTTTTCATAACAGGTTTATTCTACTCACTTTGGTTGGTCGTGTCATCGTTAATGAACATTGATTGAGCCATGTCAGCACTACAATTAAGTCAAAGAAAAATTGCACAAGGTCTGCAAATCTATTGTTGCTTTTGTCAATACAATGATCTATAGATTCCTTATTACACCTTGAAAGTTTTAATGTCAGCACTGTATTTGACTCATAAAAAATTTGCACCGTAGGTGCAAATTTTGATACAATTTTTCTCATAAGATGTGTATTTTATTCACTTTGGTTGATCATGTCATCGTTTTTAATCAGATTGTGTTTGTTATTACTTAAATGTATTTATCCTCTTAAATTCATACTCTGCAGATTACAATGGCAACCCACATTATTACAGTTCTATGTGGTGGGAAATGGTTGTTTAATGATTCATGTCCAACCTTTGTTGGAGACACTACTTCAAAGGTGTTTATGATTGACGAGTCAATAACATTACAGGGTTTAACTGAAAAAGTTCACAACAGATTCAATATAGATAGTGCATTGGAATTGAAATTCAATCATTTACACCCTTTCAAACTGTTGAGAGCTCCGCTTCTTGTTGAATGTGATGCTGATTTGAAAGAGTTTTTAAGGTTGTCCGACCTAGAGAATGTTAAATTTGTTGTGGAGTTGTGTGTCAGCATTAAATCAAATAGTGAAGAAGTTGAAGATCAACAGGCATCCTCAGTTGAAAGTTTACAGTTGGTGGCATGCAATCCAACTATTACCAATATTGTTACAAGGGAAAATAACATGACATTGATCGGTGACACCAGGATGAAAGGTGTATTGTTGGAAGATGTTGGAGATGACATGAATTCTCTAAACAGTGACACTGCAAGTGATGAAGATTCTGCAGATGAAATATGGAGAGCATTCTATTCTACAGCACACAGGAGAGAAACTACACTAGAAGATTGGGATGCTGATAGCTCTACTGTGCCTAGTGTGAATCTCAATTCACAAAACTTGATTTGCGTAGGCAAAAGCTTTGCATCAAGGAAAGCAGTTAAGCATGCTTTAGGAATCTTGTCAATAACCGAGATATTTGGTTTTCGCGTGGTAAAAGCAGATACAAAGTATTATAGAGTGCATTGTGTAGATCCTGAATGCAAATGGAAAGTGCATGTCAAAACTTTTGGTCCAACTTGGCATGAGGTCATAGTGTATGTGGAAATGCACACCTGCACATGGGATTTCAGGACAAAACATTGCAAACAGCCTTCATCTTCTGTGATTGCAAGTATCATTGAATCAAGGATAAGATGAGACTATAATTACACAGTGTTGACGCTGGATACAGACCAACACAGATAAAGGATAAGATGAGAACATGACAAAAGATGCAAATTAGCTACTGGAGAGCATGGAAGTCATAAAAAATAGCTCATGAAATGGTTAAGGGGACACCAGAATCAAATTATGCAGATTTACCATCATTTTGCCATATGCTCGTGGAGAGAAACAATGGGACTATAGCTTTAATTTCAAAAGACAAAGAAGATAGATTTCAGTACTTCTTTCTGTCATTTGGACAGTGCATCAGAGCATTCCCCCTCTTAAAGAAGGTATGTCTTAAACAGTGTCAGCACAAATTCTGTTGTCATCGATTTCCTTAACTTTGATAACATAAGTAATTTTATTTCTTTATATATTAGGTTGTTGTTGTTGATGGAACATTCCTAACTGGAAAATACAGAGGGACTTTACTTGGAGCAGTTGCACAAGATGCAAATAGATAAATCTTTCCACTTGCTTTTGGTACTGTTGACTCCGAAAACAACAGCTCCTGGGAATGGTTTATGTATCAGCTGCTGCAGGTTATGCCTCCTTCAAATGACTTAGTGTTTGTCTCTGATAGACATGCTAGCATCTCAAGGGCTATATCTTTAGCTTACCCAACAGCTACACACTGCATATGTATGTGGCACTTGAAACAAAACATCAAAGCGACATTCAAGAAAAAAGAGTTGGGGAAAATGTTCAAAAAAGCAGCAGAGAGTTACACTATCCAAGAGTTCAACAACCACCTTGCACAAATCGAAGCAACTTGTCCAAAACTATCAGAATATCTGGTGTCAGCAGGTTTTGATAAATGGGCCAGAGCACATTCAAAGTGTGATAGATACAACATGATGACATCCAACAATGTTGAAAGTTTGAACTCTATTTTCAAAGGCAAAAAGGATTATCCCATTGTGGCACTTGTTGAGTTTGCTAGGGAAAAGCGCACATCATGGTTCCTGGACAAGAGAGAAAAAGCATTGGCAAATCAAGATAGAATAACTCCTGAGATCCTTAAGTTGATAAGAGAATCACAAGCGCAAGTTGGGGTATGCAGAGTAGAAAAGATGAATGAATCACAATTTGAGATCAATGGTCAAGGAGCTGTAGCTATAGTTGATTTATCAGCGAGGACATGTACGTGCATAGTATTTGATGTCGAGAAAATACCTTGTGTACATGCTCTAGCAGCCATTACACACATAAAAGCAAATGTGTCTGATTTTGTTGCAAAATTTTACAGCAATGACGCTTGGCATATGACATATGCAGAAACAATATATCCAGTGTTGGATGAAGATGAAGGAAACATCCCTGATGTGATCAAATCTATCAACTGTTACCCCCTAGTAGTAAGAAAAAGAGCAGGAAGACCACCTACAAATAAAAAGCTTTCATTGGGAGAGTACAAGAGGAGGATGAAGCATTCAAAATAAGGCTGTCAGCACAAATTCTGTCATCAGTATTATATAAGAATAATGTTAGTAGATAATACAGTTTATAAATTTGTAAATGACATTTCTTTTTGAAAATTAACATTAATTCAATAATATAGAATAAATTTTGAAATTTTACCATGTAATAATACAAATTTGTATACTCTTTTCCATCTATGTCATAAATAGATAAAAATAAGATCTTGTTGCAAACAAAGTCTTGTTTCGTGCAATATATAAACAATAGTTGAGCAAAAATAAGGTGATGTTGAGCAAGTTTTCCCCATTTGTAGTATGTTGTGCAATTTTATTCTATTGATGAGCAAAAATAAGAGCATGTTGAGCAACGACCTATTAAGCAACTATGAAAACATAATTAGATAAAACTAAGATCTTGTTGCAAACAAAGTGTTGTTGTGCAATATATAAACAATAGTTGAGCAAAAATAAGGTGATGCTGAGCAAGTTTTCCCTATTTGTAGTATGTTGTGCAATTTTATTCTATTGATGAGCAAAAATAAGAGCATGTTGAGCAACAACCTATTAAGCAACTATGAAAACATAATTAGATAAAACTAAGATTTCGTTGCAAACAAAGTGTTGTTGTGCAATATATAAACAATCGTTGAGCAAAAATAAGGTGATGCTGAGCAAGTTTTCCCCATTTGTAGTATGTTGTGCAGTTTTATTCTATTGATGAGCAAAAATAAGAGTATGTTGAGCAATAATCTATTAAGCAACTTTGAAAACATAACAGCAGGAACGGTTGCAATTGTTCTTCAAGAACACCTTCCCTAACAGCAGAAACATTGCAATCGAACACATTGATTACCTTATCCTCTATTTTAATCTCCAACGCCACCCAGTGCTTGTTTATAACGTTGAAAATTGTGTAGATTTTCTTTACCGATGCCCATGGCTTCCCATAATCAGCAGGGCACGTACCGACAAAATAATCCTAAGTGCTGGATTCAAGATCTATGTCTTCCCCATAACATGAAGCATAGTCGGGAAGGTACTTCAGATAAAATAGCCAATCAAGAACAAGAACATCTCGATACTTGACAGGGTCCTCATGAATGCGCTTCCTAATGTGAATCAAACCTGCTTCTAAATGCTAAACAAAGTAATAAAAAAGTGAATTCAACAATCAAATAATACAATAAAAAGTAATCCACAAATATATATATATATATATATATATATATATATATATATATATATATATATATATATATATATAATGTAGAAATACAACCAATTATTACCTGATAATCAAACCACATATTCTTCAATAAAATCCGCTGGAAAAACTTTCTATCAACCCTTGAGATTGGACCAACAACGGAAAAATTCCTGCCAAAGAGTACACAAAGCAAAAAAAAAAAAAAAAAAAAAATATATATATATATAGCATAAGATGTTGTAACTTATACAATAACAACAACATTTCATACAAAATACTAAACATAAAAATAAACCATACCTTTGCTTTTTTACGAGTCCATAAATAAATTCATGATCTTCCGAGCTGA
This sequence comes from Persicaria tinctoria, assembly GCA_037127255.1. Classification (NCBI taxonomy): domain Eukaryota; kingdom Viridiplantae; phylum Streptophyta; class Magnoliopsida; order Caryophyllales; family Polygonaceae; genus Persicaria; species Persicaria tinctoria. Next base: position 21,573,384 of record JBANSL010000015.1, read on the forward strand.
TCAGTGATTTCTTAGGGGCATGCTTTGGCATCCTCACTTTCTTCACTGCCACAACTGGACCATACAAGAATGTACTGTTTGATGGGATAAGATTGGAAGCCTTTAGTTGGTCCACTTCGATTTGGATTGCAGGATCCTTGGCGAACGAATCCCAATCAACGCCTGCACCCTTGTCATCATCATTGTCAGACAGGCAAATGTACTTTTCCAGGGATGGGTCAACCGTAACTCCAGCAACTTTACCACCAGCACCTTCACCTTCACACTTTGTAGATTGAGGCACTTCAGCTGAAGTTGCTGGAATCCCAACCTCATCTCCAAAAACATTAAAATCAGTGTCAGCAACAATAGGTGGAGACTCCTTACCCACTCCTGGAACCTCAGCACTTAATGAAGGCAAAGACACGGGCACAACTTCACCAGAAGCGGCAGATGATTTGAACATTAACTCCTCGTCAGGGAAAGACTGCTGAAGATCAGACACAACATCATTCAAAATTTTGTTCACATCTTCAGCAACAGCTTTCACAGGTGTGGCCTGGGGTTCACCACCACTGACACGTTCCTCATCGCCTCTCACAAGAGTGCCGTCGGGCTTGCCAGGAACGTGCTTATCATCAGCCTTCACGGGTGTGTCCTGGGGCTTACCAGACCTGACATGTTCACCATCAACTATCGCTTGAGAGCTCGCAGACTTACCAGCAATGTGCTTATCATCAGTCTTCACAGGTGTGCCCTGGCACTTACCACCACTGGTGCTTTCATGATGAAATACCGCAAGAGAGCTCGCAGTCTTACCAGCAATGTGCTTATCACGAGCCTTCACAGGTGTGTCTTGACACTTAGCACCACTAACACTTTCGTCATCAACTTTTGCAAAAGTGTCCTTAACATCAGGCTTGACAAGGTTTGACTGCAACCTCTCAAACAAAGCTTCATAATTAGCAACCCTAACTTCAAGCTCATCGTACCTCTTCGCCATCTCACCAAACACTTGAAGGCTCCCATTCAATTCAACAATCTTTGTTTCAATTGCATCTACCCTTGCAGACAACAGATGCATAATTTTAGGGACCTCTTCAAGTTTCGCAATCCTCCTATAAATCTCCTTCACCCAGTCAGGATGAGATGGGAGAGAAGAAGCAAAAGCATCACCATGCGTTTTGGGAGGCAACTCACAAGTTGGATCATCGTTAGCATCCATTTTAGGAGAAACATCTTCAATATCTTCCACTTTCTCTGATGACACTGCTATTTTGTCAGTTTCATCACTTGAAATGCGAACATCTTCATTTTCACAAGCAGCAGATGTTTGCCCAAGCACAGACTGCCCACCAACAAAATCATGTGTTTCAACACTCCCCAGGGGTGACCTCTGAACAGAAGGGGTCGGCACATCACCCTCTCCATCACTGTCAGCAGAAGGTGTCTCAACTCCTTCAACGGTGTCACCACAATCAATGCCATCTGCAAGGTCGGCCAAAACATATAGCCTCGCAGTTTGACAAGCATCCAATTTATCGAATTTAGGGGAATGGGTGTCAGCGTCCAAAACATCAACCTTGTCATCGCAAACAGGAACTTCAACACAAGATTTGGAAGAATGGGTGTCAGCAGTAAAATCTTCACCCATGTCATCACCAACACTGACTTCACACCCAGATGTAGAGACTGCAACATGAATATCTACAGGCTTCACTACATGTGCACCCTCAGTATCAACAACAGGAACTGAAGGAATAATAAAAGACTTGTCAACATTACTATCATATAATGGCCTACCACTACTTACACCACCGTTCTTCTTCATCTTATACCTCCGCTGAAAGACAATATTCAGCGGGACATCATCTTCTAAAAGGTCACATGAATCAGTACCCAATCGACATCGCTTGGAAGGTGAAGCAACCACATCAACCTCCTTATGCAATTCTGTGTCAGCAGTAACTCTCTTCACCTCCTTAGAAGGAATAACTCTACCACCTGTCCTCACTGCTGAAGCCTTCTATCGAGGCTTCTTTACATCAATCTTGACAGATTTTTTACAGTCTAGAGCAATGTATGGATTGAATAGAACACGACTTGCAGAACGACCCCTCCTCAGGAGAACCCGTTCCTCAGAGGTGTCGCTGGACTCCACCTTCTGTTTCTTTTTACCACCATCACTCCATTGGAAGATTTCCTCTTCTTTGAGGTCCCTACATCTTCTTTATCCCCCTCTGGGAAAACTTCAAAAGCAGTTTCAAAGGACTTACCATCCTGTTTCTTTCTAGCAGCCTTGCCTCTCTTCGCAGGTGTCTTCTTCTTTGAGGTCTCGCCTTCATCATGTTTCTGCAACACATTAGCTTCTTCCTCCTCAACCTGGAGAGCCCTATTTGAAAACTTAGCTTCATATGCCCTTCTACGAACACGACGAATCTCATACAAAGTCGCATAAATAGGTCCAGAAACTATTTCTTCAACTGATGCAACAACTACTGCATCAACTACAGCATCAGCTTTTTCACCAGCAAACGACATTCTTTCGGTGCGTGCAAACTCCCCATAAATAGGGAACAACGGAGTCTGGACAAAACGCATGTATCAGAATAAAAACCCAAAGATGCATCAAATAAAAATGTTATTTCAGAGAGAAAATATAAAAATATTACCAAATCGCCATGAAAGAACTTCTCAGCTTCGGCGTATACTTGGCTATAATCACATTGCCAGTGCAACGAGTATGGATCTAGTTCAGGCATCTTAAAATTACAGCCAAAATTAACGGATATAGCTGGGAAAGCTTCTAATATCCAAGCCTGTTACAAAAGAAAATTCGTTATGACACTACAAAACAATATTTAAATAATGCTCACATAAGTATTAAAGTTGTGCTGACACAGACAGAAAAATGATGACATAAGACAAGCAATAACTAAAGCACAATACCTGGAATGCAAGGCAATACCCATACATTTGATAAGAACCCCTAACCCCATTCCGATCTGCAACAGAAGAACTCTTCAATGACTTCAACAAACGGGTGTATGACTCTCTACCCCAAGGATATAGTTCAAACCCCTTCTCATTGCACGCAAGAGATAAGAATTGTGCACTTACAACTTCTGACCTCCTATAAACAATTAACCTCTCAATCAGTAACAACTTTGCCATAATCAACTTCTTCTTAGACATCTTTTTCTCAGATATGAAACGATCAAGTAACTCATCATGAGTCATTTTCTTCTGCCCAAAAAATTCAAATATTGACACTTTCTTCGGGATATTACAAACACGGTCTTCACAAGGAAGGCCTGTAATAACATGAAACTCAGCAATTGAAAAACGTGCAAGATGTCCACCAACTCTAAACCACAACTCATGCTCTTTTTGTGTTTGTACTTGACGGAGCACCATTTGATGCATAAGCTGAAAATTCATAACCATTTTGGTGCCTTGCGTCAGCACCCATCCAACGCAACTTTTTTGCAGAGTATTGTAGTGAGAAGGACACAAATGCTCTTTCATCAGATCACAGACAGAAGGATGTGAATATATGTTGGATCTCCAACGAAATCGCTCAGAAACAGGAATGCAATATTCCAAACCCTGATCAATAACAGACAGTTAAGCAAAAAAACAACCATCAGATTAAGAATAAACTACAACTTGCTCATCAAAATAAAAAATAACTTACATCAGAACCAGGATAAGAGGTGGATGAATCAGAAGATTGAGTTCCTGCAAGCAACAAAATACAGAAAAATGTAAATAGACAATAATAGAATATGTGATGACACAAAAAACAACAAACAATAACAATATAATGTTACACAGACATAGTAAAATAATATAAACATCACAAAACACAACACAAAATACCAAATCCAAACACATACATTGTTGGAACTACAATAAACTAACACAAAAACAGACAGTGTCAGCCCCATATACATGAACATAGCAGCAGATAAGTACAGTATCATCGACACAAACAATCAAAAGCATGGAAAACAGATCCACATACACAAAGAACACTAAAAAGGCACTTACAAAGTGCCACACCGCAAATTTGACGAAAAGAAACAGTTCAAAAAACCGAATTTACATATGCAACTTCCAAAAACGACGGAAAGTACTAAAAACCGCACATAAGAATGCATATAAAGCATCGATTTACCCATAGATTGTCAATAGTATAATGAACAAACAATAAAAACAACATAAACGAACATATTCCAAAACCCTAGCACGACAAATTTCACAAAAATCCCCCAAATTTATACCTGAGCTACTGGATGACGACATTGAAGTAAACGATGCAAACTCCGAGCTTTACCGAAGCAAGGAAGAACAATCGAGCCGGAAAAAGCACCAAATCGGAGATGGAGAGCCGGAAACGCAAGATGAAAATATTCGAGAAAAGAGAGAGTTGAAATGAGGAAGAAATCGATTTTCTGGAAACACGAAAAAATGTCAGTACAGAAACGAAATTAGGTATATATAGGGGCCATTTTGCAAAATTGTCCAAACATGCGTCTATTTCGCAAAAACGTTCAATTAATGTGCCTATTTTGCAAATTTTTTCATATTTATAGGAAAATAAGAAAATAATTTACATATTTGTAGCAGTCTTCCTACCGTAAAAAAAAAGGGAGTATATGATTAGAAAAATAGTACTCCCTCCGTTCCAAAATAGATGGGTGTTTGCTTTTTGACACGTTTTTTAAGGAGCGAAAAACTCTATAAAATATCATTTTTTTAATTAAAGTTTTTATATTATTTGATACTTATTACTAATAAGTATCTAATTATATATAAAAAAATAATTAAAAATTAATATTTCATAGAGTTTTTCGCTCCTTAAAAAACGTGCCGAAAAGTAAAAGACCATGTATTTTGGAACGGAGGGAGTACTGTAATAAACGTGGAATAAAAAGAAAGATATTTTTTCACAAGGTCGGTCGATTGTTTAAAGAACCGTACCGATTTGGGTCACAACTCAACTCACAAGAATGGGAGATTAATTGAATTAAAAAAGGGATATAAATGGCTTTTGGGTCACAATCCTCATTCTTCATTCCTCAACAATACAGAAAGCGCCACCTCTCTCCCCTTGTTACTTGAGAGAGAGAGAGAGAGAGTAAAAGCTGCTGCTTGGTTCCTTCCACCTAACGTCAAACGCCGTCGTTTCGAGAAACTTATCGGAAGCTTTTTCTTTAGGCTTTTAGGTATAATAGGACTAAAGAGATTGAGGTGGTTGCGGTGGTTCATCTGCTTCTTCGGTTTTCCACCCTTCTTCAACAAATTTGGTTTGTATTGGTCCAAGGATTCGACAAACGAACATGGATTGGGCTCCTTGTTCTAACGAGTTCGACAAAATCATCTCCAGGTTGACGATTCCAAGGTTCGTTCCCTTTCGACCAGCTTCGTAACTGCGGATTTGTGCTGTTATCTTGCCAATCGTTTCGATTTATTGTCTTGTTCTAGGCTGAATTGTTGTGAAATATTGTTTCCCTGCGGATTTCTCTCTCTTGATTTTATTATCGTTTTATGATTTTGGTTGCTATTGTTGATTTGTTATCGTCATGTTTCTGTCGGATTTACGAAATCGAATTTGTTTTTGTTTCGCAATTTGCCCCTAAATTAATTTGATTTGTCCAAAATGTCTGAATGCAAAGAGATTATGAATTCCGGTTTAGTCTCTATGGGATCTTTCGCACGCTGCCTTTAGTGACGATTTTGATCTATCACTTGTACTACTGACCGGCCACCGAGCGATCCTGTTCTCACCACTTAATTTAAATTTCAAATTTTATAATCTAATCTTCCAGAAAATAGCTTCCTTCTCTGACCCGCCCACTTTTGTTGATTTGTTCTTCCAGAGTAGTGATTGACAATGGCGCTTGCCCAAACTCCACGGTAGTCAAGGTTTGACTCCTCTCTCTTCTCTCCTGTTCAACCTTCCAAAAATTAAATTTCATGTTTTCCAGAAATTAAAATATTTTTATTATTTTTACTTCGCACTCTGCTGAATTCGTGAAGCTTCTTTCTGCTCAGGTTGATAGTGCTAGAAAGGATGGGATTCTTTTAGAAGCTGTACAGGTACTCACGGATTTAAACCTTGCTATTAAGAAAGGTTACATTTCCTCTGATGGAAGGTGGTTCATGGACGGTGAGTTCTAACTTCCCTCACATCTTTTCATTGATTTTCTTATTTGCACTCTGGAGATTTTTTATTTTTATTTTGATTATCGGAACTTAACTCCTTCATCTGAATATTTGTGTGCAGTTTTCCATGTAACTGATTTGAGCGGAAACAAATTGGCCGATAAGAGTGTTATAAGCTACATGGAGGAGGTAATTGATTGCCAGTACTTTTACTCCAATTAGCCTTGAAGTTAATTTTGTTTAGATTGTCTTGTGTCTCAGATTTTGATCTTAATTTTTTGGCTTGTGTTCATATCTAAGCTGAATTGAGTTCTTATTTTGTTATCTGCAGTCTCTAGGAACCATCCATGACACGAGAGTGGTCAGGGTTGAAGATCTTACGGCCTTTGAACTAACAGGGACGGATCGAGTTGGTTTAATGTCTGAAGTGTTTGCTGTTCTGTCTGAGTTGATGTGTACTGTGGTAGATGCTAGAGTGTGGACTCATAATGGGCGGATAGCTTCGATTATATATGTGAAAGATTGCAATTCTGGGTGCCAGATCAAAGATTCCCAGAAGATATCCACTATTATAGCTAGATTAAGGCCTGTTCTCAAGGGGGACAATGATATTAGGAGTGTAAAGATCGATGTGTCCATAACGTCCACCCACACGGAGAGAAGGTTGCACCAGATGATGTTTGCTGACCGTGATTATGACAGGGCTTCCATGGGTGTGGCAAATTCCGATCCTTCAGTTGTCACCATTAACAACCTGAGAACATGGGGCTATTCTGTTGTGAATGTTCAATGCAAGGATCGGTTGAAGCTATTGTTTGATGTTGTTTGCACATTGACAGACATGGAATATGTGGTTTTCCATGCAACTGTCAATACAGAAGGGAATCAAGCTTACATGGTATTGCTTTCATATCCTATGCTTTTATTTCAGTTGACAACTTGTTTAATGAAACGTTGAACTGCATTATCATTATATAATTATATTTCCTCTTTCTGGTTTCATTATGAATTTTCAACAGGAATTTTACATTAGGCATAAAGATGGAACCCCTATTAGCTCTGAAGCGGAAAATCAGCGCGTTGTTGATTGCTTGCGAGCCGCTATTGAGAGAAGAATGTCTCAGGGTGTGAGGCTCGAACTCCGCACCCAGGACCGCCCTTGGTTATTGGCAGAGGTGACTAGGACATTTCGGGAGAACGGCCTGAACGTAACCAGGGCGGAAATATCAACAAGAGGTGACGTAGCTGCCAACACCTTCTACGTAACAGACTCAAAGGGCTTTCTCCCAGACACAAAGACCGTTGACAATGTCCGAGAGAAGATTGGAATGGGAAGCCTCAAGGTTCAGGAGCTGCCTTCGACTTTTCAGCAAAAGGCAGCAGATGGGTCGGAAGAAGAAGGGGTAGGTGTGGGTGGGGCCATGCTGCTATCTCTGGGAAGCATGGTGAAGAAGAATCTTTACAACCTGGGTTTGATTGGGTCATACTCTTAAAAATGGGATAGAAGAAACAGGATACCAAGAAGAGGCCAAATTATTCTTTTGCAGATTGGCGGTGAGTGGTGGGTTCCTTGGCCCTTGCTTTAAGCATATGCTTTGCCCATGGGTTGGGGTTTCACCAGTTTACATCTCACCATCTCTGTACATAGTGGAAACCAATGAGTGTGAAAACAACATATGGATAAGGAGGGAAAAGAAGATAGGGCGACACCAACACGAGGACATGTCGCAGTCAGAATTCTTTGTTGGACCTTTCTTTGTGTTCAGATTCTCCATTTCCGTCACCAACTCGACGACGGGAGGATGAAATCAGGGCATGCGTGGGAAAGTTAAAAGTTGTATTAGCAGGTACAGAAAATATGTAGATGTGTTAATAGCTGAGAGGAAAAGATGTTGATGGTACTCGAAGGTGGTTAGGAGGAAAGAAGAATATAATAGGAGCAAAAGGAGGAAAATAGAATGTTTAATTCTGAATGTTCATACAGGTATAGTAATTTTTTTTTTTTAAACTGTCAATATGGATTAGTGGTCGTTTGTACATATAAAATTTCATACTCCATATTACGTATATTGTTGGGAACAAAAAGCCAATCATACTTTCGTTTATGGGCAAATCAAAATATCAAAATAAAAGGAATTAGTGGAATTTTCGCGCCATGACGCGTTTGCGAGGGAGAAAATATTAGAATATAAAATATTTATTACAAGGAATAACCAAATAACAATTTAAATAAATGTTTGAAAAGTTTAATACAATAATATTATTCGGGAATGACATAGGTGTTCACAAAATAAACAAAGGTGATGCTCTAGGCTTCGTCCATGCAAGTCTTATAAGACCAAAATTTGATTTAGACGAAGGGATAAATTTGTACGATGGATATCATTTATAAGTTAAGAATAAATGTTATACATATTAAACAATAAATATAAAAAGTTGAATAATGAACCAAAGTGTACAACTTATATAAGGAAGGCAACAAAGGATTACTTAGCATGACATCATGTTACCCTAACTAAAAGTGAATGAGGTGATGATGTAAAATTAAGTTAGGAATCGAAAAGAATATCAGAAGAGAATATATGAAAGTATATAGGAATGAATAAAAAAAAAGAAATATTATTTGAAGTAGGAAAGAATCATAGATTTGAGGTAAATTGTACAGAGATATACCAGACCTTGAGATTCAGTTAATCCCTCCAATTATAGATGTGAAAAGAGTCGGCCAGTTTCGAGAATCAAGGAAACTGAATGAGTCGGTTTCGAGAGTCTTGGAGATTGCTTCTTGACCGGGGAGAACTATTTGTTGCTGCCTCTCCTCGCAGCTGCAATTGTGAGCTTAGAAGAAGAAAATTCCGAACCATCAGTGGCGGACCTAGGGGGGTCCTAGGGGGTCACGTGACCCCCTCCTCATCCGACAAATTACCTAGGTGTATTCTCCTCATCGATAGCTTCGTTTTGATATATAATATGCCTTAATCCGACATCTGAGTAAAATTACAGCAGTATTAATCACTTTAGTTTTATTTCAATATACTATAATACTTTAATATTTTACTTAAATTGACATTCACATATTATAATTCATCTCGAGAACTTCGAAACCATAGGTTATATTACTTATTTTGAGAATATGGTAAGAAGTTACACAAGTGTAAATTTTTTTATACCTAGTTATACATTATTACATGTTAATAATGCAATGTTTATTTATTGCATTTTATATCTTTATTTTTCATTTTTTATCCTTATTTTCGTATTATATATTTGTAGTATTTTCGAAACCATAGGTTGACACTAGTTTGTACTATCGATCACGTTGTGTTTTGCGATTGTTTTCTCGATCTTATTGTCGACTACTATGGTGACCCCCCGCTAAAAACTTTCTGGGTCCGCCACTGCGAACCATCATGAGGCTATTCCAATCACAATAATTATAGCTCCGCTCATTGTCCTGTTGATCACCAATTGCTATGAAAACATAACCAACTTGCCAAAAATTTCCAACCATCACGAGGCTATTCCATAAATGAAGGTGTGATATACAAAAAAGTACCAACTTGCCTTAAATTATAAAAGAACACAAGTTTTGAAAAGCAATCAAATATGATTTCTCCAATATCTCTCTAAACATGCAAACTAATAATATTACATGTATTATTGAGTTTAAAAGGGGAAGATAAAATGCAAATTATAGTCCATAGAGAGATTGATTTCTCTCCATTAACATTACATGTAGCATTGAATCATTTCGGAATGGCTCACCGTAAAGGACTTGTGGGTAGTACACATAGATCCCCAGTTCGAACCCCGCATGACCACTCTTTATTTACCAATTCAAGGAATTACATGTAGCATTGTCAAATCAAGCTACGATTCTACCATCATAGGTGTTATAATGGGTAGGTATACCATAGGGTTGAAATGATAGAACTTTGCCATGAAGAAGTGCAGAAAATTAGTTATACGCAAGGAACATGAAAAGACATTAATGCAGTCAACTTGTCACTTCTTTTTTTTAGACACACACACACACCCCCCCCCCCCTATACACTCCATCTATAGCTATTACTTTCCAACAAATGAGCACACCAGGAAAACCATGAATGCATTGTATGAAACGAAGAATAATAAAATAAGAAAAATAATCGTAGACACTATACTTCATAGTAAAAGAAGTAGGATAAAAAAGAAAAACCACAAGATGTCAATGGTGAAAACCGCATCAGGAGAAGTGTTCAAACGTTCAAGCTGATTTCTTGCCAAAGCTTGAAACATCTGCACAATGCATCAGCCAAGTTAGTGCCACATGAAAATCCCAAGTATATCAACTCAATCAGGAACATGCAAATATATTAAAATTTTAACATTTATGTCAAATACCTTTAGAGAAAGGCGAACATGCAACCATGTCAGTCATATGCCAACTTGAAATATTGTTGGTGGAGTAATTAATAGAAGAAATGTCCCCTATTAACAATTAATGAGTATCAACTATCAACCAAATATGTTGTGCTAGAAATATATGCCAATGCATGTCAAAGGCAAATTCATCAAACAAAGATAATCCAATACATACACAAATAATCGAATATTTAGAATTGAACAAAGATACGGAACGAAAATTCATCAAACAAAGTCAAACCCTAATTTTTCATTAAAAAGAAAAGGAGAGAGGGTGAAACTCAAAGAAAGTTATTAGGGGCTTAGGCTTCGCCATTGGTAGCGGAAGATCTTGGATCCTAAACCATAATCGTCAAGAGTCAAGAGCAGGAAGGAGAGGGAATTCGAGGCCGTCAACCGAATTGCAATCGTTGGTGTGGCCTTCGTGGTCTGAAGTCGGCGCGCGAAGATCTAAAAAGCAACTGCAGATAAAACTCAGACCATATAAACCTTAAAGCTAAAATCGAATTCTCTCCTCAAATTCGCATATAAAATCTCAAATTCAAGCAAAATAGTCAACGAATTATCATGCTAGGCATAGATTCCTCGCGATTGAATTCTAAATTCAAGCTAAAAATCCCCAAATTTCTCAAGATTCGCTAAACTAAAAAAACCTTAAAAATCAGGATTGGGGAAGAAACTTACCTTCTCGTGATCAGCAAACCGATCAATAACCCATCCTATAAGCCTAGGATCACTAAATTGTGAAGACTTGACATAATCCATTGTATCTTGGGGTTGACATCGTAGGTTGATTGCTTCTGGTCTCAAATAGAGTCAACAGCGTAAGGCGACGCAATGATCTCCGTAACTGTCAACACTATTAAAAAAAAACTCAAACATCAACACTCAATCAAAGCAAAAATGGAAGCAAAAAAAAGGTAAAAACCTTAAAAATTCAAGATCGAAACAAAAAAAAAACAAAGCAAATCTTATAATTCAGCAAAGGTGGATAGAATATGGGATTGGGAGAGCGAGAGGAGGAAGAGGAGAAGACTGGGAGAGAGGAGGGAGAGAGAACCGGAGAAGGAGGGTGTGGGAGAAGGAGGAGGCGTATAACTTAATTAGCCGAGGAGGAACACGATAATGAACCCTACCCCTTATTTCTTGCAAAAATGTGGGGAAAAAAATGAAAATTAAAAGAAAAAAGAGAAAATTTGCGCCTTCAAATTAGAGAACTATACACGTTTTGGTAAAAATTAGAAAACTATACATTTTATATATTTTAACCTAATCTCAAATCTAAACCACCCCCAAATTCTCAGATCTATGCCCTCTCGATCTCTCCCATTTCTGTTCTCCTCCGTTTCCAGATCTATGAATTCATGCCTTCCTCCTCCTCCCTCGTTTCTTCCTATCTATGCAAGTAAGATGTGGTGCAACCTTCCTCCTTCCCTTCTTCGGTTTTACCTATCTGTTCAGATTTTGACTCCCATGGTTTCCGCCTTCCTTTCTCTTCTCAGATATATGAAATCGGCGTCTGAGAGGTCTTCGATACTTCAAGTCGTAGTTGCTGGAGATGTTGTTGCTGCAGCGACGAAGCAGCGATGGAGGAAGGAGGTCCGAAAATCGCAATCCCTTGCCTCTGAGAGGTCTTCGACACTTCCAGTCGCAGTCGCCAGAGATGTTGCTGCTAGAGCGACGAAGTACCGACGGAGGAAGGAGGTACGAGCTCTGTGCGATTGCGAGTCTGCTCGGCGTTTTTCAACGAGCAAAAGTCCACCGCTGGCCGCATCTGGTCCAGTTTGTGTGCGATCGAGATTTTCGCTAGAAATCCTAGATCTGGGAGAGCGAGGATTGCGGTGCGTTTGGTTGAGGATCGCTCTTCAACTCCGAGCGAGGAGTCGGCGTTGGTGGTCCGGAGTGTTGACGCCAACCTCCTTTGTCTTCAGTAGTATTTGAGTCGGGGCTTCTAGGAACCATGGAGTGTTGATCAATTCAACAAGATCGAGTGCAATTGATCGAGTCTAGGTTTCTGGATCGAGATTGAGTACATGGCAAAGTTGAGATTTGTAGTGGTTGAAGATCGAGACGGTGAAGAGAGTAGTCCAGATCCATGGAACACAAGATCATCACCGTCAGCGCTGACAACTGAACGAGTGCAATCTTCCAAAGTGACCAAAACTTGAACCAATTTTCGTAAATAAGACACTTGTTTGGGGTTTACATTTGCAATTTCGATCACATGTTTAATGCATTGAGGGTCCTAGAGATAGGAAATGATTTCGAGTGTTTATCCTGCGCTTTGGCTGATGTGCACTACTAAATAAGACACTTGTTTGGGGAAGATCGAGCTCCATGTCAGCAGTGATTGTTTGATTATGCAGATACTAATTTGTATTTTATTTGTCATCAATCTGTTGAACAACCTTTGTTTGCAAGTAGATGTAGACATGTAGTAGGTAGCTCATTAACCTTGCATTTGGAAGAAGTGGATATTTGGAGATAGTTTCTTCCACACTATATGCACATCATAGATAATTATTGACTTATTACATTCTAATTTCTAAGTATTAAATTTACTCAATATGACATTACATTTTTACACGTTTTAGGGTGTATGAAAGCATACGTTATGTTGTTAAGTTAATGATTTTTAGGTTGTTGATTTTTTTTGTGAGTAATGCAATTTGTCTTCAATTTATTTTAGTGCTGACATCATTTTTAGTTATATACTACCTCCGTCCAAAAATACATGGACTTTACTATTCACGCACGCTTTTTTAAGAAGGTAAAAACTATATAAAATATTAACTTTTTTATTAATTTTTTTTAATAATTACAAACTTATTATCAATAAGTTTGTAATTATTTAAAAAAAATTAATAAAAAAGTTAATATTTTATATAGTTTTTAGCTCCTAAAAAAGCGTGCCTGAATAGTAAAAGTCCATGTATTTTTGGACGGAGGGAGTATTATATATGTAGGTATATATTTATGCTTGACTCCTTAAAAATTGGTTTATTTTTTGGTGTTGACATCGTTTTTATACGTATTTTTTAGTGCTGACATCGTTTTTATGAGTATTTTTTAGTGCTGACATCGTTTTTATACGTATTTTTTAGTGCTGACATCATTTTTATGTGTATTTTTTGGTGCTGACATCGTTTTTATGCATATTTTTTAGTGATGACATCGTTTTTATGCGTATTTTTTAGTGCTGATATCGTTTTAATGCGTATTATTTAGTGCTGACATCATTTTATGCGTATTTTTTTATGTAGGTATATATGTGCTGATATCTTTTTGCAATATAAGAGATGGAGAAGGAAGGATGTACAATGATTTTGAGCGATTCGGTGGCATCGGCGGACGTCAGCGGAGGAGCCTCCAATGTCACTGTCGGTGGAGCTAGGATGAAGATGTACAATGATTTTGAAATTTTATTTAATTACACTTTTGTCTAACTTCTGTATTTATTAAACATTTGTGTTTATATTTGTGGTTTCTATTATGTTAAATTGTTACTATTCACGTCGGCAATCGTATATATTTTTTCTTTGAAAGTTTCTCGTCAGCAATTATTTTCTCCGACATCGATGCCATTATAGTTGGCGTCAGCATCGCCAACATCCCCGGTGTTAGTATCGTCGACGTCCCCCGCGTTAGCGTTGTCAGCAAATTCGATGTACTCGGTGTTGGCGTCAGCAACGCTGATGTCAGCATTTCCGATGTCGGCGTCAGCACTGGTGCGCGGAAAAAAAAGACGTTGGCGACAGCATTGTATAAACGGAGTCAGCATTCCCGATGCCGGCATTCCCGACGCCGGCGTCAGCACTGACGCGCGGAAAAAGAAAAAAAAAACTTGTAGACGCAGGATGTATAATTTGCTATTTTTTACCAAACTTTGTATAGTTTGCTAATTTGACCAACTTTTTTGTGTAGTTTGCAAACTGTCCCAAGAAAAAATGTGATTAGGCAAAAAGGAGTGAAACGTAGGGAGGCTGCCACGTAAACCTAAGGTATTCTGAATTAAATAATTACTAGTGAAATTCCCGCGACTTGGCGCATTTGCGAGGGAAAAAAAAAGAAAAAAAGAATATAAAATATTATTAAATAATCAAATAACAATCTTAACAAATGTTTGAAAAGTTGTCTACAATAATATTGTTCGAGGACATCATATATATTCACAAAAGGCGCAATGGTGGTGCTCGAGGCTTCGTCCATGCAAATCCTGGACACAAAAGGAATGATGAGTTGTGGGGAAAAGATTTTTAGATGAACATACTTATAATGAAGTAGGGCAAAATAAATAAACCAACCTTAAAAGATTGTGTACAACATGAAATAGGAAGAAAAAAAAATAAAGAAAAGGAATATTTGTACTTTATTCATTTGGGATGGATACAATGTAAGATATGATGATAAGATAAAATAAAAATCGGTTAGAAAATAACATCATAGACTGAATATCAGAAGAGGTAAAATTCAGAAACTGAAATTCGGTTAGAAAAAAAAATCAGAATTATATCGTAACTAGTGTAATACCCGTGCCTTCAAGGCACGGGATTTTGATTCATTTCAAATTGAACGCCATTCTATATATCTATATAATACCATATTAATATATACTTGTTTACAACAATAATAATATATATAAATTATTTTTTAATTTATAAATTAGTTGGAAAGAGATATAATATAATTTTTTAAATGATTTAATAAGGTAAAGCAGTAATAAAACTCAAACACACCACCTATTATAATTTGAAATAAATATATAATTATTATCATTAGGATAAAACTAAAAAGAAAAATATAAGTTGTCATATAATGATCAAAAAAATCATAAGCACATGATTGTGCGAATACTTTTGAAGTTATGTAGATATAGATAACACAATTATTCATTATTTTCATGAGAAAGATGGCTAGAAAGATGGAGAAATAAATAGAAAACATAAAGGTAAGATGATAAAAAAAAAGTGATCTAATACGCCTCATCTAAGATGTAAAATAAGTAATGTTTGTAAGTCTTAATTAACTTTTAAAATAAGTAAATTGTAAAAAAAAAACTTTTTTACTCTAATTGATTTTTATAATTAACTTTTGAAATCGAATATTCACAAATTAATTATTTTTACTAACTTTATAAAAAAAAATAGCAGGTCTTAAAATATTAAAATTATAATAACGGACATCTATGGTGTATAAAATAAATATAGATGTAAAATATTCATTTTGGGTATAAATATTTTTTTCTTCGATATTTGAAGCCAAACACCCAAAATTAATCATAAAAGAGTGTTTGTTTATTTATTTTGAAATGATAATATATGCAAATTTCACATTTTCTTTTCTCAAAATTCTTCAATTTTTGTTTGTAAATCTTATAATGTTAATTTTTGTATTCCAAATATTCATTTTAGATGTTTAAAATAAATGTAATTTATCTCTACAAAATATTTTGTTAAAAATGTATATAGATGTTACGTAGAATGTGCAGAGTAAGTATAGATTGAAAATATTCATTTTGGATAATTATTTTCCTCAATTTTTGAAGGTTAACAGGGGCAAAAATAATTTCTTCTTAAAATTAATGATGTTTTGCTTCTATCTCCAAAAATATTTAAAAAAATTTCAATAAAAATTTAAGATGTCTATATTGTATAATAAATGTAATTTTTTTTTTAAAAATATATAATATTATTGATATGAATGAAATGTATAAATAAAGTCATGATATTAATGAAATAATGATATAAAAGATCACACAGAATGATAATATCCAAAATTCTGGTCCGACATATCAATGTACATAATCTTTTCGATGAAAAAAGGAAATAAATATATTTAAAATAGATCAAAAATTAATATAAGCATATCAATTTAAATAATCTTCGTATGAAAAAAAGGAAACAAATATATGTCAAATAGGAAATAAATAATTTTAAAAATAATATTGACCAATAAGAAAATATCATTTGAATAAAAAATCCAACTTTAATTGTGGGCGTGCCACGTCAGCAAAATGCTAACAGAATTAGTAATATTAATAATAGATAGATAGATAATAATGGAGATTACAATGTAATATAAGGTAATGTGGTGAAATCTAGTTAGGAAAGAATATCATAATAGAATATATGTAAGTAGATAGGAATGAATAAAAAAATAAAGCTTAATCTATCATGAAAGAATCATAGATTTCATATTAATTATAGGTACATATAAGAGAAATTGAGGTTCAGTCAATGCCTCGTTTGCACATATATAGGGAAATGAATTAGACAAACGGAATGGTAGAATAAAATAACAGAAATGAAATTTATAAGCTAAATTATAGGATATTAAACATCCATGAAATTTGCCAAACCCAATATTTTTTCCAAGAGCCTGAACCCTCCATGAAATGTATAAATAAAATATCAAATGCATTTAGTTCAAAAGAATGAATATACCACCTTCTACCAAAGCATACAGAAAATTAATCGTTACTTTGAAATGAATGATCAATGCGCTCACATTGCTCAGGGCCTAGGGTCATATTTATAAGCGTGTGAACAGATAGATCATATGAAAAAGTTTAACAGTGATTAGCTATACAATGGATCATTTGTTTTGCAACACATGCAGGGAAAATGAGGGATTCCAAGATAAAATATATAGACATTTATATTCCTAGAAGCAACGTCTGAAAATGCCATAAGCAGTTGCAACACAAATGATTTAGTGGAAAGAGGGCCTTCGTATTCTTGTCCACCAACAACTTTCTCATCGAAATACATAGCTTCATCATCTAAAGCAATAAAACAAATAATCAAAGCCAGATATAGCTGAACAACATATCTAGATACTGTAAAAGATAAGACAAAATCTTGGAAGAACAAAAAAGTGCACAATCTTTATGAGAAGTTCAAAACTTCACTGATAGAAGCGTGCATTTAACATCTCAAGACGTGAAAATAATTTTTTTTAGAATTTAACTAAGAGAACATTCCACATACCATACTTCTCAATGTTGTCAAAGATTTTCACTATGTCATTCTTTAGTTAACCATATCTAAAAAAAAATCAACATGCAGATGTGAGATATTGAACCTATATTATATTTATAATTTATTTTAGGGAAATTTACAGAAAATCACCTTTAAATATGTGTATTTTCACATAACCACCCCTTAAATTCAAAATTACAGAAAAGCACCCTTTAAATGGTACTTGTTTACAACACACCACCCCTTTATCTATTTTTGTTAATTTATCATTAAATATGTTATATTTTGATATCTTTAATCTCAAATTTGATTGAAAATATATTCAAATTTTGAATTTAAGAGCTCAATTATTTTTAGGGATTATTTTATTTATTTAAAAAAATAATAATCAATAAAGCCTAGAATTATTATCTTAATTTATGTTTGAAAATATTTATAAAATTTTAAAGCATTATATGAATAACTATTTTCAAATATTTTCAAACATAGCCCCGGTTGATGCAAGCCACCCGGGCCATATGGTAACTTGGAGAAGGGAACCAGATGGGGCGGAGACGAAAGTCAAAGGTAGATTAGATAGTCCCGGTTGATGCAAGACAATAGTGGTCTAACCGCAATCAAATCATGTTAACCTAATTCAAAGTAAAAAAAATTGAAAATCTTACCATTGAGGAGTTAAGAAGAAACTGAGTTGATCCTGAATGCAACTCATTGCTTCACGTCGTTCAAAGAGTAATCAGAACTAAGTTAGGTATCTCTTTCCGCTTTTGAAAACTCCTTCAAATACCCTCTCATCTCTATTCCAGCTCCGTTCTTTCTTTTCTTTAAGTTTCCCGACGAAACTTATTTTAAGTGGGGAGGAATGAAATACCCCAAAGTATTTTTGGGATTTCGTTTTAAGAAAATATATATTTATATAAAAAGTTCCTTTATTTTGAAATTAATAATGATTTTTGGAAATTAAATGTATATAAAGTTCGTAACTGTTTTGATACATTTCATTTTTATTCTTATTCATTTAAGAGAAATTTAATAAATAAGTTATTTATTTTAAGTCGTATTATTTTAAGGCAAGTGTGCATATTTTCTTCAAATAAAGAGTGATTTATAATTGTACTTCGTTTAAATGTTATTATGCAAAATAAAATGTATTTAAATTAAATTAAATGTTATTATTTAAATCGTGTAGAATTTAAATAAATGAGATATCAAATATATATATATATATATATATATATATATATATATATATATATATATATATATATATATATATATATATATATATATATATATATATATATATATATATATATATATATATATATATAGGCAAAGGTTCAAATGTAAAATTACCTTAGGGTGTAAAATTTGCTTAAGGTGTAAAATTCTCTTAATAGGCCTAATTTTCGTAAGTAAAGTGCTAATGGGCCTAATTTAATTACTAATTGACCTAATTTAATTAGTAAAATGTCAACCTCATGTGCCCCCTTGCCCCATGCGTGTGCCCCCCGCCCCTGTGCCCCCCTTCTCGGGCTAGATTTTTTTTTTCTTTGTCCTAGGAATTTTTTTTTTCGTGTTAACACTTTCTGTTGTGCAAGTATAACTTGATGTTGTGCACATATAACATCATGTTGTGCAATTTAACTTTATGTTGTGCAAACATAATAATTCATTATGGGGTAAATAGGTAAATGGGCCTATTTCAGTTATAAAAATTTATAATTGAAATATGCTTAATTTATGGGTAAATGAGCCTAATTTAATGGGTAAATAGGTAAATATGTCTAATTTTATGGGTAAATGCACTTTTTTCTGTTTTCGACACTCTTTGTTGTGCAAATATAAAGTGTATAAATAAAATGATAAAGTGCAAGAATAAAATGACGATGTGTATGAGTAATAATATGAAGTGCACAATTAAGATTATTGTTAATGTGTCTTGAATTATTTTTCACCGGCGTCGCATCGGAGGGTCCGGGGGGTTAAGAGGGGGGGGGGGGGCAGCACCACCCCGCCTTTACGGTATGCAATGATTTCACTATCGGTTGATTTTGAGCATGTTGAGAACGTGGAGTTGTGTGTATGAATTGATGGTTCGGTAGCTTATGAAAATGGCTTGATGATAGGTGTGTATTGCTTGTGGATTGCTTTGGACTTGCATTTGGGCCCTTACTTGTGTTATTCTGCTGTTCTGCATCTTCAGGTAAGTTCCCTAGGGGGCTTACTCAGGTTGGACATTCATACCTGTTGTTGCATTTTATGTTAGGTGTTGCATATGCATAAAAGCATGAACATGTAGTATCCTGTGTAGATTGCACTAATTGGATGAGCATCTGCTTACTTTATGCGTTTGAACAGAGAACGACCGTTATCTAAGTCTTTAGAGTCGTTGCTAGGGTCATTGGGGCATTCATGTTTCATATCGTTTCGGTCCCATTCGAGTCTTATATATGATCTGGATGCGGCGGTGACCGAGTGTCCTACCTAGGCTGTTTCGGAGTGAGGTACAGACAGATAGGCTGCGGCATCGACCGAGCGTCCTACCTGGGCCGGTTCGGAGCGAGGTACGGACATACATGCCCCAGAGTGAGCACATATCAGGGTATATGCCTTTTGGCATTGTCTTGGGCCCTTTACAATATTTCTGCTTATTATGACTAGGAGCATGCTAATGTGTTTGACTTTCGTAATGCATTAGAGCATCTTTATTAGGTATAGCACATACTATGTGGCCTCGGCGAGGACTACCGGTCCCGCATGAGTGGCTCAATCTGACTCCTTTCCCCGTTCTTCTTTTAAAGGTATTTTCTGCAGATTTGAGTGCTCGATGTCTATATGACGGTGTTCCCTTTTGCGAATCGAAGAACCTGGCTAATTCTATAACTCGTTATAAATGGTAATCACCCACTCATGATTTGGTTTTGACCGGCTCTGCCGTGACACTTGTATCTTACTTTGCTTCCGCTTTACTTCCGTTGAAATGGATTTCGCGACATAGTCTTAGAACAGGTTAAGGGTACCCAACGGCCCTTTGAGGTTTTTAGGGTTTGAAATCCCTCTTTCTACTAATCTTAAAATGAGTTTGAAACCTCGACCCGTACCTGGATTGCAAGATCCGAATAAGGGGTTTCATCCCTTGAAACGTAACCTGAAAATCATAATTCTGGGCCGTTACAAAGATGGTATCAGAGTCGAGGTTATGCAATTCGGGTACGCAAGGGTTGAGTGTATGTTTTGGAAAACCGCCCATGAATTTCAAAGGATTTGAAAGGATTTTAAAAAGGGCAAAATGAAATTAAGATGTCTAACCAAAATTGGACTAAGTAATGAACTCAACTTGTAATAAAAGAAGAAAACCGACCAAACGGGGACACGAGTGGGTAGTAAAGGCGCTAGACCACCCTATTTGGTGTAGTTGGGAACGGTAGGCAAAATATCAGCTTGTTCTTTACAGATGGGTTGAGAGACTCCAAGGAGATCATTATGAGTGTTATTAACTAATTCTGTGCTGAATGCTTGCTATGCTAGAGATCTGATTTGGTATGCCTAACAATTAAATATGTACTGGTTGATCTGTGCAAACGGGATAGTGGGAGTAGACTTGTTTTTGTGTGGTCAAACCCAACTTGTGTGGAAAAACCCCTTCCACTATGTTAACCTCTTGACGGTTCTATATAGCCTTTTCCTGGATGTCAGTGTCTTCCACGAGGAATTGGGTTGGTAAACACATTGTGTCGGGAATCATGGTTGGATATTAAGTTTGTTTGAGTGAGTGTTGGAAGTTCTTGATGTCACTTTGAGTTAGAAGTAAGGTGTTTATGGGGCTACCTTTCCTTATTCTTATGATGATCAACCAGTGTCTTCTTGTCATGAAGAGTCATACCGGAGCCCCACGAGAAAGAGGGGTGATGAGTCGGTTGGGAAAAGTCAATGGTTGTCTTTAGGGATCTCTGTCCAGTTGTAATGATGACTCGCTCTGAATTGCATGGCATGATCTTATAACCTCCTGCATATGCCTTGCGAATGACCGTTAGTACAGACTGCTCATGTTATTACAAATGTGATTGATTATATTGCTTAAGTCTCGTGTTGTGTCTTGCCTTCTATCATGACTGTATGTTGTTATATCATGTTTACTTAGCCTATTGATCGTATGATTGATTGGAAGGATGTACCTTATGATGAGAACGTACATGATCGTTATTTCCTCTTTGATTAGGTTCATGATAGTGTGATCAACTCTCCGTTGTATGAATGCTTGTAGATGACTGCCTTAGCATGCTGGGTGCTGACGTGTCATTGCTTATTATCCTTTTGTGAGAAGAATCTATAGTATGCCCATCTATTCTGTATTCGTCAGATTAATTAACGTTGGTTGTTTTGCAATTTGTATTGTTGTGTGATCACTTGCGTTGGACAGAGAGTATATGGTATAATTGAGTCTCGATGAATGCATGCTTTATCATGTTATGTGTTGATTTGAACTAATGTCCTCGTATTCTAGCTATATTGTCCCATTACTAGGTTCGTATTATACACTGCTACACTTGCCCCCATGCTTCTATATCGTCGGAATATGAGTGATTGATTTCTTGCGTACCGTTGTAATTATCAATTAAATGTTTATATGTATAGCATGCTATGTTGAGCCATTAGTGTCGTGTAGGACCCTTGGTTGTGACTTGTGTGAATTTATATCTTGCTTACAATATTGCTAATTCTCTCTCGGGATAGGTCCTTGATAGTGTAATTCTTCTCTCTTCTTAAAGTGTTTTACTCATCCTGATTAGACTGATGCTGAATTCGATGATCGACTTGCTTTTCGTGATGGTAAATCCTAGCATGCTTACATGTTATCGCTCGGCGGTATTTCCCTATTACCCTATGATATTCTCTTGTGCTTGCATGAACGTATGAGTGGACACCTCGCATGATCACACACCACGCTATATCATGATTTCGCATACGCATGATGTATGAATGTTAGAATGAATTTGATCGAGTTACCTTGATTGTGTTCAGGTTCGATATGTGCTAGTAGTATCTTGTAGGGCTTATGATTCCCAATATGACTCGCTAAATGATCACGTGTTGTACTTGTTTTATAATGTGATGACTATTGTACCATATATGTGCTCCATGATGGTTCGCTGTTGGCATGTTTATAATATATTGCCCATAATGTCCTTCTTGTTACTTTGATGATGCCTCATGTTTCGTGAATATTATGTTGAACTCCTCTTAATGGCTCTTGACTATGCTTGTATCACATCATGTATCGCTAGTACCATGTAGGACCCATGCTTTCTAAATGTATCTTGTCATATGATTACGCGTCATGCTTGACCTATTATATGATCAGTGTGTTCAGATGAGATAATTACTATGATGCTCCTATATGTTCTCGTATGATGCCTAATCTGCTTGCTATGATATACCTCGTCATGCTATATTTGCCCTCACTTGTTGATGCATACACCATGCTCGTACATTGCTCACATATGCGATAATTGCTATGCTAAATAAATCCCGCGCATCTTGTTTAAAGTTGCTGAGCATATCTGCTTCCATGGAATCACATACTACTGGTTTCTCTCGCATGCATCCGTGTAGGACTTGAGTGTGTCTTTGAAAATGAATACGAATGTTGCCCCCCTTGAGATAGGTACATGTTAGTGTGGATTAGTGCAATTGATGTGCTCCATGATGAATTCGTGTTGCTTGTCGCGATTATAACCTAATAGACTTCCATAGGGGCATCGTTACTCTTCTCGGGTCGGAGTTATGTCTCTAGTTGTCGTCTTAGTATTGGTCCGTGTTTGTCCCCAAAAGGAATTTGGGTTGTCTTCTCTCGTCACTCCCCTATCTCCCCTAACTTGGACTCTTGTGCGATAAACTGGACGAGCGATCGCATGGAAGAGGGAATGGAAAGTTGGACAGCGATAGAGCAGCGCAGCGAAAGCGTGGGCCCATAACCCACGGGCCGCAGGATCTATGATGTCGGCGGAACGGGCACGCATCGAGAATTATGGTTACTGTGTACGATATGACTTGCAAACGGGATTGTTCTCCATTCGAATTGCTAACCCTTTTAAATTTGTTGGTGATGATATTGCACTGACCTGACAATGAGATTCACATGTTGATGTGTTGACTTGGTAATGACTGTTGCCTGATTGCCTGTGGTCTATGATGATATGATTTGATGACTTATAGATCTCATGTACCATGATGTCTTGAGTTGTTGCTACGCTGAGTTGCTAAGCATGATTTGAATTCCTTTGCCTATAAAATGTGAACTACATGTGCTAAGAAGCCTGAATTGTATCTGATATGGTTATAATGCAACATGCTAGCTTGACTTGATTATGTTTATATATGATGTTGCAATGATTATTGAGCATGATGGTAAACTGAGACTTGTTGAACCCATGATATTATGTTTATGAATGCTAGTTGATATGATGTAGACCTTGTGTTTGATGATTTTCATGATTGCTTCTTCCATAAACCTGTGGGCGAGGTCATTTGGTAGCATGGTTGGAGAGTAGTGAAAGAATTTTGGGCGGTTGGGATGATCGATGGTATTAGGAGCCGAGTCGCGAGGGAGGGATGTTGGCTTAGGTAAGACTAAGTGAGCTTTGGGATCTATGGTAGGCAATTTTTGTGGTTCTGATGAGCTTCTAGGTGAGGCTGGTAATGCTTCGGATAGTACGAGAAGTGTAAGGAAGGGCTCGTGAATATTGAGGACATGGTATTAGAGTGTACTTGGGTGTGAAGTTAGAAATAGTAGTTGAATTCTTAGAGGTGGATGGTGTGGTAGTGCTTGGCGGAAGGAGAGGCAAGGTTTGAGCATCGGGATGAATTGGGATTTCTTTGGGAAATTTTGTCTGAGATGACGTTGGCGGGTCTAGAAGAGGATTAGTCTTGGTTTGAGAGTGGAGATGGGCGAGTGGAGATTGTGTTTTATTTTGACTGGTATGATGTGAGGATTTTCTTGATTATGTGATATATTTATATCTGCTGGCATGATGTTAGATAGTGACTATGATAAAACCTGATGTGGAATAACATTACTTATTGAAACGCAATGTTAAAATCTAATTGGTAGTAACTAGTGTTATCATGATATATTGATGTTTTGCTATCCTGTTATGTTGCTTTAGAAGCATGTTAGGATGTGTTGTGATATGATAATATATGAGATTATGATGTATTATTATGTGGAAGCATGATGTCTTATTATGAAGTAGTAAGCATGATATTATATTATATGGTCGGTAAGCATGATTATGAATATGTAAATGATGAATATGGCTTGGGGCATGAATATGATTTGTATATATGAGATAATGGTGTCTGATGACTAAATGATCGTTATATGGTATTGTAAGGAGTTGAAATGATGCTTTGTGAGTATGTTAGCATTTTGATGCTTGGTATATGGTAAGATCCTTTCTTTTGCTGAAACTTAAATGGCCTGACCTTGTGTGTTAATGTGTTGACAATTATTATTAGTTGTTGACCTTATGATGAGATTCTATTACGACTACCTTTACCATGTTAATGTTTGAATTGACATGCTAAGTTTGTTATGGCAATGCGGAAAAGAATCCGGATAGGTTGATAAGATGATTAGGTGAGTTATGTGTTCATTAAGTGAAAAACCCATGTTATGACCGGTTCTACTTGTATTGCGATGTTGATATGCGATTGTGAGATTTGATGTATACTAACGTACTAACTCCATGACACCTAACTTCTTTGATCCCTTGACATGTGTGCTTGCGTGATAAGTTATGAGAATTCGATTATTCACTTGTGATGCCATCAGTATGATGTAGATATGCTTTATGACTCGTGGTATGATGTTATGAGTTGATGAGTTGATTTATTTTTGTTCATGTGGAGTTGAGAATGATGATTGGATGATTATGGAGACTAGGAAGAGAATATGGGATTAGCCCTTAGAGGTATATGATTCCACCTCCCATCTTCTGAATTTGATTGATTGGTATGCGAGAAACTGATTTGGTTGTTGGAAGATTTTGACGAAATCATGATTTGAAAGGATTTACTTGTTTTGGTGTAAAGCTGCTTGGTTAAACGTCTTATCTGAAGATTTTGAGCGGTTCGAAAAGGAATTACTTGGAATTTTAAAGAATAAACGTTATCGAGAATTTCAACGATTTTAAGGCTAATCTTTCTAATTGCGGAATCCCTATTGAAACTTTTCAAACCCGGACCCATATTATAACGCCTCACGAAGTGGATACAAGCATTTTATAGGGGCACATATAGAATGCTTGCTAAGACCTAGTAGGGGCGCTATAGTTGCTTTCGAGTTATGATATAACCGAAAGGTCAAAGTAAGGGTGTGGTAGGGGCCCATATCGCATACTTGCTACGACCAATTGAGAATATTATGATCACGTCGAGGGTACTGTGAGGACCTCATACGGGCCCTTATGAGGTGCTTACGGGATCAACATCATGATCCTCGAACTCATCGATTTCAAACTTCTTCCCATTGCTTTAGAATGATTTTAGTCTCGGGGACGAGACTTGTTTTTAAAGGTGGATGAATGTAAAGACCGAATGCATTTTATATTATTTTAATATTATTTTAATTAGATATATTATTATTTTATTCGATTTATAAAAATGGAATAAAAACCCGTCATCGAGCACCAAGTTTCGTTTTTAAAATCCTTCCGGCATCGTTTTAGAATTTTGATTTTTACGGAAATTGATCCCGCTTTCGAGTTGCGAGTCTTGAAAAATTAATTAAATTTCGATTATCTCGAAATTAATTCAAAAATTCATCTTAATTTTATAGCGTCGGGATAGATTTGAGAGAGCGGAATTCAGGATTTATTTTGTCCGAGTATTTTCTTTGGGATCACACTCTTTATTACTCCCTTCCTTTCTTCCGAAAGTAGAGCAGCTTAGCTCTTTTGTCTCCTTCCCTTCTTCTTATCCAACAGCTCAGAAACAATGGCAGCAACACTGAACCCCCCTTGCATTGTCTGATTTCTGCCTGCAGATCACCACGCCAAAATCAGTACATCACCACGCCTCTTTTCTTACCCAAGCCAGCTAGCCCTCACCATTCAAAACAACCAGATTCTGGATCTGTGCTCTCCTGTAATCCAAGCCCCTTTTACCCCAAACACTTCTCCCATCTCCCATTTTCAATTTCAAACACAAAACTCTCTCCCTTCCCACTCCTTCACTCCAGCTTCGGTTTCTGACCACCACCACGCCACCCTCTTGCCGCCAGCAGCCACCATCGCACACGCTTCCTGCTCCTTTCTTCGTTTCAAGTCAAGGCACAACGCTCCTGTTTTCCCGAGCCCCCACCTCTTGCAACCACCACAGCGCAGCACACCCGAGCTCTCCATGCTTCTGTTTTCCGAGCACTTCTCGAGCGCCTCCCGAGCACCCAAGCGCTGTCCGAAGCCACCGACGCCGCCCACTCCATTCCCTTTCCCCTGTTTCCGCTCAAGCAAGTCGGTAAACTCCCTTCTCTCCTTTTTTCGCTCAAAATCCCGTTAAGGTCCTCCTTTGTGACCATTTTCCCTTGAACCAGGTCCCCGGGGTTCTTCCCCATCCTCGGCGAGCCAAATTGCGCTCCGACGACGTTTTCCGGCGAACTCGATTCCCTCGGTGAGAACGTCTTTCTCTCTCTCTCTCTCTCCCCCCCCCCCCCCCCTTTCTCTGTTCGTTTATGAGGTCCCTGGGTCCTTCTTTCTTCTCTCCATTTCTTTCCGTCATAGCTCTGTCTGAAGAATTGAGGTTGAAGACGCGTCTGCCGTCTGAAGACTCTTTCTCTCTTTCTCTCTTTCTTCATGGATCCGGGTCGGATTCCCTTCTTCCGGGTTTTGGGCTCGGGTTGGGGATCTGGTCCGGTTTTGTTGGACTCCTGGGCTTTTGAGTTTGGTTTTGAGGGATTCTTGTTGATTATGTTTTATATGTATGAAATATGTTATATGTGTTTTATATATTATGGTATGATTCGGTTTTCTTGTAAATAAATATTAGACTCTCGAAACCAATATATATATATATATATATTAAGTTGTTGTATAAATATTATTAATTATTGATTAGAAAACGTTGTTATATGATGTTAAAATGTGAATTTGGGATTTTGAATTGATTTATTGACCTTGCTCGATAAACTTGAATTGTAAGGGGATTTAAGTTGGTATTGTATTTCTAGTTAAAATATCGAATAATAAGTTATGTATAAAGAGATTTCCAGGTTTCGAAAATGTCTTTTAAGGATTGATGTTTAGAAAACCAAAATGCCGGAATATTTTGATAAAACAAGAATTTGGGTTGACTTAGAACATTTTATGCTTCCTCTTGATTTGAACAAGTGTGATTTGAGAAATTGTTTTGAATATGAGTTGACTTAAATTGGGATTTAAGAGTTTGGAAAATATGGTTGGTACGATTTTATCAATGGGTTGATCGGAAGAATGATTTTGGTTGATGTTGATCATATCAGAAAGGTTTTGAAAAATGGTTTCACTATCGGTTGATTTTGAGCATGTTGAGAACGTGGAGTTGTGTGTATGAATTGATGGTTCGGTAGCTTACGAAAATGGCTTGATGATAGGTGTGTATTGCTTGTGGATTGCTTTTGATTTGCATTTGAGCCCTTACTTGTGTTATTCTGCTGTTCTGCATCTTCAGGTAAGTTCCCTAGGGGGCTTACTCAGGTTGGACATTCATGCCTGTTGTTGCATTTTATGTTAGGTGTTGCATATGCATAAAAGCATGAACATGTAGTATCCTGTGTAGGTTGCACTAATTGGATGAGCATCTGCTTACATTATGCGTTTGAAAAGAGAACGGCCGTTATCTGAGTCTTTAGAGTCGTTGCTAGGGTCATTGGGACATTCGTGTTTCATATCGTTTCGGTCCCATTCGAGTCTTATATATGATCTGGCTGCGGCGGTGACCGAGCGTCCTACTTGGGCTGTTTCGGAGTGAGGTACGGACAGATAGGCTGCGGCATCGACCGAGCGTCCTACCTGGGCCGGTTCGGAGCGAGGTACGGACATACATGCCCCAGAGTGGGCACAGATCAGGGGATATGCCTTTTGGCATTGTCTTGGGCCCTTTACAATATTTCTGCTTATTATGACTAGGAGCATGCTAGTGTGTATGACTTTCGTAATGCATTAGAGCATCTTTATTAGGTATAGCACATACTATGTGGCTTCGGCGAGGACTGCCGCTCCCGCATGAGTGGCTCGATCTGACTCCTTTCCCCGTTCTTCTTTTAAAGGTATTTTCTGCAGATTTGAGTGCTCGATGTCTATATGACGGGGTTCCCTTTTGCGAATCGAAGAACCTGGCTAATTCTATAACTCGTTATAAATGGTAATCACCCACTCATGATTTGGTTTTGACCGGCTCTGCCGTGACACTTGTATCTTACTTTGCTTCCGCTTTACTTCCGTTGAAATGGATTTCGCGACATAGTCTTAGAACAGGTTAAGGGTACTCAACGGCCCTTCGAGGTTTTTAGGGTTTGAAATCCCTTTTTCTACTAATCTTAAAATGAGTTTGAAACCTCGACCCGTACCTGGATTGCAAGATCCGAACAAGGGGTTTCATCCCTTGAAACGTAACCTGGAAATCATAATTCTGGGCCATTACAGTAGCTAATAAAACCTTAGACTTTTCAGAGCTAATAAAACCTTATATTAAGTAATAAATTCTTATTATAATACTATAAGAGTATGTTTTGAGTAAAACTCATATAAGTAGCTAATAAAACCTTATATTAAGTAACAAATTCTTATTATAATACTATAAGGTTATGTTTTGAAGAAAACTCAGATAAGTAACTAATAAAACCTTATATTGACTAATAAATTCTTATTAGAATACTCTAAAAGTATGTTTTGAGTAAAACACATATAAGTAGCTAATAAAACCTTATATTAGTAATAAATTCTTATTATAATATTATAAGGGTATGTTTTTAAGGAAAACTCATATAAGTGTCTAATAAATGTTTAATAAAACATTATATTAAGTAATAAATTCTTATTAGAATACAATAAGGATATATGTTTTGAGGAAAACTCATATAAGTAACTAATAAATGTTTAATAAAACCTTATATTATCTAATAAATTCTTATTAGAATACTATAAGGGTATGTTTTGAGTAAAACTCATATAAGTAGCTAATAAAACCTTATATTAAGTAATAAATTCTTATTATAATACTATAAGAGTATGTTTTGAGTAAAACTCATATAAGTAGCTAATAAAACCTTATATTAAGTAACAAATTCTTATTATAATACTATAAGGTTATGTTTTGAATAAAACTCATATAAGTAACTAAAAAAACCTTATATTAACTAATACATTCTTATTAGAATACTCTCAAAGTATGTTTTGAGTAAAACACATATAAGTAGCTAATAAAACCTTATATTAAGTAATAAATTCTTGTTATAATACTATAAGGGTATGTTTTTGAGGAAAACTCATATAAATGTCTAATAAATGTTTAATAAAACATTATATTAAGTAATAAATTCTTATTAGAATACAATACGGATATATGTTTTGAGGAAAACTCATATAAGTAACTAATAAATGTTTAATAAGATCTTATATTATCTAATAAATTCTTATTAGAATACTACAAGGGTATGTTTTGAGAAAAACTCATATAAGTATCTAATAAATGTTTAATAAAACATTATATTATCTAATAAATTCTTATTAGAATACTATAATCTAGGGTATGTTTTTGAGGAAAACTCATATAAGTGTCTAATAAATGTTTAATATAACATTATATTAAGTAATAAATTCTTATTGGAATACTATACGGATATATTTTGAGGAAAACTCTTATAAGTAACTAATAAATGTTTAATAAGACCTTATATTATCTAATAAATTCTTATTAGAATACTATAAGAGTATGTTTTGATAAAACTCACATAATTAAAAAAAATAAATGTTTAATAAAACCATATATTAACTAATAAATTTATATGAGAATATTATAAGAGTAAGTTTTGAGGAAAATTCATATAAAATTTTTATGTTAATTAATTAATTAATTTTTATGAGAATAATACACAAGTAATTTTATTCTTATAATTTTCGATAAAATTTTGAAGAGTATTTGACTTTGTTCTTATTTTAAAGGATATTTGAACTTTATTAATATTTTATAATATTAAAATTTTATATTGTACTAGCTAGTTTGTTTCAAAATAGAAAAATCATATATATAGAAAAAGTGAATATATGTTGAAAAATTTTCTATCGAAATTTTTGTGGAATTGGCGCTGAGCAAATATTTATAGGCGGTATAAAATAAATTTGGGGGGAAACTTCCCGCACTTTCAAAATTTAGAATTTTAGATG
The DNA here is from genome assembly GCA_037127255.1 of Persicaria tinctoria. NCBI lineage: Eukaryota > Viridiplantae > Streptophyta > Magnoliopsida > Caryophyllales > Polygonaceae > Persicaria > Persicaria tinctoria. Next base: position 21,604,339 of record JBANSL010000015.1, read on the forward strand.
GGTGGCCCAAGGTGGGTATAAAAGAGAACTTTTACACTTTCTAACCCTAATCCCTCTCGTTCCGTTTCCACCACCTCTCCTCCATTTCTCAGATCTGCAAATTTCTCTTCGCTCTACCCTCGAGCTCCGACCTCCCATGGCTAAATTTCTCCCTCTTCAAGTATGAAACTCCACCCTATGTATCCCGCTTCCCCGCCTTTTTACTCCGCCTCTCCCATTGTTGTCCTCTACCTCGCCCTCTCGTGTCTTATGTCTCCTATCGTCGAAGTGCAGCGGGAACACTGATCGACGCTGGGACGGGGGGGCGACACTGACGACCCGATGTAGGGTTATTGGGGTTTCGAATGTCACAACGACCTGGAAATGAGATTGACATTGTGTGATTCAGGAAATCCGAGTTGGGGTTCCAAATTTAGCAGATGGAGAACTTCACCACTTCCTCCTCCCAATCGGAGCAACCGCCGATGTACCGCCGAGTTGGGGTTCCGAATTTGACGTTTGTAAGTTGTTTTTTCTCCCCTTCTTTTGCCTGAGAGAGAAAGACACAATGGGCTGTTGGGATGAACATAGCAGCACCCAATTTGTGTTCTTTGGTTTTTGTCTAATATTTTTTTTTATTTGGCTGAATAAACTATTGGGGTTTCGAAAAGAACAGCATCGCCGATGTTGGGATGAACTGACGGCCCGATGTAGGGTTGTTGGGGTTTCGAACAGAGCAGCACCGCCGATGTACCTCCGCGCCTGAGGTCAGTCGTCCATCACCCTTTCCGACGCTACAGATCCAGAGGGACCAAAACTACTGTTGCTGCCCCAAATTAGCCTTGTTTTCGCGTCAGGGCAACCACCGGGGATTTTGGTCTATTTGTGTATTATGAGTTTGGGGCTTTTCTGATTTTTTGGTGTGTTGATTTGGTTTGTTGAATTTGATATGCAGGACTTGTTCAGGAGTAGAGTGTTTTGGAGGATTTCACATTTAGACAAAATCAGCTCTCTTAAATTAGATTATTGCAATTTTTTTTTGCAAGGTTGGTCTGTACTCAATGAGTTTGGTTTGTGTTTCCATTAATATTTTTTTTGACCTACTTATAATGTATGAAATTCATTTATGTATATATATATATATATATATATATATATATATATATATATATATATATATATATATATATATTTTCCATATCATATGTATATATACAATGTTTCCAAAATACGAGGATACGAAATTTGCTACAAAATCCTGAAACAAATGAAAATCGACATTAGCTACGACTTTAGCCTCAAAAATAGCAATGACACGAACTTAGCCACGATTTTAGCTACACCCATGCCTTATTTGCAGCAACGAAATCAGCCACGACCGTAGCCATAAATTCAGCAATGGCCTAATTCCGAAGCTGATTTAGTTGCCTCAGCCACGAGATTCAAATGTCCATCACCAGACACGGGCTTAGCCACGACCTGGCAATTCGTTGCTAAATCCATTGCTAAACAACCGTCGCTATTAGTCACGAGGCATATGGCTACGGACGGCCCACCCGTGGCTATTTCCGTGGCTAAACCGGTTAGCCACGGTCATTCATGGCCAATGCCGTGGCTATTTTCCGTAGCTATTTCCCGCGTTTTTAGTAGTGAATGTGCAAATAGAATATTATGTTGTGCAAATATAACATTATGGTGTGCATATATAATAGGCTTTTAAATTAAAGTGCATAAATAAGATTAAAATGTGCAAATATACTGTTATGTTGTGCAAATATAACATTATGGTGTGCATATATAATAGGCTTTTAAATTAAAGTGCATAAATAAGATTAAAATGTGCAAATATAATGTTATGTTGTGCAAATATAACATTGTGGTGTGCATATATAATAGGCTTTTAAATTAAAGTGCATAAATAAGATTAAAATGTGCAAATATAATGCTATGCTATGCAAATATAACATTATGGTGTGCATATATGATAGGCTTTTAAATTAAAGTGCATAAATAAGATTAAAATGTGAAAATATAATGTTATGTCATGCAAATATAACATTATGGTGTGCATACATAATAAGCTTTTAAAATTAAAGTGCATAAATAAGATTAAAATGTGCACAATTAAGGTTAAAAAGTGCATAACTAAGATTATGATGTGCATGATTAGCAATTTGCAATTGTTGCGCTCTTGTCTATTATGTAACCTACGTGGGATTTGAACCCAAATCTTTGTGCAAATGCACACTGCTCTACCAATTGAGCTAATAGGCTAAATTATGATTTTCATGCTAAAATAGAATAACCTAATCGACCTAAAGCATATCGTATTAAAATTCTAAAATCCAATTTGCTTATGATTCACAAACAATTTGACAATGTTAATGAAGATGAAATTAGCTCCAAATCAACCCAACAACACAACCATATCATCAATTTCAATCAATTTGGTTTTGGCAAAAAAAAAACCCAAATTCTAAAGTATATTGCAATAAATTCTAAAATCCAATTAGATCATGATTCATTAGGGGTGGGCACAAATCCCGCAAATCCCGGCCCCGTCCCGATCCCGGTGGGATTTCGGGAAAAAATATCGAATCCCGTCCCGCAAAAATTATGCGGGACGGGACGTGAGACGACCCGTTCCAATCCCGCAAATCCCGCCCCGTCCCGCCTATATATATAATAATATTATATTATATATAATATTATGTTATATAATATGTATTATATTATATATACTATATGGTGTGTATATATATATCTCTATTCTCTATATATTTATATGTATATATTAGATTACGTTTACAGTGTATATATGCACACACTATATACATGTATAATGTAATGCACACTTACACTGTAATGCACTTGTTGGGCACACACTGAGATTTTAGCCCCAACAAATAAACACACTAAGATATTAATATATATATATAATTTTTTTTTTTGATTAGGTAAGATTTCAGATGCGACTAATACGAGTCGCTAACCGAGTGCATCCTTTCCGATGAGGTCAATTAGACCTGTGTCAGAGATCAAGGTACGATCACTTAAATGACGGCTGAGGTGTGCAACCTTGTCAGCCACGGAGTTCCCGCTTCTTAGAACATGTGAGAATGTTACCACATTAATCTTTAAGAGAAGCGTTTTAATATCTGATAATAGCAGCTCCACCTCCCACGGACATTTAGAGCCTTGTTTGAAATGATTTATAATGAGCAACGAGTCACCTTCAACAATGATATTTTGAATTCCTAGATTGGTTGCTTCTAAAATTCCATCTCTAAGGGCTAAAGCTTCATCTTGAATTGGACTTTGCTTCCCTGCTTTCCGCCCTCCAATATGAATAGGATTACCCTTCCAGTCTCGAATGATGAAACCAACCGAGCTATCGCCGTTGGTTAAGGAAGACCCATCAAAGTTTAGTTTATATTTCCCAAATGGGGGTGATTTCCACGCTGTAATACATATGTATAATATATATTGATTACACGCTGTAATACATATGTATATACACTGATATTATATGTGTATATAGGGTAACCCGTAAAATACAAAAAATATATATTTATATGCGTTACGTCTTTGAAAATCGTAAAATATATAGGAAATTTTTATTTTTTTATAATCTTCTTTATTTGAGGGACAGGGCCCGTTCCGTCCCGGTCCCAGGAGGGACAAGGCCCGTGTGGGATTAAAAAAAAGAGTAAATCCCGTCCCGGTCCCGTCCCGAAAAAATTACGCGGGACGGGACGTTGGACGACCTCCGTCCCGTCCCGTCCCGCGCCCACCCCTATGATTCATAAACAATTTGACAATGTTATGAACATGAAATTATCTCCAAATCAACCCAACAACACAATCATATCATCAATTTCAGTCAATTTGGCTTTTGGAAAAAAAACCCAAATTCTAAAGTATATCGCAATAAAATTCTAAAATCCAATTAGCTCATGATCCATAAACAATTTGACAATGCTATGAACATGAAATTAGCTCAAAATCAACCCAGCAACACAACCATATCATCAATTTCAATCAATTTGGCTTTTGCTAAAAAAAAACCCAAATTCCGCTCCTAAATCAAACCCTAGGTTTTCAATCTCAATCTAAATCATTCAAACAATCTAAATAATTGTAATACACAAGTTTAGGATTAGAAATCATACCAAATTCGAGTTGAAACAAGGATAAAAATCAGGATTTTCGAATGGTTTTGAGCCAAAAAGGCCGAACAACATTGTCGGGGGAGATGGACTCGGTGTGAGCTCGGCTGGGCACGAACCAAGGGGGTTCCGGTCTCGGAGGGTGCGCCTGAGTGAGGTGGTTCGAGCGGGTGGTGGTTGGAGGTGGCCCGTGGGTGGCGTGGAGAGCGATGAGAGAAGAAGCATGTGGGGTTTCGACTGGGCTCGACTGGGTAGCAGTTGGCTCAAACCAAGCCTAGTCAAGGCTCGGGGGGTGCGCACCGGGGTGGGCTCGAGTGCGGCTAGGCGCTGGTGGACGGAGGTCGCCGGAGGTGGCCGGACGTGCCTACTGCCATGGCCGCTTCGGAGTTTTAGCGCTGAGTCGACATAGGGAGAGAAGGGGATGCGATTCACTTGTTTTTTTTTATAACAAACCGGTTCGGTTTTGTATTAAAAAAATAAAATTTTACTTATTAAGCAATTTTACACCCTAAGGATATTTACATTTTAACTCTTCCCTATATATATATACCCTATATAGGGAATAGATAAATTGTGCACACCCTTTAGGGTGTACTTTGTGCACAGATCTGAACCCTTGATCGGAATGAAATGGATGGACAGGATTTCGCCATGTGTCCCAAGAGTTGAAAAAAAATAAATCAAAACTACTCTGAAACGTGGTGCGTGGGCGCGTTTGTGGTGAAGTGGAATTAAAACCTAGTTTAGTTACCGTCTTCTTCATTCAAAATCCAAAGATCCCAAATTGTCGTCTTCCTTCCAGTGCACGCTTGGAGCCGGTGAGGAATCGAGGATCTTTGTTCCCGGCGAGGATTCGAGGCAAAGGCGAAGCGGTGGGGAAAGGTGGAGGCGAGACGGTGAGGCAAGGCGAAGACGAGCCGAGTTGGATCAAAGTCGAGTCGAGGAGGCGAAGATCGACGGCGGCGATGATGTCGATGGTCGAGGAGGAGGCGGTTGACTGCCATCATTAGTCGACCGTTGGGCAATGGAGGCCCTGTGATCCGATTCGATCCAATTGATATTTTCGCTCTACTACTAGAAATATGTCATTTAACATCGGGTAATAACCGATGTCTATCAAAAAAAAAATCGATGTCTATGTGGGTGTTGTAAAAAGTCAAAAGTTTTTCACATCGGTCATAACCCGATGTCTTTGTATATTATAACATCGTTTATATTTTTAAGTCTGATGTCTTTGTTATTCTATAACATTGATTATAAAATATAACCGATGTTATAACCTAACAAAGACATCGGGCTTTAGCCGATGTTATACAATTTTGAGTTTTAACATCACCCACATAGACATCGATTTTTTATTTTGATTAACATCAGTTTGTAGCCGATGTTAAATGAAATATTTGTTTTTTTTTTCGTTGTAGCCTATACGGGATTTGAACCCGCACCTTTGTGCTTGAACACATCGCTCTGCCAATTTGAGCTAATAGGCTTTAAATTAGCAAAAATAAAACACATTATTGCATCATTTACTAATCCAATACTAATGCCAAAACAAAACACCTACCAACTATTCTAGATTCACCCCAAACAAACTATGCTTTACCAATTTATCATAAGTTTCAAGTTGATTACTATACTCTACCAATTTATCATAAGTTTCAGTTTAGTACTACCAGTTGAATTTGTCGGGGCTGAGTTTTGCGTAGAACTATGTGAAATAACGATAAGGCAGTTTGCTCAGGTAATGACTGCACACACCCAAATTGGCCAGAGTTACAAACTGATATTCATAACTAGACATGAGGTAAACATTAAAAATGATATAACCATCACATCAGTTTGTTTTAAGCATAAGGTGCCTACAAACTATGCAAGGTCGAGATCAACATTGAGAAAGGTTAAGGACAATCAGGGAAGTTGCTGTTAAGGACAATCAGCTTAAAGGTAGCCACTTGCCTTGTTAAGAGCATCAAGTAACAATGCCTCAGCTTCATCAAAGTTCCCCATGTGTATACGGCAAACAGCCTTCCCATTCAGAACCAACCCAGTCATTGGATACTTCTCAGAAAAATCTTGATAGATGAGATAAGCCTCCGGTATCTTTTCATCAGCCTGGAATGCGGAAAGAATATGTAAATGAATCTAAAATCCACAAAATCTACAGGAACAAGTGTGAGGTTCATAGAATTCACAACAACCAAACTCCACCAAGCATTAGCAATTCATTCAGAAATGCAGAATGAGAGATTCATTCAGAAGACGAGATGGAAATATCAAGACTTCATAATAAAAAGCCTTAATAACGACAAATCTTGCACATCCTATCATTCATTAACAACCATTTCTATGGTGGTGAAGTATAGAAAGAACCACAAGTTCAAGCTAATATCATTCAAAATTTTACACAAGCATGTAGAATTGCCTGAAATAAGAAGAAGAAACGAACGAGACTACCCAGGGATCCTGATCACAGGAAAAATAAAGAAGAATAACCAAATCAACAAGCTTCTGTTAATTGTTACTCTCTTTCAAAATCCTACAAATGCAATAAGGATACTTTTAAATCTAAATACTAAGGCCAGAAAAAAAAATCTCACCAAAAAACTTATACAAAAGCTAATGTAAGATAATTATATCAGTACATGATAGCCAGTCACTGCTACATGGACAAACAGTGCAAATATAATACTTCGTAAAGTCTAACAAAACTAGCAAAGACAATTTATAAGCCAGAGAACAGAAAAATTAAAAAGAATGCAAACATTGGAGTCTCACCTGATCTTGAACATAGAATGACATTATCGCCAACTTTCAGGAATTCTTTAGCCAGGGCATATCCTATCCCTGTTTAAAGTTATTAAAAAAAACATATGGATGAAGAATCCATTAGGTTGTATGATTGCATTTCTTCTTTCACTATTTTCATGGCTCTGCAAGCAGAAGATGTATAAAGAAAAATCAAGCGTTGATAATCAAGAGAAGAAATTGAAAGGACGAAGGCATACGTACCAATGATACCATAAGGAAAACCTTGTGAACCACATGCTGCCAGATGTTCTTAAGTTTCTCTTCAAAGAGTAGTTTCTTGAGAAACTCAACTGCAGCAAGCTGTAAAAAAAAAGAGAAATGGTAACAGAGGATTACTATTGTACCACTGTGAAAGAAGGAAGATTATGACAGATATGGTGCAACAAAAGATGATTTTGCATGAAAATAAAATGGGTAACAAGTTTATGCGACAACAAGAGGACCGTGTGAGAATGTAACAAGGTCATTTGAGCATGGATAGGGTGAGCACCATAGTTGATAATGGCTAGTGTAAATATAAATTAGTATTGGGTCGGATTGCTGTAAAGAGGTTGCCTGAATTTATGATAGCAAATCTGAAATATGCACAAGAGGTGGGTTGTACAAGGAGAAAATGAAACGGCAAAACACAATAGTGCAGCTGATCAGAGTAGAAGAGGTGAGATAGAAAAAAATATATGTAGGTCGAAGGAAGAATACAATTGCAGAAATGTAAAAGAAAATGGGGCTATATATCATCCAAAACACACATAAATTTTAATATGTGAAAAAAAATTATACCTTGAACACAACTCCAAATAAAGAAGGAGACTATTGTTGAAAGCAACACAAATTGGCAAATGATATTGTAGGTTTCAATAAAGGTTAATAGCAGGCAGGATTTTCAGTCAGGCTCTAGACCACAAGATCAGTTGCTTCCTCATAAAGGTTATTGGCAGGGGCAAATCAATTTTTATTAAGGCTTAGTAAGCTATCGAAACATCCAATAACAAATTTCATCTGCCTCATCTTTACTTGCAGCATGAATAGCAATGCTAAATAGTTGTTCTGACACTCTCTTCAATCTTTCTTACTTTGAAAGCCAGCGAGAGCTATACTTTTCAAGGTTGGATATGTGTCTTCGATCTAGGCATACGCGATGAAGACGAAGACACCGATTAAATTCCCCAACTTTAAAAAAAAAAACATCAACTACCGGCGATGAATGACTTGTTCATTTGTAAAAAAAAGAACCACTTCATTCGGCCATCAAATTTATTTCCACCATTGTATCTAGGTTAAAAATAGCATGCCCCTTTTCCCCTTATTAGATAGCTTATGGTTTCACCAACTGGAACTGAAATTTATACTATGACCAAGTAATCTACAACCTTAAGCACAAAGAGGCAGGTCCAGTCACCTTTTAGCTGGGGCAAACAATGGCATGTCAACATATCGGTTTAATATCTGAGCAACAAAGCACCAGTTGATTGGTCTGACATTCATTCCACATTGATTGTCAACATAAAGATTCCTTTTTGAGCGAGAGGGATGCAAATCATGGAAGTAGAAAGATATGGAAGGCTAAAGAGACAGGGAGATGAAGAGAGACGGAGGTGAATTAAACACTAGATCTAAAAATTAAAGAATGAAATTAAACCACAAAAACCCTAGATTTGAAGGTCACAAAACTCAATAGAAAGTTGAAGGGAGACGGAGGACATGAAAGCTTACCAGAGAAGGTTACACGTGGCAAAGGGAGCAAGAGGGCTAAGCGATGAGGGAGGCCATCGTTGTCGTGGTTAGGCCATCGCTAGAGAGAGGTCACAAATCAGAGCCATAGAGAGACAGAGGGAGAAATCTATAGAGGGCGAGAGAGGGCTTACCGGTTAGGGTTCCGGGAGAGAGGACCGCCATCTTTGTAATCACCGACCAGAGCGAGTGATGGCCGATGGAAGGAGGCCGGATTTGTAGGGAGGAGGCCGGATTTGGAGCAGAGAGGGGGAGACGATGGGAGAAAGATTTGGAGAAAGCAGGCCGGCCAGATTTCGCTCCAGCGAGAGACGGGAAAGTGGAACCTGGGTTGAAATGGGGAGAGTGTTAGTCGGGAATGTCATGGGCGGGAGTTAAAATTAATTCATTATTTCATTCTGCGCTTTTTATAAAAAAAAATTCAAAATGAATATTTAACATCGATCTAAAATATAGGTGATGTCTATTTTATTTTTAACATCACACATTTATAAAGCGAGGTTAAAAAACTATTTAACATGGCAGGTTTTTCTGGATGATGTTAATGAACCGATGTTAAATAGCAAAATTCTAGTAGTCCGATGTCTGGTGTCGTTTCATTCGGGTAGAGAATATGAGGTATTTCTCATTGCATTTCTCCAATTTCTATCTTCCTATGCTTCAGTCCTTCTATATGTCTCAATGAGCAAAGTTACGGAGACCCCAAATATAGATTATAAAGATATTATTCAGCCCCAAAACTCCTGTTATAATCGGATCGATATCCAGATCAACGCCACTTCGATAATTGAGTAGGTGGCTAGGTCTCTGGAGGTGCGATCGAGCGTCTGCGGCGCCGCCGGGGTGTTCGATGGCGTGATTGGGGTGAGCCGGGAGGGGACTTGGTAGGGTAGGCGGGGTGGGGGTGGTTGGTGTTTGGGTTTGTGTAGGTTTTGGCGAAATTGGGAAAGTTGTGGTTTAATCAAAATGTGATTCCCGTATTATTTGGGAAAAATGAAGAATTATTCAGACATTTATGTTGAATTTAGTGTCTGATTTTTTAGATGTATAATTTAATTAATTAGTCGTAAATTATTCAGACGTATGTGTCGAATTTCGGTTATTAGTAGTAATGAATTAGTAAATTATTCGGTGAAATCTGATTTATTATTCGCCGGGACTCAGGAGTTTTCAGTTTGACAAACAATATAAAAACCCTTCATCGCACGAGCATTTTTCGGTGAAATGTAAAACATTATTCGGTGAAATATATAGTATTATTCGTATAAATTTTAAGTATTGTTTAGGGGATTAGGGTTTCTTTTATTTGAAATTTATTAATAGAAACAAAACATTATTCGGTAATATGTGACAAATTATTCAGTAGAATTGATAATTTTTCATCTACACTGGATAAAAAAAATGATAACATTATTAGGTAACATATGAAATATTATTCGGTTAAATTGATAAAATTAAGAAACAATCGAGGGAGGGGGGTCAATCATGGTTAAAATAAATCAGGATTACAAAAAAAAAAAAAAAAAAAAACCAAAGTGGGGTGTATTTTTTATAAAGAGAAAACAAGAATGAGGGAGGGGGGTCAATCACAAGGTCCTTGGAGTTTGGTTATGTGATTTTTGAAAGTGGGACCCACAGATTTAATAGAAAAAAAAAGAAAAACCATTTTAATCCTAGCCTTCCATTTTTTAAACCAAAGACCAAGATTTATGCACTAGATATACTTTAAGGAGTGTGCACAAGGGAACCACTTCCTATATATATATATATATGGAGTGGTTCCCTTGTGCACACCCCTTAGGGTGTATCTTGTGCAAAACTCTATGCCCTTGATATGGATAAAATAGATGACTATGATTAAAAGAGAATTTTCCTTCATTTTTTAATTAAAATCGGTGGGGCCCGCAACCAAAATCACCAACTTCCCAATATGTAGGCGCATGTACATGCTCCCCTGTGATGAATTAAATTGGTGGGCCAGTGGAAAATAAAACCATAATTCACGTCTTTTTTTTTCCTTTTCTCTTGCCACTTTTTTTCCTTTATTCTGGTTGTTTTTTTTCCTTTCATCTTGCCACGTTTTTATCTTTATTTTTTTGGTCCGCTTTTTTTAAAGAAAATATATATAATATTTGTGAAAATTAAATAATTATGGGTGATTTGTTGTTCGGATCCACCCGATTTCGTTCATTTTTAAAAATTTGGTGATTCCACCAAATAATATTTCACATGCTACCGAATAATATTATGTTATCTTTTTTCTATCTAGTTCATATCAAAAGTTACCAATTCTACTGAATAATTTATCATATTCTACCGAATAATCTTTTTTTTCATCAATTCCAGATAAAATAAACCTTGTATCTCTAAACAATACTTACGATTTATACGGATAATGCTTCATATTTTACCGAATAATGTTTCACATTTCACCGAATAATATTTATATGACCCAAAAACTCAATATACTGACAAATAATGAATCAGATTTCACCGAATAATTGAACAACTCATTGTCACAAATAACCAAAACTCGATACATATGTATGAATAATTGACGAAAAATTAGATACGAATGCTTGAATAACTGATGAATAACCATGTGAGTATCGGTGGCCTCTTGGGGACTAGATCGGTCGGGCATGGCTGTATCCCCATCTCCCTCGTCCTCGGCCTAATCAATCGCAACGACGGGATTAATCGCACCCAGATTCCGCCGAGTCTGGGCTCGCCTCCGCCTCCGCCTTGCCTCGATTCCGGCTAGACTGGACTCGCCTCTGCCTTGCCTCCCCACCGAGTCGAGATTCCCTTCCTCGCTCCACAAGATGAAATTGGCACTAATCGGTGGAAATTAATCCAAATTGTAGGCGTTGACTTTTTGAGAAATTGAAAACGATTGAAACAAAAGCGGGGGTTTTATGAAAAGGAATTTGATGAAATTGAAACATTGATCCATGATTGGGTTCACGAGGATACCCAATCATAGGAAGATCGAAAGGATTCGTGACCGTCGACGCCGCAATTCGTTAGGGAGAAGATTATGTCGCCAAAATCGCCTAGGTAATGAATTGTAAATGGAGCGTCTTTCACACACGCTAATAAAAGTGAGGTGGGTTATATATATATATATATATATATATATATATATATATATGTTATGCCTAATATTAAACGAGTCAAGCATTCAAGACAACAGTGAATGATGATTATATTCATTTACAACGGTGATGGAGAATAATACTCGTAAATTAGCTGTTAGAAACAAATGCCCACTGTAACTGAGACGGGATTTCCGTTCTTCAACTCCATTGATGAAATTGAGATGACCTATTGATAATTTAGGGATATATCTCAGCCTAGAAACTCATTGATGAGTTCGAAGGTGAGTGAACTAGGTCTAGAGATTGAAGAAGAAGAATCAATCCGAAGAACACTAGAACGAATATTTGGATTTGAGAGAGTTTAAAGGTTTGGAAGTTTGTTTTGTATTTGATTGGATAGATTGCAGCTTAGCTGCTTGTTGCTTACATATAGGAGGAAGACGATTGCCTCACATGGGCCTAATGACCAACCACATAAACTAGTTCCTAGTTACAACCCAACATATCACCCAAATGACACTAAAGGGCTAAGCCCAATACAAATATTGACTTACTGAAATCTAGATAACAAAATCTATTCAGATAACAGATGGAAACGGGGGATATGGTGAAGACTATGTGAATGCCAAATATCCTGTTATAGTAATGGTTTTAGAAGCAGTAAATAGGATATCAATAAGGGAAGAAGGGGGGAATGGAGGGGAATTAGATAAAAGGAAGGAGAAAGACAGGAGTGAGGAGAAGAAAAAATCTAGTATCCACAAAAAATCAGTATTACATTTGGCCTCGTCTGTGGGAAATCGAAAGAATGGCCGATGTTTCGAACCCGGCTAAGGAGATAGGTGTTGAGTTGGGTCGAGAGGCAGAGCTCGAGAGGGAACTGACTGAGAAGAAGCATCAATTGGAGGCTTCACAAGAGGAGGTTCTGGCTTTACGACGTCAGAAGGCGCGCCTAGAGAAGGCCTTTGGCAAGCGTCCAAAGAAGGGAGATGGAGGGAGCGGTCATCGACTAGCCAGCGTCGTCGATGGGGGAGCGGACGAGTCGACACCGCGATGGGATTAGCGAAGTCTTGTATGATCGGCGTTGGGGCTTCGAGGCTGTCCGTGATGAGGAGAGATGGACAGATCACCTGGAATACTCACATCACCGTCGAGATGAGCATGATAATAAGCAGGACGAGGAGATGACCGAGGGAGAACATCAGGACCATGATATGAGGAAAAGTTGGGATCGTCGAAAGAAGCCCAGAGAGGGATCTCACGAGTAGCACAGGCGATCAGAACAAGTTAATCGGGCTGAGGAGAGGCTGTTGAAGCTGTTCGCTAACCAAGGAGAGTCGGTGGTCTCGGTTCAAGAGCAAGGTGAAGCGAAACTATTCCAAATGACGTCAACCCCGTTCATAAGGGATCAGCGCCCACCAGATAAGTTCTCGGCTCCTACTTTTGAATTATATGACGAAAAATCCGACCCTATAAAACATGTGGCATTATACACTCACAAAATGGCTTTATGGATTGATAATAATGGAATTATGTGAAAGATGTTTCCTACTAGTCTAGGGAAGACGGCCTCGAAATGGTTTCATGCACTTCCTTCCAACTCGATCGCATCTTGGAATCAATTGACTCAGAGGTTTGTTGCTAGGTACATAGCGAACAGTCGGGATCCGATTTCATTCGATACGTTGTTCGCTCTTCGACAGCGCAAAGGCGAATCTTTGAGGCAGTTCTCATCGCGGTTCTTTGAGTGCCAGTCGGATATGGACTCTTGTGACGACAGTGTCGCGGTGGCTGCATTCAGATTAGCTCTTCCAAAGGAATGCCGGTTGAGAGAAAGCTTAACGCTGAGGACGCTTAGGAGCATTGCTGAACTTCAGGAGCGTGTTAGACAGTACTCTAAATTGGAAGAGGACAAGAAGGGTGTGCTAGACAGCCGACCTGTATCACCTGGCCGAAAGCATCATGGGTCGGACTCAGGTAAAAACAGGGGTTATTCCGAGAGGGGTTCATTCCGCGACAAGGGGCTGCCTCCGAGGGCATCCAACATCGCAGTGAACACCGTTTTTAAGGTCCCGATTTACTGAATCCTTGCACAAATCAAAGACAAGCCGTTCTTTAGGTGGCTGGGTAGGATGATGGGAGACCCTGCTGAGCGCGACATGAGCAAATTTTGCTCCTTCCATCGCGAGAAAGGACATATGACGGAGGATTGTAGGACGCTGAAACATTACCTCGAGTACCTAGTTGAGAAGGGTTTGCTGAAGGAAATTCGACAGCAGAGCAGGGGAAGGTTGATGCCGATGCTGAGGGTAGAGGTGCAGGGCAAGATGGGGCAGGGCCAAAGAAAGTGATTTATATGGTTGATGTGAAGCCGAAGAGAGGGGTAGAGGATCGACACACTTATAGAAAGTGCTGTCATGCTCTGGAAATATTCATGACTGAAAGTAAGGACTTCAAGCGGCATAGAGGGCTGCCAAGGGCTAGTTTGAGCTTTACGGACGACGATCTCGCGGGAATTCAACTCCCGCATAACGATCCGCTGATTTTGACTCTCTCCATCAGCAACTTTGAGGTTCGACGGGCATTGGTGGATTCCGGAAGTTCCGTTGATATCATGTTTTATGAAACTTTTAAGAAATTGGGAAAATCACACCATGACTTGGTGCCGGTTGCAACTCAGCTTGTTGGCTTGGGGGCGTTTCCTGTCTGGCCCAAAGGGATGCTTAGGGAGGCTGTGCAGTTAGGGGGAAAGGTAGTGAGGACTGAATTCTTCGTCGTGGATGTACCATCTTGCTACAACGTGATAGTTGGGTGTCCATGGATGCATAGCATGGGCGCAGTGCACTCAACTCTACCTCAAATGATCTAATTTTCTCACGGAGGGTCTCGTTTGGATTCGAGGTGACCAAATAGCAGCCCGACAATGCTTGAAGGTCGACGGATGCGCATCGGGAGCGTATACAATTCGAACGGCACCGCAAGTCTTGGATGAGGTGGGGCTCCTGCCTAGTGAGAAGTCAGTCGAAGAGCTGCAAAATGTTGTTGTAAGTGACTCTGACCCCTCAAAATATTTTTTTAATTGGTGCCCAAATTGCAGGAGATGAACGAGAGTCCTTATTGGGTCTCTTGAGGCGGAACAAGGACTTGTTTGCGTGGAGCCCGTATGAAATGTCGGGGCTACATTCGAGCGTGGCATGTCACCAGCTCAACGTTCATCCGGAGGCCAGACCGGTAGTTCAACGGGCGAGACGATCCTCGCTTCAGCACACCGAAGCTGTGTTGGCTGAGCTCGAAAAGCTGTTGTTGGCCGAGGCTGTCCGGGAAGTTCACTACCCAACTTGGGTGGCTAAGACCGTTGTGGTCAAAAAGAAAAATGGCGAATGGACAATTTGTGTCGATTTCACGGACCTAAACAAGGCTTGTCCGAAGGACATGTTTCTGCTTCCGAAAATAGACCAACTAGTGGATGCAACTGCTGGCCACGCACGCATGAGCTTCTTAGATGCCTACCGAGGATATCGTCAGATTCCGTTATCAGAGCCTAATCAAGAAATATAAAGGCTTGGAATTTTAAGTCCTAATTTTTTGGGAAAAAAAAGAGAAATCAAAATGAATTTAAAAGCGGAATTTAACGGAAAACTCGCTAACTCGGATTTTAGAATTCTTTAAGAGAATTCCAGCCTAATTTTAAACTTTTAAAGATCGATTCCGTCTTTCAACTCGGGATTTTAAAATTCCTTCCGTTGGCAATATCCTACTCGGGTTTTGGAAAATCTAATTGATCGAGAGAGCGGAATGGGAAGACCACTCGTAGAAAATTCCTTCCGCAGCTCCCTGTTTGCCGTGAGCCAATGAGCCCTCGCCGACCCTTCTTCCGACTTCCTTCTTCTGCGAGAAACTTCCAGGATCACCCTCACGCCGACTTCGACGCCTCCGAGCAGCAGCAGCAACCCCGTAGCCACCGCCGAGCAATTTCAGGCCCTTCTTCTCTCCTGCCCTCTGTTTTCCGTCCCCGAACCCGGGTAAGCTTCTTTCCTTCTCCTTCCCCTCCACAATGGTGTAAAGTTACACCTTTTTGATCTCCTCTCTTGAACCAGGCTACGCAAACGCAGTTCAGGTCTCCGACGAAGCCAAATCGCGCCCCGACGACGTTCTCCGGCGAGTACGAAGACCTTGGGTGAGCACCTCCTTATTCTACACTTTCTTGTTCAATTCGTGATCGTTGGTGCCGGTTTGGGTTATCGGGGTTAGGTTCTCCGGACGGCAGTCTCTTCCTTTCCCCTTCCTTCCCCCGATTTCGAACCCGGCGAACTGTTGGGCAAGACAATGAACCGTAAACGGGTTTGTGGATTTCTGTTTTATTTACTTGAACCGGTTCAGCTTTTTAAATAAGAAAACCGGTCTGGTTTAGACCAATTAAAAACTCAGATTTTAGAAGGGAATGGGCTTGGGCTGGAACATTTCTTTTTTTTTGAACGGGGTTATTTGGGCCTTTTATTTTCAGAGAATAAAGCATTGGGCCTAATTTATTCCTTTGAACTCGATTTGGGGTTTTAATCAAATGGGAGGTTCGGTTTTGGGAAGTTAATAAAATAAGAGGGTGGCTTTTGGTAATTTAAAATAAAAGCGGTCGGTTTATAATTTTTATAAAATAAGGAGCTGATTTTATTATATAAAATAGTTGGGATTTTAAAGGGTTTGGAAAATATTTTATGAAAGTGCTTAATAAATGGTATTTAAAATATTATATAGTATTATTTGGGACTTAAAATATAAAGTATTATTTTGGGATTTAAGATGTAGTATTACGGTGATTAGAAGAAAATATAATATTATGAGACTTGGAGATTTAAAAGGGTATTGTCGGATTTAAATCGAAAAAGGAGTTTGACGAACATTTCCCAAGGTCGAAATTTCTATCTAGTAAACTCCATTTTCGTGACTAACTTGGACATTATGTGATCGATGACTAACTAGCATGATGATATGACTGATTCACTAATAACATGTTTTGTGTGGACATATGGCATGATTGGTTGACTAATAGCATAATGGGATGTTAAGTTATATATCGTTTGTCTTATAACTTATGAACTATGATGATACGATGAACTCGAGTTATGTGATATGTTGATATATGATTATGAATATGATGAATGTCATGATCTCTTGATATATGTGACATGCGGATTATTATTGCGGATATATTGTGGCGAATACATGAATGTGGCTGATTGGAATGATGAGAATGATATGGTCTCGTGGAATGTGGCAATATGATGAATGGTTGAACTTGACGGAATGATGATTGTGATATGGTTGCTATTCCCGTTGAATGATATGCTTGAGTGTTTGGATGATTAGACGTAGACTTATACATATATGTTCTGATGTGTATCTAGGTGATACTTTGTGATTATGAATGATGTATGTCAGATCTTCTATTATGCTGTTCTGCATAGCCGGGTGAGTTCCTATATGTGCTTGCTTAGATTCGAAAAGAGATCTCTTTGCTTGTAGCCATGTGCATACTTGCATTCATAATAAAGCATGCTATGTAGTATCCTTCTAGGATTGCACTCATGTTTGAGCATTTGTGTACTCATTGCTTTTGTAAACAGAACGGTCGTTATTTGTGAAGTAACTAGAGTCTTTGCTAGGGTCATAAGACGACCCAGTCCCATCGGGTCCCGTCCTGAGTCAATCGAGTCATGGAACTTCCTTTGCTTATATTATGAGCATGATTGCGAAAGCTGCATGTGGGCTTCATCTTTTCTTGTGGAGCGAGTTGGGCATGCGCGCCGCCCGATTATTATGGAATGCATTCACGAGCTGGTCAGTCTCCGCCCTATCGAAAGGGGGTGGAGATAGGAGAGGGAGATACCACTTGGTATTCGGTGCTAAGGCCTTATTATATTTATCCACTTGATCTTAGGAGCATGTTAGTGTGTTAATATTCCGCCTTGCATCTAGAAGCATCTTTATTAGGACTAGCGTGTGTATGTGTTTGCTTGTTTGGGATTATATAGCGTAGGGTTTCGATCTGACACCGCCCTGCATACATATTTTTTTAGGTTTGTTTTGCAGCATGATTGTTCCTTGCTTCCGTAACGTGGGAACTCTTTTGGGCGATTGTGAAGAAATGGTCTAACCCCACTAACATTGCCTATTAGATTTCGATAAATACGCTTATTGATTTGGTTTTTGACTCGGCTCTACCGTGTCTCCCTCTTGTATTACACCTTAATTCCGCTATTTACATGACTATTGGTTTTCCACGCTTAGACTTACGACAGGTACAGGGGACTTCCCCGGGTATTCCAACGATCTCTTCGAATTTTGGGTATGAAATCCCAATTGAAAACGTTAGAGTAGAATTTCAAACCTTCAACCTGTACTCGGGACGCAAGATCCTAACGAGGGGTTTCAGTGCATCGGCCTGCAGTTCCCTGGTTCTGTCTGGCTTCCATCGTTCGTCTTCCTTTCGCCTTTCTTTTTTTGTTTTTTTTTTTCATTCAAATGTAACGGTGATACGTTTGGGATACCCAATCCTTCGCCCGTGGGCTCAAGATCAAGAACCACGCCGTATATTTGCCCGATCTTGCAATGCTCTTCCGATATCTCCTGATTAACAATTGAATCAAACTAATTAATAAATTTAATTAAACAACATACTAACTTAATTATAAATCTAAGCAAACAAAAGCGACAGAAGAAAGGAATCAAAGGAAGCAATGAAGGGGGAGTGCGCGAGCGGAAATATTTGGCAAGACTCGTGGGAGTGAACGCTGGTTGTCGAGCGCAGGAGCTTCAGCTCCTCAGGGCGCGGACACGGATGCGAGGGAGATGCCGAAGACGAGAGCACGCGTGAACAAGGGCTCCGCTCGCTGGTAGCGCAAGTGATGCCGTCGTCGCGAATGAGAGCAAGAGCGAGGACGCTAAGGGTTCTGGAGAGTGCGCTGGTGAGAGAGAGAGAGCGAGCGTGAGCGCAGGGTGCCTAGCGCTTGGCGCCGAGGCCAAGCGCCGGTTGGTCTTGGGTTCCTTCCTTGCAACGATTTAAGGTTGTTCTTGGGTTTGGTTTGGTGAAGGTAACAAGGTGATAGTGATGATGATTGAGTGCCGAAGGAAAATAGAAAACAAGAGCATAAAGGCTTTGGGGATTGAAATCGAAGAACCCTCAATCCATAAACAATTCTATTCAATCTGAGAAATTCAAAGTACATAGGTATGATTAAATAGAAAAGTTATGGGAGATCTAGCCAATCCTTCCTTGCAAAGGAAAGAGGTTTGGATAGATCTATTCTATCTAAAGATAATTAAAACAATCTAAGATAACAACAACACCACCACCAACAACAAGCCCAGTATGTCCCGCTTAGAGCAGGGTCTGGGGGGTCGAATTGTACGCACCCTTACCCCGACTAGGTCGAGAGGGTGTTTCATAGTGACCCAAATAACCAGACAACAAGGAACTATGATAACACGCCTCCAACAAACCGTAAATCAAAAAAATAAAAGAAAGAAAACGATGAGAATAATGCGCATAAGAAAGTTGTGCTAGAAGGGAAGGGAGACATGATGCGATAAACGCTGCACCCGACTAGTGTTCGTCAACCCGGATATCACTCTTCCACTGCATCCTATCGCGTGTCATCTCCTCAGTAAGTCCCAGCGCGGTCAGGTCATGTCTAATCATCTAAGATAAGTGATTCCTAAATAAGATAGAATTTAAATAATTTGGTGTACAAGAATTAATCTAGAAGAGATATAATCTTGTAGCTTATTAATTCTACTTACATAAAATTATAAAAGTAATTAATTTAATTAAAGTCTCGACCCAACGTAAGATGTACTCGACATGGCTTGGCCCACTCGACATAGTGTGGTCTCGAGTGGCCCATGTGTATATCGAGTTTCTTTGTCTTCATGGCGGATGTTGTCGAGTCTACATGAGCTTTGTTTGAGGACGGAAGATCATTTCTTGTGTTGGTGGAGTATCTTTGAGCCAAGTGATCTAGGACTGCCTGAACCCTTGCTCTATCGTTCCTTGGTAACGGACAAGAAGGGCTTTGGTTGCATCTTGAATCTTCTTGCCCCTTGCACGAGTGATAAGGCCATCGAATGGAACCTTCATAGTGTCCTCAATGTCACCAAGAGTCATCGATAATTGCACGACATCATTCTCCTCCACTTTACTTCGATTTGTCCTCAAATCGTCGTAAGAGTCATCGTCAGGCACGAACAAGGATAGATCGGCGACGTTGAATGTAGAATGAAAGATGTAGTTATCGGTAGGGAGATCCAGCTTGTATGCATTAGAACCCATCTTCTGAACCACTCTGAATGGTCCATCTCCCCTGGGGTCCAGCTTAGACTTCCGTGGTTGCGGAAACCTTTCCTTCCTGAGATGCAGCCATACCAGATCACCAACGTTGAACTGCACATACTTGCGATGCTTGTCCTTCGCAACCTTGTATTGTGCAGTCTTCCTTTCCGGCTGCGCCTTTTTACGCTCATGCAAGCATTTGATGAAGTCCACTTGCTTAGCTGCATCCTTGCTCTCCTTGTCCTGGAGTGGCCGAGGCATCATTTCCACAGGGGTGAGAGGGTTTCGACCATATACCACTTCGAAGGGGGTCTGTGTCGATGCAAAGTGCCTAGACCTGTTATATGCAAATTCTACAAATGGTAGGCATTCTTCCCACCTCCGGAGGTTAGTTCACAGCATGACTCTAAGGAGAGCCCCAAGAGTTCTATTTGTAACCTCAGTTTGGCCATCAGTTTGAGGGTGTCAAGAAGTAGAAAATAGCATTTTTGTACCCAACTTAGACCATAAAGTTTTCCAAAAAGAGCTTAAGAATTTAGAGTCACGATCAGAAACTATAGATAAAGGCAATCCGTGTAAGCGAACAACATCTTTAAAGAATAAGTGTGCAACATGAATATCATCATCAATTTTGTGACAAGGAATGAAATGAGCCATTTTGAAAAATCTGTCTACAACAACAAAGATAGAATCATGACCCTTAGAAGTTCTAGGCAATCCAACAATAAAATCCATAGAACCATCTTCCCAGGGTGCATTAGCAATAACCAAAGGTTGATATAGACCATTAGAGTTGGCTTTCGACTTAGCCTTAGCACAAGCGACACAACTTTTGACAAATCTTAGCACATAATTAGATATTTTAGGCCAAAAGTAATGTTCCTTAAGTCCTGCTAGAGTTTTTTTCGAAACCCCCATGTCCCCTAGACTCATGAATTTCTTGAGTTAACAATCGGCGAATAGAAGAAGATGGGATACAAAGCTTGCCCATCTTAAACAAATAATCATTATCAAGAAAATATGAATCAACTTCACCCTTGGACACACATTGCACATATATAGCGTTAAAGAAACCATCAGAAGCATACAATTCCTTTATCAATGCAAAACCCAACACATGTGCATCCATATGGTTTAGGAAGACATATCTGCGTGATACCACGTCAGCTACTATTGTAAGGAGGAAATCGAGAGTGCAAATAAAATATGAATAAAGCAAAGCAAACCCGATTCCGTCCCTTGCAAATGATTACAAGACTTCCTCCCGATGCAGCAGTGGGAAGTTAGGATCGATCCACGAGGAAGCGTGTCAGCGGATCCTAGGTAGCGGATAAATCTCACGGCAGAAGTCGACTACAGATGCTCTATCTCGACTAGGGTTAGTCGACAGAAGATCGGGCAAGTCGAACAAAGCAGCCGCAGCTCTCGGTGGTTACTCGATATCGAGTAAAACTCCTCGATATCGAGGAAGCCTTTTGTCGATCTCGGGTACCTGCACAGGAGAAGCTACATCGATCTTCGTCGATCGAATATCAGTACTCGATATCGACCAGATGTAGTCGATATCGAGGAAGAACAGAAAGTAACCGAAACAAAATAAAGAACAATGCTTGTGGGATTCGAAATAAACTATGTATGAAAGACAAATTCCAAGATCGGGGTTTGCAAAAACAATAACCAAGCATGCATAAGGTAGGAATAAAACAGATAATCATGTAAATCGTATCGAAGAACCAAGCTTTCGCCTTTTCCAACAATTAGACAACTCTTTCAAGAAACCCTAATTGTATCTACTGATTTTATGTTTATAATCCAAGTTGTTAGCATGGACCTCCATTAGATGGGTAATAAACACATAACAAGTAGTAGATGCTCAAAACATGATAAAAGTCGGATCTTTACCTCAAACACGCAGAGCTATCGTCGGACTCACCCCAACCCTAGAAGTAGGTGGACTACTCGCGCTTCATTGGAATTTCAGACATCATTGATGGAAAATAAACTACTTGCATTAAACCAAATAGAGCTTTACAACCGATCGAAGCCAACTTGCTCTCGCTCCTTAACTCTTCTCGGCCACTCACTCTTTCTCTCTACCTCTATGTAACTAATTGTCTCTTGAATTGAATGAATAAAAATCAGCCCCTAAGGCCTTATTTATAGGCTTCTAATCCTTGCTAATCAAGGAAAGAAATGGCTCCAGTTGGCTCGAGTGAGATGTTGTAACTCGAGTTGGCTCTGTCTCTCAGTGTCTCGATCAGTGCCTCCTCGACCTGGGCTCTGCTTCACCAGTTTTGTCGATATCGAGGAAAAGTACCCGATATCGAGTAACTTTCAGCTTCCGTCTTTACTTCTTGGTTTTGTCCCGAAATGGCTCCAAATTCTGCAATATTAAACCAAAACTTCTATAGATCTCCATTTCTCGTAAATAAGCACATATTACATAAATTCAACATATTCCCATCCCGAAATATGCAAAGTGTATAGAATATGAAGCTAAAATGTGCATTTCAACATGGCTATTTTAGTGGACATCAAATCACCCCATACTTAAGCTTGCTTGTCCCCAAGCAATAACTTGGATGGTCATTCAGGGGAAGGAATTTAAACTCTCAACATTATAGATTCATTCTCATATAACCCTGCAATCAATTACCATCATTGAAAATGTACTAATATCACAAATCCATGCATGTGCAAATAAAAAGCAACATCTACTAATAAAAGGAGGGTTATGCAAAACATTTCATAAGTGACAAAGCATTAATAATCAAGCGGACTTTAATTTAAGCTCAAATAAGGAGTAGATTGGTAAAAGGCTTAAGGTGGGCAATATTTGGTAATGTGGTGCTAATGATCCGGGGAAATGGAGTATTTCCAAACTTTCTCAACCACATTCTTTTTCATAAGATTCATCACCTTTCATAATGATTTTGTCAATAATAAAGCTTTTACCTCTCTAACCTCAGCACTGTCTTCTCGCGAGTCGCAAACATGGATGTCATGAATGGCCCCGGATACTTAGTGCTTTGGACTCCTCACATTGTGTCCCATCCTGCAGAACTATTATCTCAACGCAGGCAGGGTCGATCTACCTTTATCTCTTGAGGTGACCGGATTTTCTTTCACTCATTAACTTTTCCATATATTTTTCAAACAATTTCCCGCCAAACTCCAATAATGATAACAACATAAACACCATATGATAATCTCCATAATGTAACATCATTCTCAACATAATCCCCGAATAGGAAATAAGGTAAGAATGGCAATATTTAGATCATTTGGAGCAATATATGAAATATGGCATAATATGGCTTTTGTGTAATGCATAAGCATAGGTAAGGCTAGGATTATAACAATATGAGCATTATATGGAAATATAAAGTCCTCCATCCTCTTATTATGCAACATGTCAAAAGCAACTTCAAATTTTATCTCCTTTCATGGTTTTCAATAAATTATGCACTTCATTGTGACTTCCCTTTACTAGGCAATTTAATGCTATATCTCTAATGAATCCAATTTTGCATCGTCGAGTTCAATAAAGCTTCCATGACACTATTTTTTTTTAACAATTTACAAGCAATGGGAGATGTCTCATAGAACTTTGAGTTAAGCAATTATGCACAAAAATTTAAAATTTTCTCAAAATTTCACCATGTACAACCAAAAGCAAGAATAAAGCATTTCACCATGTACAACCAAAAGCAAGAATAAAGCATATAATAATGATAATGAGCTCCTCCCCCACCCCATACTTAAAATATACAGTGTCCCCACTGTATAAAATCAAATAAAAATGAGAGTAAAGGAAGGAAGTCACCGAATAATGCGTCGAGGAAGGCAAAAGAGGGCATGTCGAGTAAACTGGATTGGTCGATATCGAGTATTGTACTTGATATCGAGTAAGCTGTCAGCGTTGAGTAGAATGCTGAAGTCGAGGAGCCTTCTGGCTTGGTCGATATCGAGTTGGCCTACTCGATATCGAGTAACTCTGGGCTGCTCCTCTTGGTCGTTC
Organism: Persicaria tinctoria; assembly: GCA_037127255.1. Classification (NCBI taxonomy): domain Eukaryota; kingdom Viridiplantae; phylum Streptophyta; class Magnoliopsida; order Caryophyllales; family Polygonaceae; genus Persicaria; species Persicaria tinctoria. Next base: position 21,628,474 of record JBANSL010000015.1, read on the forward strand.
TCGACTGGCCTAGTCGATTTCGACTGTTTTTCAGGGACTTCTTATTCCACCTTTCGCGATCCTTTTATGCTTGCCGACCTAAAAATGTTAGATTGCATACAAAGAAAAGACTTTCCACATGAAGTATTCTAAACTAAAAAACCAAAAACAAAAACCAAAATCAAAAGTTCCAAAGTCCCGAAATTCAAAAAGTTTTATATACATGCTCTAGATTTTAATGTCGCTAGGTCGCCTTCTCCTTTTGTGTTCAAGGACCGTTAATGTGGGGTCCACTTGTACTTGTCCCTTCTCCTAGATCATCTAGGTCCTGTTTGTAGTATGCAAGCTCAGCTGACAGGTGGTTGCTTGCATAATTTTCCTTTTCTTCTTTCTCTTTCCAGCTCTCAGTTTCCGCAGATTTTCTCGCCACGGGGCCTTACCTCTCCTTAAATTATTTATAAATTTCTTAATGGACTGAGGAGGAGTAGGGCTCATACCTGAACTTACCTTTTCGGGCCAAAAACAGAAATCTTCGGGCTTAGGGTTAGTCGACATCGAGCAAGACTGGTCGATATCGAGTACAGGGACCCCATACTTAGGCTCTTAACAAGTCTGGTGCTCAGCAGGGGAAGTCGATGTCGAGGAATCTTGGTCAACATCGAGTACAAGCTTGGTCGATATCGAGGAGGGCTTGTCGATATCGAGCAGAGTTCTGGTGTCTTCCTCCGTTGTTTGCTTGATCCCGTGGTTGCTGATGCTTTTCACCTCCATCCATGAAATTTCCTCTTTTTCAGGGCCAAAAGAGAAATCTAAGACCTCATTCCCTATTGTGAAGGTGAGCAATCGCTTTTTGACACTAATCTTGGCATCTGTAGTAGCTAGAAATGCTCTACCAAGAATAATAGGGCTAGTAGGATCCTCAGCACAATCTATAATAAGAAAATCAGCCGGAATAAAGAATTTACCAACCTGGACAGGGACATTCTCAACCATACATGTAGGGATGACTACTGTATTGTTCGCCATGTATAGCTTGGCATCCACAGGTTCTATGGACCCTATCTTTACCTTCCTCCAGATTGATAAGGGCATGATGCTCACACTTGCTCCTAAATCACACAAGGACTCATATTTATATTGTCCAAATCCCACGATTACAGAAAACTTACTAGGGTCAGGTCTCTTTTAAGGGAAGTGGAGCACTTTGCATTCGCCGGCGATCTCTGAGATGGATTGCTTGTTGCTCAGGATTTCCTCTAGGAATTTGACATATGTAGGCATCTCTTGCAGAGCTTCTGTAAAAGGAATAGAGAAATTCAGTTCTTGCAGCATATCAACAAAACGTTTGAACCTACCTGTAGTGGGATCTTTCAGCGCTTTGGAAGGGAAATGTAGTGTCTTTTTCTGCTTTGGAGCCAGAACAGACGTCGGAGGTGTTGCAGAGTCGTCGACATCGGCCAACTTCTCCTCGACATCGACCAGGGGTTGCTCGATATCGACAAGAGTTGTCGATCTCGAGTTGCTGGGTTGTGCAGTGGAGTCTGAGCTTGGCTTCCCCTCTGTGTCGAGGAGATTCTTGTCGATATCGACCAAGGGTTGGTCGACATCGACTTGCTGCTTTGCTTTCTCTTGGTGCTTTCCGACCTCTAGCTCGTGTAATTGTTGCCCGCTCTTGAGTTTTACAGCTGCGACGTGTCTGGTCTTCCCCTTAGGATTTGGTTCTGTTTGCCCAGGGAGTTGCTCGGATGGTCGTGGAATCTGCGCCGCGAATTGACCCATTCGAGTCTCAATGTTCTTCTTCCAGATATCCAGCTCTCCAAATTTTGCATTGATGTTCTGGAACTGGTTGTTGATGGTGCCTTGATTCCGGCGCATCTCATCAAGGATGAGATGTAGATCATCCTTCCCTTGATCTCTCTCTGGATGTCCTGGAGCTCTGTGTGGTGGGGGGTTCCTAGGAGGACCTTGGTTCCATTGTGGTTGATAGAACCTTTGATCCCCCATATAGCGATTGGGACCCCCTGCGTAGGCTACCTCTTCTTGGGTCTCTGCCATCCTGACTTGCTCTGTGTGTGGGTACTCAGTAGTGGTGTGCCGCTGTGATCCACATTCAAGGCTGGTTGACAGAGAGATACTTGACTTGTTTGAGGAGTATGCGATTTTGGTCTCTGTAGTACTGTTCCTTGACATCTGGATCAATTTTCTTGGACGGCTCATAGAGAGGCATGGATGGTGCTGGCTTGGCATATGAGTTCTCCTCATAGTTGATTGGAGTCCCATACTTGTTGTCATAGTTGGTCAGCTTGTCGAGGGCAGCCCATGCGTCAGTTAGTGGCATTGTTAGATACTCATAATGAGTATATGTGTTGATCCTATCCTTAGCAGCCAAGTCAAGAGAATTGAAGAAGATCTCCTGAACGACGCAAGGTTGTTGTCCATGTGTAGGGCAGGATCGCAGTAGATCCTTATAGCGTTCCCATGCCTTTGCTAGCGGCTCTCCAGGCTGCTGTTTGAAAGATGTAATCTTTTGGCGAAGGAGCGCTGTCTTGGCAGAAGGAAAGAATTCATTGAGAAATTCCTGCTTTACTTGAGCCCATGTTGTGAGGGATCGCGATTTCAGTCCTTCTAGCCACTTCAATGCAGGACCAACCAGAGACCAACGGAAAGCCTTCATCAAGATGTACTCCAAGGTGCTACCTTCAGCAAGAGTACGACACATATAAGTAAAGTTGGTAATGTGTTGAAGAGGGCATTCATTAAATCTACCATGAAAAGCATTATGTTTAATTTCAATCAGGAAGGGAGTGCGAATTTCATAGTTATTCTCAGGGATTAGAATAGCCGATTCAGGCACGACGAGAATCGGGTGCATATAATCCTCTGCAGTGGTTGGATATAGGGCAAGCTTAGCTTCTGCTTGCCTCGCACGCTCAGCTTCCTGTTCCCTGGCTTCTCTCTCAGTGGTGAGAGCAGTATCTTTGGTGGCTATCTCCCTCCTAAGCCTCTCGATCAACTGTTCCTGTGTTTCTGCGGCCGCCATGGCTCTTTTCAGTTTAGCTTGGATGTGTAGAAGGCGTTCCGGTTCGTCTAAGCCATCAAACTTAGGTAGTTGACCAGAACGGTGCATACACCTGCGAAGTAACTCAAAGGAAAAGTGAGATCTGACTACCTAAGGCGCGAATGATTGCTTCCCCGGCAACGACGCCAATTTGTTGTAAGGAAGAAATCGAGAGTGCAAATAAAATATGAATAAAGCAAAGCAAACCAGATTCCGTCCCTTGCAAATGATTACAAGACTTTCTCACGATGCAGCAGTGGGAAGTCAAGATCGATCCACGAGGAAGCGTGTCAGCGGATCCTAGGCAGTGGATAAATCTCACGGCAGAAGTCGACTACAGATGCTCGATCTCGACTAGGGTTAGTCGACAGAAGATCAGGCAAGTCGGACAAAGTAGCAGTAGTCACAGGATTGTTGTCGATATCGAGCAAGGGTACCTGCACAAGAGAAGCTACATCGATCTTCGTCGATCGAATATCAATACTCGATATCGACCATATGTAGTCGATATCGAGAAAGAACAGAAAGTAACCGAAACAAAATAAAGAACAATGCTTGTGGGATTCGAAATAACCTATGTATGAAAGACAAATTCCAGGATCGGGGTTTGCAACAACAATAACCAAGCATGCATAAGGTAGGAATAAAACAGATAATCATGTAAATCGCATTGAAGGACCAAGCTTTAGCCTTTTCCAACAATTAGACAACTCTTTCAAGAAACCCTAATTGTATCTACCGATTTTATGTTTATAATCCAAGTTGTTAGCATGGACCTCCATTAGATGGGTAATAAACACATAACAAGTAGTAGATGCTCAAAACATGATAAAAGTCAGATCTTTACCTCAAACACGCAGGGCTATCCTCGGGCTCACCCTAACCGTAGAAGTAGGTGGACTACTCGCGCTTCATTGCAATTTCAGACATCATTGATGGAAAATAAACTACTTGCATTAAACCAAACAGAGCTTTACAACCGATCGAAGCCAACTTGCTCTCGCTCCTTAACTCTTCTCGGCCACTCACTCTCTCTCTCTACCTCTATGTAACTAATTGTGTCTTGAATTGAATGAATAAAAATCAGCCTCTAAGGCCTTATTTATAGGCTTCTAATCCTTGCTAATCAAGGAAAGAAATCTCTATCTATATCTAAGGATAAAACATTAATAAAAGGAATATTTATCTTAAAGAAAAATATATCTAAAAGGCTAAATATCTTCATGAGTGGATAAATCTTCTTCTCCATGGGTAGATCTCGATAGACTTGATAGATCCCGGACTCCTTCGTTCCCAAGAAAGCCCAAACCGCGTCGGACAGCCCAACCGTGTAACACGGCCTAGAAAAGATCTCCTCGATATCGAGTAACTTTGTGTCGTCGACTTGGCTTCGCTGGCTTGCTCGAGTAACATGTCCTCGATCTGCTCGGACATGTGCTCTGAGTAACTGTTGAGTAACTGTTGCTCGGGTAGTTTACTCGATAAATGTCCTCGATCTGCTCGGACATGTGCTCTGAGTAACTCGATATTGAGTAACTGTTGCTCGGGTTCCCTTGGTCCTCGTCTTCTCGATCAGGCGCTTTCTCCTCGACTCCGGGCTGGTCTTCAGATTTTGTCGATATCGAGTAACTTTCTGGAGTCGGGTTGGCTTCGTCTTTAGTTCCTTGATCTGGCTTGTCCTCGATCATGCCGTGCCCGGTCTCTTTGGTCGATATATATCGATGAAGTGTACTCGATATCGAGTGAGATGTTGTAACTCGAGTTGGCTCTGTCTCTCAGTGTCTCGATCAGTGCCTCCTCAACCTGGGCTCTGCTTCACCAGTTCTGTCGATATCGAGGAAAAGTACCCGATATCGAGTAACTTTCAGCTTCCGTCTTTACTTCTTGGTTTTGTCCCGAAATGGCTCTAAATTCTGCAATATTAAACCAAAACTTATGTAGATCTCCATTTATCATAAATAAGCACATATTACATAAATTCAACATATTCCCATCCTGAAATATGCAAAGTGTATAGAATATGAAGCTAAAATGTGCATTTCAACATGGCTGTTTTAGTGGACATCAGCTACCACATTATCCTTTCCCTTCTTGTGGTGAACTACATAGGAAAAGGTCTCCAGAAACTCCACCCAACGAGCAAGTCACCTGTTGAGCACTGCTTGTCCTTTGAAGTACTTCAGAGCTTCATGATCCGAATGAATCACAAACTCCTTAGGCCAAAGGTAGTGCTGCCATGTCTGTAAGCATCTGATAAGCGCGAAGAGGTCCTTGTCGTAGGTAGAATAGTTGAGCTCAGCGGAGCCTAACTTCTCGCTAAAATAGGCAATGGGGTGCCTATTCTGAAGAAGAACTCCACCAATGCCTGTGTCAGAAGCATCACACTCGAGTTCAAAAGGTTGCTGGAAGTCGGGTAGTTGCAGCACTGGGGCATGGGTGAGGCGATCCTTGAGAGCGTCGAATGCTCTCTGATGTGTGTCAGTCCAGCGAAACGTCACATCCTTCTTGGTCAGCTCATGTAGGGGGGCGGCAACGTGCTGAAGTCTTTGACGAAGCGTCGATAGAAGCCAGCAAGGCCTAGAAATGAGCGGACATGTGTAGGAGTCTGGGGCTGGGACCACTCATGAATAGTGCGAACCTTCTCCTCATCTACCTTCAATCCAGATGTAGACACTCCAAAACGAAGGAAAATGGTAGACTCGGATGCAAAAGAACATTTCTTTAAATTGGCATATAATTTCTCTTTTATAAGACAATCAAAAACCAATTTTAAATGACTAAGTTGATCATGCAGGTTCTTGCTATAGATTAAAATATCATCAAAATAGACAACGACAAATTTCCCTAAGTAACGTCTAAGCAAATGGTACATAAGCCTCATAAAAGTAGAAGGAGCATTTGCTAAACCAAAAGGCATTACTAACCATTCATATAAGCCATATTTAGTTTCAAAAGCCGTTTTCCATTCATCACCCTCTTTCATCCTAATTTGATGATATCCACTTCTAAGGTCAATTTTAGAGAAAATACAAGCACCATGAAGTTCATCAAGCATATCATCAAATCGAGGAATAGGGTGGCGATACATAATCGTTATTTGGTTGATTGCACGATGTTGTTAGGAGGAAATCAAGTATGAAATATAATGAAATAGATCAAACCAGACTTAGGCCCACGCAAATAATTACAAGACTCCTCCAATGCAGTAAGAGAAAGTCAGGATCGAATCCACGAGGAAGCGTGTCAGCGGATCCCAAGCAGCTTTAAATTCTCACAGAAAAGCAGAAAAGACAGAAACAAAGGAACAAAGAAAGAAAGACAAAGCAAAGCATAAAATAAAGCAAAGCAACAGACGTACTCGATCTCAACAACAGTCTACTCGAGATCGACTACCAACAGCAAAAGACAGAAGCTTCAAAATTAACGACAGAAGCAGAAACTCAACTCGACCTAGACAAGACCGTACTCGATCTCGACTAAGGCCTACTCGAGATCGACAAGACTCTCCTCTGTATCGACTAGAAAACTCAGAAAACGTAATTTGCAAACTCGAACACAGATTCGCAGATTCGACAGAAATAAATCAATATACTAAGAACTTCCAAAGCTAGGGTATCAACGCCACAACGATAACTATGCAAAGTAACACATAAAGGCATAAAAGATCATGCTTTTCATCAAAATAACTTTTGTTACTAACAAATAGGCATATAGAGGCTTTCGCATAAACCCTAATTGTTACTAACCCTTTTCACATAATTAATCCAAGTTGAATTAAGATTACTTTCGCTTCAATAACACAAACGGGGATCACCTTCAACTTCGCAAAAGAATCATGCTCATAAGGATAGAAGACGAATTGCATAACAAGATCTGACCTTTACCGCATCACTTTACATGGCCACCGTCGGGCTCACCCCAACCCCAGAAGTGGGTGGACTACTCACGCCTCATCGCAATTGCATACATTGATTGATGAAAAGAAACTTGCATTAAACTAAATCCAAAGCCTTTACAATCCTGGCAATCAACTTTCGCAGAATGTCAAAACCCTAAAACCTTTGAACTCCTAAAATTTCTCTGTGGAACTACTTCTCTAACTTCTGAATTGAATTAATGAAAAACCAGCCCCTAGGGCTTTATTTATAGCCTTCTATTCCTTGCTATTCAAGGATAGAATTATCTATCTATATCTAAAATTATATCTAAAAGCTTTAATGATAAATAAATGTGATAAAGGAATTTAATCTAAAAGGAAAAGATAAATCTAAACTAGGTAAGATGTCTTCCATGTGTTGTAAATCTTCTCCATAGATAGAACTTGATAGATCTTGGCCAAAAATCGGATTTCTTCGGCCCCAAGGACTCTAACTCGACTCGGACTGTTCACGGCGACGCGTTTCCAGAAACTGGCCTACTCGATATCGACAAGGGCTACTCGACATCGACTAGGATTCGTCGTCGACTGGTCTTCTCGGGTGACTCTGCTCGACATGGCTCGGATCTAGGCTCCTGGGCGTCGTCGATCTCGACTAAGGTTTCTCGAGATCGAGTAGGGTGTGCGGCCTTGTGTGGTCGAGCAGCTTCTCCTCGGCATGGACTCGGACTGGCATCAGGGTTTACTCGAGCTCGACAAGGATCTCCTCGAGATCGAGTAGAGCTGCTTGGCGTCTTCGTCCTCGGCTTCTCGATCAGCTCCTCTTCTCGACTTCGGGTGTGGCGTCTAGGCTTTGTCGATCAAGTCTACTCGGACTCTCTACTCGAGATCGAGTAAGGTGTACTCGACATCGAGTAACTCTGGTTTCAGCTTGGTTTGTCCTGGTTCTGTACTCTCGGACTCTGGACTTCTGTAGTTGTTTTCCAAGCTTTTCTGACCTTCCTTAGAATTGCTGTAATTTGCCTTGAATTTTGCGAAATTAAACAGAAGCTGGTGTAGATTCCATAATTTGGCAAATAAACCTAAACTACATAGATTCTGTACTATCTTAGCCCAAATGAATGAAATGTAAACATAAATCGATATAAAAGTTACTGTAAAGCATGGCAGGTTCAGCTCACAACAAACACCCCATACTTAAGCTTGCTTGTCCTCAAGCAATACTTTTAATTGTCATTCAGGGGAAGAAATAAAAAACTCTCAACATCTTAGATTCATTCTCATATATCCCTGTAGTCAATTGCCATCCTTGAAAAGGTACTAGTGTCACAGATCCATGCATGTGCAAATATACAAAAGCAACATCTACTCACAAAAGGAGGGTTATGCAAAACATTCATTCGTGACAAAGCATTAATAATCAAGAATACTTTTATTTAAGCTCGAATAAGGAGTAGATTGATAAAAGGCTAAAGGTGGGCAATTTTTTGGCAATGTGGTGCTAATGATCCGGGGAAATAGAGTATTTCCAAACTGAATTTCCACATTCCTTCTCCAAAACATTTATCACCTTTCATAATGCTTTTATCAATAATAATGCTTTTACCTCTCTGACCTCAGCACTGCCTTCTCGCGAGTCGCAAACATGGGTGTCATGAATGGCCCCGGATACTTAGTGCTTTGGACTCCTCACAATGTGTCCTATCTCTCCAAACTATTATCTCAGAGAGCAGGGTCAATCCACCTTTATCTCCTGAGGTGATTGGATTTTCTTTCACTCATTAAATTTTCCATATATTTCAAACACTTTCCCGCCAAACTCCATATAAGATAATAATCACAAACACTACATGATAATCTCCATAATGTAACATCATTCTCAACATAATCCCCGGATAGGATAAAGAATGGCAAATATTTAGGTCATGTGGAGCAATAATTGAAATAAGGCATAATATGGCTTTTGTGATGCGTAAGCATAGGTAAGGCTAGGATTTCAAACAATGAGCATTATATGGAAATATAAAGTCCTCCATCATTTTATCATGCAACATGTCAAAAGCAATTTCAAAATTTACCTCCTTCTATGGTTTTCAAGAAAATAATTCACTTTATTATGACTTCTCTTTACTAGGCAATTTCATGCTATATCTCTAATGAATCTAATTTTGCATCGTCGAGTTCAATAAAGCTTCCATGACATTATTCAAAATTTTCAATGGGGGTCATTTTTCAAACTTTTGGAAAACATGCATGTAAGCACATAAATCAATAATGCATTCCAAAATAGCCATGTAGCAATTCAAAGAAATAGATTCTAAATATGCACACATAATGTCAAAATATGGCAAATATGCATAAAGTAAGCCCTTCCCCCACCCCATACTTAAACATTACAGTGTCCTCACTGTATAAAAAATAAGGGTAAAGAAAGAAACTCACTAGACAGGTGTTCAGATCTTCTTAATATCGAATGAAAGAACTGCCTGGGCCGAGTCTGAATATAGCTTGCTTCTATCCATGGACCTAAAAAGTGCAGAAGACATATACCCATAATAGAAAAACTAAAAGTGTTCAAAACCAAAAACAAACAAAAGCAACAATGTCCAAAAGTCCCAAAAAATAAATGTCTATTTACAAGCTCTAGATTTTATAATCGCTAGGCCGACTTTCTCCATTTATGCTTAAGGTGGCATCTGTAGGGCCCATGTAGCTTGGGCCTCAAATAAGACTCCATTCTTGTCCATCAGCTGCAATCCTCCAGAATGGATCTTGTTCACCACGAAAGGTCCCATCCTCTTCTTGTTGAATTTGTTAGGGAACCAATGATCCTTTGATTTAGAGACATAGAGCTTGTCTCCAATTTCATATTCTTTAGGCTCATCATTGGAAATCCTGCATAATCGCACATACCAAGGCAAACCTCTCCCATGTATAGATAGATCTTTAATGGAAATAGGAGAAGAAAGATCCATACCTTGGCTTACCTTCGCAGAGATGGAATCGGCGACCACAATGTTTGGTCGATCTCGACTAGGGCTAGTCGATCTCGACGAGTCTGCGGGTTCTGGTGGTGGCCTGCTCGAGGATGCAGAAGCTGGCGAAGGAGAGGGCTGATCGACATCGAGTGGACTACTCGATCTCGAGTAGGGTTCTGCTCCTGTTGGCTTCAGTGTAGAGGAAGCAGGAGCTGGGGCAGCAGAGTGGTGATCGATCTCGAGTACCGTACTCGATCTCGATGAGGGTTCAGTTTCTGGAGTCGTCAGCGTCGAGGAAGGCGAAGCCGAGGCAGCAGAGTGATGGTCGATCTCGAGTAGCCCTCAGCTTCTGTGTTGCCGCTCGATGACGCTGGTGCTGGTGGAGGCTTCTGTTTTTGGTCGAGATCGACTAGGGTCCTCGATGTCGAGGAGTCTTGGTCGATCTTGACCCCATACTTGGTTCCTGTCAAGACATCCGAAAAATAGTTAGTCCATAACGATATACCTTGGTCTGTGTCGAATGGATTTTCCGTGTTCTCCTTTAGGATTGCCATGATCTCCTCTACCTGGGCCTCCATGTCCCTTTTTTCCAGCTCCTCAGGGGTCATATTTCGTACTTTAGGTTCCCCGCAAGTGATGTAGCCAGCTGAGATAGATTTGACTTCTTCCATTGGACCTGTATGGCTTTCAGTTTTATTAAAGGAATACTCAATTACCTCATCGCTGATGTTGAAGGTGAGCACTCCTTTCCTTACGCTTATGTTGGCATCCACCGTCGCCAAGAAGGGTCTTCCTAAAATAATAGGACAAGCAGGATCTTCTTGCATATCAACAACTAAGAAATCAGCAGGGACAAAGAATTTACCTACTTGTACTGGCACATTGTCCACCATGCATGTTGGAATGACCACCGTATTGTTGGCCATGTAAAGTCTAGCATCCACAGGCTCTAGGGCACCTATCTTAATCTTGGACCAAATTGTTAAAGGCATTATACTCACACTAGCTCCAAGATCACATAAAGCATTAATTTTATATGGACCAAATCCAATGGTTATAGCAAACGTACCTGGATCTGGCCTCTTCTCCAGTATGTCCAAATGGTTGCACTCCTCTGTAATTTCAGCCATTGATCGCTTTTTGCTCAGAATCTCCTTCAGGAACTTAACATAGGATGGCATTTCATTGAGAGCTTCTATGAAGGGGATGGTGACATTGAGCTTCTGAAGCATCTTGATGAAGCGCTGAAATTTCTTTTTTGCCGGGTCCTTTGGAGATTTTGTGGGAAAAGGCAGCTTCTTTTTCAGATTTGGAGCCAGAACATATGTCGGAGGTGTTGCAGCTTTTTCGACGTCGACTTGGGGCTCCTCGATATCGACCAGTTTCCTCGATGTCGAGTTGCTGTGTTGTGCAGACGGAGGTTGATTCATTGTGTTGTCGATATCGAGTTGACCTTCCTCGATATCGAGTTGCCCTTGCTCGATATCGACTAAGGTCTGGTCGATATCGAGTTGCTGTTTAGCTCCGTCCTGCTGCTTCCCGACCTCTGGCACTTGTAGTTGATGGCCGCTTCTGAGTTTTACAGCAGCTACGTGTCCAGTCTTTCCCTTAGGATTTGGTTTTGAAGATCCAGGGAGTGCACTTGACTGTCTGGGGATTCCTGCTGCTAGCTGACCAATCTGTGTATCAACTGATTTCCGCCAGATATCAATTTCCCCAAGCCTAGAGTTGACACCTTGCATCTGAGTGTAGACGGAGTTGAAAGACTGCTTAGTTTTTGAGTGATTCTTCCATATTTCCTCCAGGATTGTCTGTATATCATCCCTTTTCTGGTCCCTTTCCGGATGTCCTGGAGCTCTGTAGCTGCGGGGGGTTCCTAGGGACACCTTGGTTCCATTGTGGTTGCTGAAACCTTTGGTCCCCCATGTAGCGATTGGGACCCCCTGCGTAAGCTATCTGCTCGTGGTGCTCTGCCAGCCTGACTTGCTCTGTGTGTGGGCACTCAGTAGTGGTGTGCCGATGCGATCCGCATTCAATGCAAGGCTGGTTGACAGAAAGATACTTCACTTGCTTGAGGAGCTCTTTATTTTGATCTCTGTAGTACTGCTCCTTAACATCTGGATCGATCTCCTTAGGGGCCTCATATAGGGGCATGGAAGGTGCTGGCCTGGCGTAGGGGTTCTCTTCATAAGTTGCAGTAGACCCATACTTGTTGTCGTAGTTGGTGAGCTTGTCTAGCACACCCCATGCGTCACTTGGCGGCATTGTCAGATACTCATAGCGAGTATAATGGTTGATTCTGTCCTTAGTAATTTGATCAAGAGAGTTGAATAAGATCTCTTGAATGACGTAGGGTGGCTGTCCATGAGTAGGGCAAGATCGCAGAAGTTCTTTGTAGCGCTCCCATGCCTTTGCCAGCGGTTCCCCTTGCTTCTGTTTGAAGGCGGTGATTTTCTGGCGGAGATGTGCCGTTTTGGCAGGTGGGAAGAATTTATTCAGAAATTCTTGCTCTACTTGGGCCCAGGTTGTGAGTGATCTTGCTTTCAGCCCTTCAAGCCATTTCAGTGCAGGCCCAGCGAGAGACCAGCAAAAAGCTTTCATCTTGACATATTCCAGGGTTTTACCTTCAGCAAGAGTACGACACATGTCAGAAAATTGGTAATATGTTCAAGAGGACACTGATTAAATCTACCATAGAAAGCATTATTTTTAAGCTCTATAAGAAATTTAGTGCGAATTTCAAAAGAGTTATCAGGGATTAGAATCGCCGATTCAGGCACGACGAGAGTGGGATGCATATAATCCTCTGCAGTGGTTGGGAACTGGGCAAGCTCAGCTTCTGCTTGCTCCATTGCTGCTTTCTCAATGGCGATAGCAGCATCTTTAGCGGCTAGTTCCCTTGTAAGCCTTGCGATCAGTTGCTCATGTGTTTCAGCGGCCGCCATGGCTCTTTGTAGTCTAGCTCTGATGTGTAGAAGGCGTTCCAGTTCGTTTAAGGCGTGGAACTCAGTTGTTTGACCAGAACGGCGGATACACCTGCGAAGTAACTCAAAAGAAACGTGAGATTTAACTACCTAAGGCGCGAATGATTGCTTCCCCGGCAACGGAGCCAATTTGTTGTTAGGGGGAAATCAAGTATGAAATATAATGAAATAGATCAAACCAGACTTAGGCCCACGCAAATAATTACAAGACTCCTCCAATGCAGTAAGAGAAAGTCAGGATCGAATCCACGAGGAAGCGTGTCAGCGGATCCCAAGCACCTGTAAATTCTCACAGAAAAGAAGAAAAGACAGAAAGAAAGGAGCAAAGAAAGAAAGACAAAGCAAAGCTGAAAATAAAGCAAAGCAACAGACGTACTCGATCTCGAGATCGACTACCAACAGCAAAAGACAGAAACTTCAAAATCGACGACAGAAGCAGAAACTCAACTCGACCTAGACAAGACCGTACTCCATCTCGACTAAGGCCTACTTGAGATCGACAAGACTCTCCTCTGTATAGACTAGAAAACTCAGAAAACGTAAATTGCAAACTCGAACACAGATTCGCAGATTTGACAGAAATAAATCAATATACTAAGAACTTCCAAAGCTAGGGTATCAACACCACAACGATAACTATGCAAAGTAACACAAACAGGCATAAAAGATCATGCTTTTCATCAAAATAACTTTCGTTACTAACAAATAGGCATATAGATGCTTTCGCATAAACCCTAATTGTTACTAACCCTTTTCACATAATTAATACAAGTTGTGTTAAGATTACTTTCGCTTTAATAAAACAAACAAGGATCACTTTCAACTCTCGCAAAAGAATCATGCTCATAGGGATAGAAGACAAATTGCATAACAAGATCTGACCTTTACCGCATCACTTTACATGGCCACCGTCGGGCTCACACCAGCCCCAGAAGTGGGTGGACTACTCACGCCTCATCGCAATTGCAGACATTGATTGATGAAAAGAAACTTGCATTAAACTAAATCCAAAGCCTTTACAATCCTGGCAATCAACTTTCGCAGAATGCCAAAACCCTAAAACCTTTGAACTCCTAAAATTTCTCTGTGGAACTACTTCTCTAACTTCTGAATTGAATTAATGAAAAACCAGCCCCTAGGGCTTTATTTATAGCCTTCTATTCCGTGCTATTCAAGGATAGAATTATCTATCTATATCTAAAATTATATCTAAAAGCTTTAATGATAAATAAATGTGATAAAGGAATTTAATCTAAAAGGAAAATATAAATCTAAACTAGGTAAGATGTCTTCCATGTGTTGTAAATCTTCTCCATAGATAGAACTTGATGGATCTCGGCCAAAAATCGGATTTCTTCGGCCCCAAGGACTCTAACTCGACTCGGACTGTTCACGGCGACGCATTTCCAGAAACTGGCCTACTCGATATCGACAAGGGCTACTCGACATCGACTAGGATTCGTCGTCGACTGGTCTTCTCGGATGACTCTGCTCGACATGGCTCGGATCCAGGCTCCTAGGCGTCGTCGATCTCGACTAAGGTTTCTCGAGATCGAGTAGGGTGTGCGGCCTTGTGTGGTCGAGCAGCTTCTCCTCGGCATGGACTCGGACTGGCGCCAGGGTTTACTCGAGCTCGACAAGGATCTCCTGGAGATCGAGTAGAGCTGCTTGGCGTCTTCGTCCTCGACTTCTCGATCAGCTCCTCTTCTCGACTCCGGGTGTGGCGTCTAGGCTTTGTCGATCAAGTCTACTCGGACTCTCTACTCGAGATCGAGTAAGGTGTACTCGACATCGAGTAACTCTGGCTTCAACTTGGTTTGTCCTGGTTCTGTACTCTCGGACTCTGGATTTCTGTAGTTATTTTCCGAGCTTTTTTGACCTTCCTTAGAAATGCTGTAATTTGCCTTGAATTATGCGAAATTAAACAGAAGCTGGTGTAGATTCCATAATTTGGCAAATAAAGTTAAACTACATAGATTATGTACTATCTTAGCCCAAATGAATGAAATGTAAACAGAAATCGATATAAAAGTTACTGTAAAGCATGGCAGATTCAGCTCACAACACACGACAATCAACACACATGCGCTAATAACCATCTTTCTTTGGAACCAAGATGGAAGGTACGGCGCAGGGGAGAGGCTTTCTCACACAAAGCCTTTATCCAGCAGCTCTGTGACTTGGCGTTGAAGCTCATTTGTTTCCTCGGGACTAGCTCTATAGGCGGTGCGATTAGGCAAGGCTGCGCCAAGGAAAAAGTCAATCTGATTCTCAATCCCACGAATAGGCGGCAATCCTTGTGGTAGATCAGCTGGAAGGACATCTAGATAATCCTGCAACAGAGCAGAAATAGGTGCAGGAATATGACTCAAATCCACAACATTTATCAATACCTCTTTCATTACCAATAGGATACGAGGTCGATGTGCATTCCAGGTAATGGTCTCTTTCTGTGGTTGAGAGGCCAATGAGCGGCGTTCAACAGAGCCCTTAAGCGAAGAGGAAGAGGGGTGAGGTGATGTCGAGTGGGAAGGTATTGGCGCCGAGGGGGCGGTCTGCTGTGCCGAGCTCTCTTGGTGCTTCTCCTTCCTTTGGGCCTCTTTTTGAGCATCCTGCTGTTGTTTCTTGTGAACTTGTTCCTTCAAAACAGCTTGAGGCGAAAGAGGTAGGAGAGTAACTCTCCTACCATCAAAGGTGAAGGCATATGTATTCGCACGACCATCATGAATAATAGAACGATTATATAACCAAAGACGACCCAACAAGATATGACTACAATCCATGCGAGCAACATCACATAACACTTTATCATGATATGACCCAATGGAAAAAGAAACTAAATATTCTTTGGTGAACATTATATTAGATCCATCATCAGTTATGCCATTCAAACAACAGTGAGTAGCTCTAGGAGTAGTAGTTAAAGGGAGGAAATCCACTACCTTTTCATTGATGAGATTGCAGCAACTCCCACCGTCGATGATGACGATTAAGGTAGCCTCGCGAATCACACACTTGGTGTAGAAGATGTTGTCCCTTTGATCAGCCATGAGAGACTCCTGAATGTGTAGGACCAACCGATTGACAAGGCAGATGACGTCGTCGAACTCTGTAGTGTTGATTTCCCCATTAGGTTCAAACGGCCGGTCCTCCTCCACTTCGCTTGAAATTACATGGTCCTTGACAGTCTTCTCCTCATAATAGTGGTCTCCCAAATCATTGAGAATGACCTTCCTTTTCTGAGGGCATTCGCGAGAGATATGTCCAAAACCACCACAAGTGAAGCAGCATATGTCTTTTGTGTTCCTTAGATGGTGCAACAACCCTTCTAGTTTCAACCTGATAACCCTGTTGAGGGGAGTTGGAAACTCCCTTTTGCTGTAGAAGAGGGTTAGTAGTAGACCTAGATTGACCAGAAGAGTTAAAAGGGACAAACCTGTGACCTTGGGAGGTCTGGTCGAATCTTGTCATCTGGCGTAGCTGCTGCTGCTACTGCTGGTGGTCATACAGAAGCTGTGCTTTATGACATAAATTGTTAATATCTCTAATATAATGAATAGCCAAAGGATTTTTAATAGAGACATTAAGACCAACAAGAAATTGTGTACATAAAGCACGTTCAGTAAGATAAACATTAGCCTGATGAGAGAGCCGTTCAAGCTCATCTATGTAATCCATGGGTGAGCGAGCTCCTTGGAGGAAAGAAGCTAGTTGCATCCTCATGGTCTTCGTGTACTCCTCAAGCACATGTCGTTTCTTCAGAAGGTAGTGAAGTTGTGGCCAAGTCTCAACAGGTTGCTTGTCCTGACGACGGCGCATCTCACGAGTGCGGAACCACCAGATACGAGCTTTACCTATCAAATGCAATATAACAACTTCCAACTTCTCTGTTTCCTCATAGCGCAAATGTTCAAGCAAATAGCCAGTATTCTTTATGACATAAATTGTTAATATCTCTAATATAATGAATAGCCAAAGGATTTTTAATAGAGACATTAAGATCAGCAAGAAATTATGTACATAAAGCACGCTCAGTAAGATAAACATTAGCCTGATGAGAGATCCGTTCAAGCTCATCTCTGTAATCCATGGGTGAGCGAGCTCCTTGGCGGCAAGAAGCTAGTTGCATCCTCATGGTCTTCGTGTACTCCTCAGGCACATGTCGTTTCTTCATAAGGTAGCGAAGTTGTGACCAAGTCTCAACAGGTTGCTTGTCCTGACGATGGCGCATCTCACGTGTGCGGAACCACCAGATACGAGCTTTACCTATCAAATGCAATATAACAACTTCCAACTTCTTTGTTTCCTAATAGCACAAATGTTCAAGCAAATAGCCAGTATGATTTTCCCAAACAAGATAAGATTCAGGATTAGTGGTTCCATCAAAAGTTTCTAACTTAAGCTTAACATTGCGCGTATGTATAGCGTGTGCATTATCAAATCTAGAACGACCAAAATTAGGAGGAGGTAAATCATCAAAGTTAGGGTCTACCTCGTGGTATGCGTCCTCCAAATGGGGCGTGCCGCGCAGATCAACGTTGTTGCGGCTGCCATCCCAGTTAGATCTGATGAATAACGGATTCGTGTGTTGTTGATGATGCTGGTGTGGCCGGCCCTTCTGGTGATGCCGAGGGGGTGAATGCTCACGGCGATCTTGGTTGCCACTGAAGCCCGCTAGATGATCGTTATCATTCTCTCCATTGAAACGGTTAGGAGTAGCAGACTTAAGTTTAAAATGCAATTGACCAGAGGGGGGTGGTTGTCCAGAATAAGAAGAATTACCTATAGGGGGTTATTACCTGTAGGTGGTGTCTTACCTGAAGAAGGTGTGTTTTCTAGAGGAGGTGGAGGCGGCTTACTTCTTGAAGGAGGTGTAGATCCAGAAGCCTCCGTCTGTTTTGACTCCTCTATTTGGCGAGTAACTTCATGTTTGATCAGGTCGGAGTAATATATGCGATCCTCAGAACGTTCGATAGCTCGACGATTTTCAGCTTCTGCCAGCTCCTTGCGCATAGACAGGGTAGAGGCTTGGACGACAGAGTTAATAATATACTGCATATCAGAGGCAGAAATTCCAGTAGGTGGGGTAAGGGGAGGGTTGGTTTCGTTATCGTTCTTCATGTTCCTACAATATCAGAAGAGCAACAAGTAAACGAAACAAAGACCAGAAACCAAGTAATGCAAGCCCTATTGATTCCTAAGAGTGATTCAGTTTTAGAAATCAAAGAGGCGAGAAAACAAGGCACTAAATTCAAGCAATTCCCCTGGACACAGAATTTGCAATATTGAAGACATCAAGTAAGAATCAAAATTGCAAATTAAATCAGCCACAAGTCGGAGATCAAGGATAGCAAGTATAAACAAGTGGCTAATGTGTATAGAAAAAGATATACAATGTGATGCTCGAAATATATGAATAAGTAGCAATCGATACAAAGCAATCACAAGGGTAAGCAAGTGCACACACTCCGTCAACTATTATCTTACGGTTGCAACACGGTTCAGAAAACGTGTGTCGGCACATCACAAAATCACACAAAAGTAGGGTTCTTTGTAAAGCTTGAAACCAAATAGATCATCTAACAAGTAGCAAAGAAAAGAAATAGCAAGATGCAATGAGTTACCAACTCAACAATGCAAGGTAAAATGAATGCTGTTTTTTTTTTCTTTTTTTTTTTTAAGCTCCCGACTTTTCTGTATATTTTTTTTGACTAAAAATGAGTTGCTCTAAGAGCAATAATGGAACAGAAATAAAGAGAAAAGGAAAAAATAACAAAGCTACGATGATCTAAAAGTAAGCAAAAATAAAGGAATAAGGGAAAAAGGCTAGAAACTGGAAAATTTAGGGTTCTTTAGTGGTGCAAGTTCATATAATGCTTAAATCCAAGAATCACATTCATAGGCATAATATATACATAGCAACAAGGAATAAAAGATCAAACTTGCAGTCAAGAACTCAATAGCTTCCAATTAAAGATCCAAACAAGAAATAACTAAAATAAAGTGCCAATTTTTAGGGTGAATAATAAAGATATAAATTTTGTGCAGCGGGATGGGGAAAAATAAGGCACGAAAATAAATCACTCAATTAAAGAATCAAGAGAGTAAAGAGCTTGCATAAACCTGAAATCCGATACCACTTGATACGTTTGGGATACCCGATCCTTCGCCTGTGGGCTCAAGATCAAGAAGCACGCCGTATATTTGTCCGATCTTGCAATGCTATTCCGATATCTCCTGATTAACAATTGAATGAAACTAATTAATAAATTTAATTAAACAACATACTAACTTAATTATAATTCTAAGCTAACAAAAACGACAAAAGAAAGGAATCAAAGGAAGCGATGAAGGGGGAGCGCGCGATCGCGGATGTTCGGCAAGACTCGTGGGAGCGAACACTGGTTGTAGAGTGCAGGAGCTTCGGCATATCAGGCCGCGGACATGGATGCGAGGGAGATGACGAGGACGAGAGCGCGCGTGAACAAGGGCTTCGCTTGCTGGTAGTGCAAGCGATGCCGTCGCCGCGAACGAGAGCAAGAGCGAAGACGCTAAGGGTTCTGGAGCGCGCACTGGCGAGAGCGTGAGCGAGAGCGAGTGCAGGGTGCCTAGCGCCTGGCACCGAGGCATGCGGAGCCTGGTGCCGAGGCCAAGCGCCGGTAGGTCTTGGCTTCTTTCCTTGCGACGATTTAAGGTTGTTCCTGGGTTTGGTTTGGTGAAGGTAACAAGGTGACAGTAATGGTGATTGATTGCCGAAGGAAAATAGAACACAAGAGCATAAAGAATTTGGGGATTGAAATCGAAGAACCCTTAATCCATAAAGGGTTTCTCCAATTCTATTCAATCTGAGAAATTCAAAGTACATAGGTATGATTAAATAGAAAAGCTATGGGAGATCTAGCCAATCCTTCCTTGCAAAGGAAAGGGGTTTGGATAAATCTATTCTATCTAAAGATCGATGTTTAAAACAACCTAGGATAAGTAATTCCTAAATAAGATAGAATTTAAATAACTTGGTGTACAAGAATTAATCTAGAAGAGATATAATCTTGTAGCTTATTAATTCTACTTACATAAAATAATAAAAGTAACTAATTTAATTAAAGTCTCGGCCCAACATAAGATGTACTCGACATGGGCCTTGTGGATGCTCGACATGGCTTGGCCCACTCGACATAGTGTGGTCTCGAGTGGCCCATGTGTATGTCGAGTTCCTTTGTCTTCATGGCGGATGTTGTCGAGTCTGCATGAGCTTTGTTTGAGGACGGAAGCTCATTTCTTGTGTTGGTGGAGTAGCTTTGAGCCAAGTGATTCAGGGTGGTCTGAACCCTTTCTCCATCGTTCCTTGGTAACGGACAAAAAGAGCTTTGGTTGCATCTTGAATCTTCTTGCCCCTTGCACGAGTGATAAGGCCATCGAATGGAACCTTCATATTGTCCTCAATGTCACCAAGAGTCATCGATAATTGTACGACATCAAACGGAGACTCTGTTCAAACTAACCCTGAGAGCGCGACGCGAAATCTATCCAAATGTCAGGGGTACCACACGAAATATGTTAAACTTTTGTATACCCGACAAAAATTGCTATATCACGAGGATACCTTGCAAAATTTCCATAAATATAATTCGTTTTTAATTAGATTTTTTTTGTGGAATTAATTTGTTTACAAAAACCTTTTAATGTGTACGTGATTCTCTATAATTTTGTATTGAATAGGTGATTAGGTGTAAAAGTCTATATTTAATGGGTAATTTTCTGTAAATTTTCCCTTTCGAGAAACCTATATATATAGACATCTAGAACCACCAATTGGGACCATAAATGATAGATTATATAGGTCTTACTATTGTATAGTGGGCTAAAAGCCCATTAAGACCCAATACCTTTGTAACCTATATATATATGTTATATCAATGAATGGAGACCCTGAGGAGGACTTTACATCAATTCTACAATCTCACATGGTATCACAACCTTTTTCTTCCTAACGGAACCCTAATTTGATCCTCCCGCCTCAACTCTCTTGCCCGATTTCGACCTAGTACACCCGAACACCACAAACACTTCCTTCCCTTTTTCCTCGCCTCTCCTGTCTCGCTCCCGCTGTTCCCCACGCCGGCCACCACACCCACGGCTCTCGCCGGCCACAACCTCGCTCGCTACCCCGAGCCCAGTCTGAGCCAAGTTCGAGCCTGCACCTTTGCTTTCGCCGTCATCATCCATCGCTCTCAGATCTGAACCCGCCGGCACCACTAGCCAGATCCGGCAACCTACGACCTGGATCCAACCTCCGAGCACCACCGGTGTCGCTCCGAGCCCTGTCCTCATCTTCCTCTGCCTTCGCATCCAGACGCTTCGCCCTCGCCTGTGTCTCCTTCTTCCTCTGTACGCAAGTTCCTGGGAGAAATAGTGATTTTGATTTCTTTTATCGAAATTACATAAACCTTCCCCTTGATTTTATAGAAATTACAGAAACCTCCCCCTTATTTTTCAAAAAAAAAAAAAAAGCCTGGATATCATACCCCTCGATATGCCGGTCCTCAGGCCTCTCTGACATCGCCTGACCCAGGCTATGTTCCGTCAGCTCTGCATCACGCCTTCTCCTCTACACAACCGACATCTTCAGACCCTTCTTGGTACATGGACATTGGTGCCACCTCCCACATGACGAACTCCTCAGGTAACCTCTCATCTATTTCTTTTAAGGGCCCTGCCCACTCTATTATCGTCGGAAATGGTGGTCGTCTTGCTACTTCAGGAATTGGCCACGCCAAATTACAGACCCCAACCCACCCACTACACCTCAACAATGTCCTTACTGCCCCAAAGATTGTCAAAAACCTTATCTCTCTCCGTCGGTTCACTACTGACAACAACGTTTCCCTTACGTTTGATCCCTATGGTTTCTCTGTGAACGATCTTACTACGGGGGTTACTCGCATGAGATGTAACAGCACCGGAGAGCTCTACCCTATCACACCACCTCCTACGTCCAGTCAGTCGTGTCCGGTCGCCCTCTCGGCATCATCGTCCAGCCTTTGGCATGCACGCCTGGGCCATCCTAGCGCTGCCGTTCTAGATGTCCTCCGTTCCCAGAACCTTGTCACCTGTACTAAAGACCCACGCTCTGGTTTATGCTCTTCCTGCCAACTAGGCAAACATGCCAGACTGCCATTCCAACGATCTTTGACCTCTACCCTTGCTCCCTTTGATATCATTCACAACGACATTTGGACCTCTCCCGTGCCTAGCAAGGAGGGTCACAAGTACTACCTTTTGTTTCTTGATGATTACACTCATTACTTATGGGTCTTTCCATTGCATTTCAAGTCCCAAGTGTTTCCTATCTTTGCCAGATTCCATACCTACATCAAAACACAGTTTTACATGTCCATCAAATGTTTCCAATGTGACAATGGCCGTGAATTTGACAACAAAGACTTTCACTCCTTCTTTGCCGCAAATGGGATCTTCTATCGCTTGTCTTGCCCCTATACTTCTCAGCAGAATGGCAAGGCAGAAAGAATCATCAGAACCATTACCAACATGATGCGCTCTCTCCTCTTCCACGCATCTATTCCCCTTCCCTATTGGCCTCACGCCTTATCCACCACATGTTATCTCCTAAACATTTTCCCCTCCACTACCCTACACCATCGTTTACCAGCTCAGACACTTTATTACGCCGAGCCTAGGTATGATCACCTTCACACCTTCGGGTGCTTGTGTTTCCCAAACCAGTCCTCCACAACCCCGCACAAGCTTCACCCGCGCTCCACTCCATGTCTCTTCCTAGGCTATCCGTCTGATCATCGCGGTTATATTTGCCTCGATATCAAGACCCACAAGATCATTCTCTCACGTCATGTCACCTTTGATGAGTCGCGATTTCCCTTTGCGTCTCCCACACCCCTTGTGTCTCCGTCAGAGTCTGAGTCACAATTCCCTCACTTCCTTTTTCCCCAGAGCTCTCCCGGTGCTCCTGCGTCTCCCCCTCCCCCACCCCCACCCCCCACCACCAGACCACACACCCGCAGCGTCTCCCGGCCTAGCAAATCAGTCCCCCCGCCAAACACCAATGCCGCGGGCGCCGCACACTGCTGCGCCCGCAGCCTATCAATTGCCCATGCCCCCAGCATCGCATCACCTACTGGCGGCGCCTGCCGCAACACATGTTGCGCCCGCCGCAACACATGCTGCGCCCGCCGCATCCCTCCCCATCTCGCATCACCCACTTGCGGCGCCCGCCGCAGGGTATGCTGCGCCCGTCACATCCCACACCGCCTCTGCACCCCTTACCCGCAGCTCTGCTGCGCCCGCCGCCTCATCCCCATGCTAAGCCCCTCTTGCTCCCATCCGTCCCGACACCCAATCACCCTCTGCCTCCACCCAGACCTCCCTCCCCCCCATTCCCACCTCCCACAAAACAGCCCTCCAAGACCCGAATTGGCAGGCGACTATGCTCGACGAATACAGGGCCCTTACGAAGAATGGTACTTGGATTCTTGTTCCTCGCCCTCCTGAGGCGAACGTCATTCGTTGTATGTGGCTCTTTCGTCACAAGTTCCGATCTGATGGGACTTTGGAGCGCTATAAGGCCCGTCTTGTGGTGAACGGTAGATCTCAGCAGGTAGGTATTGATTGTGATGAGACGTTCAGCCCTGTGGTCAAGCCTGCCACTATCCGAGTGGTCCTGAGTCTAGCTCTGTCGCGCAACTGGGCCATCCATCAGTTAGATGTCAAGAACGCATTTCTCCATGGCTATCTGAATGAGACTGTCTACATGTTTCAGCCGCCGGGGTTTGCTGATGCTGATCGTCCGAAGCATGTCTATCTCCTCAAGCGCTCTCTGTATGGTCTGAAACAGGCTCCGCGGGCTTGGTTCCAGCGTTTTGCCTCTCATCTGCTCCGTTTGGATTTCACTGGCAGTCGTTCCGATTCGTCTCTATTTATCTATCGCCGAGGCTCAGACTTGGCATTCCTGTTGCTATATGTCGACGACATCATTCTCACCGCCTCTTCTGATGCTCTTTGTACGTCTATTATTTCGCAGTTGAGTGCAGAATTCGCCATGTCTGATCTGGGTCAGTTGTCTTATTTTTTGGGAGTTGCTGTTCAGCGTCATGCGTCAGGTCTGTTTCTCTCACAGAGTAAGTATGCTGCAGAGATTGTTGCTCGGGCTAAGATGGTCAACTGTAATCCAGTCGCCACCCCTGTCGATACATCCAACAAGCTCAGTGCTCATTCTGGTCCTTTGGTTGATGACCCGACATTGTACAAGAGCCTCGCTGGTGCTCTTCAGTATCTCACTTTCACCAGGCCTGACATTAGTTACGCCGTTCAACAGGTCTGCTTGTTCATGCATGCATCTAGGGAACCTCACTTTCAGGCGTTGAAGCGGATCATTCGGTACATCAGCGACACTCTTGAGATCGGCACCACGATCACTCCTTCCTCTAAGCTTGATCTTGTTGCTTACACTGATGCAGATTGGGGTGGTTGTCCTGACACACGTCGCTCCACGTCTGGGTACTGCGTCTTCCTCAACGACACCGTTGTGTCATGGTCTGCCAAGCGTCAGTCCGTCGTATCTCGCTCCAACGCTGAGGCCGAATACAGGGGTGTTGCCAACGTTGTGTCCGAGTGCTCTTGGCTCCGGAACCTCCTCCTTGAGCTCCGTTGTCCCCTTCAGAAGGCCACTCTGGTTTATACGGACAACGTCTCCACCGTCTACCTGGCTAGCAACCTAGTCCAGCATCAACGCACGAAGCACATTGAGCTTGATCTCCACTTTTTAAGGGACAAGGTTGTCATTGGACATGTCCGCGTTCTCCATGTCCCGTCCTCTTATCAGTACGCTGATATATTCACCAAAGGTTTACCTCGACAGTTATTCATTGATTTTCGTTTCAGTCTCACTGTAAGGACCTCTCCCGTTTCGACTGCGGGGGGTTTGATAGATTTTATAGGTCTTAATATAGTATAGTGGGCTAAAAGCCCATTAAGACCAATACCTTTGTAACCTATATATATATGTTATATCAATGAATGGAGACCCTGATGAGGACTTTACATCAATTCTACAATCTCACAATAAAAATACCTCATGCTAGATACCGATCGAATTTTCCCATTAAAACTTAAGAAGACGATGGAGTATACGTACATGTACACATTTTGTACCACGTCATATATCTGATGATCGAGAGTAATGCGTCATTAATCTGACGAAAGTTGAGCCGAGGTAGATGTTACTTAGGAATACCCTCCTAATATCCCCGCAACTATGTTAATCCTTTTGAGTTTCCAAAATCTAAACACGGTTAATTCCATTGACGAAATCAACATATATAACTGAAGAAATAGCTAGCATAATATATATATATATATATTAATTTATATTACTGATCAATATATAATTGCCGCATAACATTCTTAAAGTAATATATATATATATATATATATATATATAGGGGAGGGTTCAAGTGAGAATAATATCTTCCGGTGAGAAGGAAAGAAGTAACCTAATTGATGGAGACGGATATTTTTTTTTTTTATCAAAAAAAGGACCTCACGCGCTGTTGGATACCATCGTCTTCCTATCCCCCGTCAATCGCCGTCATCGATCTTCCTACTCCTCTTTTAACGCTGGTGAGCCCTCTCCCGCTCTCCCGCGCAACTTCCTGGCGAGGCTGGATCGCCGCCATCCGCTCTGTCGGCGACCTCGGCAGCGCGAGCACTGGACGGCCTCCTCTCAACTTCTTCTCTCCGGTCGATTCCATGGCTGCCTCTTTTTCCTCTGTCAACGTCCTCACCGACGAAGACTTCGAGTTTAGCGTCGACGGCGATAGGGCTTCCTCCGGCCACACTGCTCCGTCTGCGTCCACTGCGAAGGATCCTCCCTCGCTGCCGACGACTTCTCGATTTCCCGATGCCTCCCTTCGTTCCTGGCGCCGAAACCTCTGTCGCCGAGTTGCTACCAGGCCCGGACCTCGGCATCTCGTCTCGCCCTGCTGACTCTACCTATCATCTCATCTCGCCCTGCTCTCCCTCTCATCTCGTCGGTTCTGAGAAGCGGTGGAGGTGAGGCTGCCCGTTTCTTCGTCGGCGGTGTTCAGGCGCCGATGACAATGACGATCCGACCGTCGATCGCGATCCAGTGCTCCTGATAGCCTTTGTCAAATACAACTAAGTTATCTGATTGCGAGCCTGTCCACTGAACTAATGTTAGTTGTAACCTTCTTTAATCCCAGTTATGTGAAGGCTTATAAAATAAATACTTTTGGAGATGACAAATGGGTGGACTTTGTTGAAAGGCTACCATTTTTTTATATTGAGTGATTCAGTGACGAAATAGAGGTTGGCTCAGTGACTGAATAGATAGCGGTTCAGTGACTAAATAGAGGTTTGTTCGATGACCAAATATAGGTTGGTTCAGTGACGAAATAGAGGTTGATTCAGTGACCGAATAGAGAGTGGTTGAGTGACTAAATATGTTGGTTGAGTGGCTAAATAGAGGTTGGTTTAGTGTCTAAATAGAGGTTGATTCAGTGAGTAAATAGAGGTTAGTTCATTGTCTCAAGTGGTTGGTTCAGTAACTAAATAGAGGTTGGTTCAGTGACCGAATAAAGGGTGGTTCAGTGACCGAATAAAGAGTGGTTCGGTGACTAAATAGAGGTTGGTTCAGTGACCGAATAGAGGGTGGTTCAGTGACTAAATAGAGGTTCATCAAATAAATAGTATTAGTTTACAAAACATTTTATTTTAAAAGCAAATAAATAAATAACTAAAAATAAACGATAAAAGAAAATAAAAGAATAATGAAAGTCTTGTAAACCAAGTGGTTCAGGGTTTTAATACAAAGTGGTTCAGAGGTTTAAACTAAGTGGTTCAGAATTTTAATACCAAGTGAATCACTACAAAAAAAATGGCTAAACCACTGTGAATAAAATTGCTGAACCACTGTGAATAAAATTGCTGAACCATTGTGAAAAAAATCGCCGAAACAATGTGAATAAAATTGCCGAACCACTGAAAATAAAATTGCTGAACCACTTAGAGTAAGAGGGTTGAACCACTAAGTACTTGTGAACCTTATGAATAACTTATTGTTAATTTTTTTTTCAACAAAACATATACAAAGTGGGTGTCTATGGATAGATAAAATTAAATTACACCCAAAAATATATTTTTTATATTTTTTTAATAAGTGAAAATGCCAAAAAATAATTTTTAAAAGTCTATCTCAAGCATTTTTATATGGGTACGTACTTTTTCTAATTAATTAGCAAGGTGGGTGAACAGGCGCGTGCAATTAATTAGTTTTGAGTGTTAATTAGCGCGTGTGTAACTGAGAGTGTGGGTGTTACTAATTAATTTACATGAGTGTTACTAATTAATTTGGAGAGACGCGGCTGGGCTGATTTGACATTAATTTTTGTACACGTTGACCAATCAGCGCGCTTCTTTCCTTCTCATTATTGGAAGTGTGTGTAACCGATATATATATATATATATATATATATATATATATATATATATATATATATATATATATATATATATATATATATATATATATATATATATATTAATATTAATATGATATTGGCAAAGTCAGAAAACCCAATTGTTTAATAAATCGATCAAATGGTTTACTTACATTACATTAATTCTTTATGCCTTCTTATAAGTTTCCACGAAACCTCCCCATGTATATTCCTTCAATACAGTAAATTGCTTGCTCCCTACGGACACCCATCTTTGTATATATATACTGTCCACTGCAAAATGGTGATCAGCCTTCTAATATATTTTGAGTAAACACAACCCGAATGGTGTTTGCCCATAAGCCCCAACTACTGTTCCTACTTTGTTCATCGATTGTTCTGATCGCCTTTGTAAAGTTCTGGTTGTCGCAAGGTTCGAATCTTTTCGAACTATGCTCTAGTCCACTCTTGTCCTTCTCGGTGCTCAACGTCATAATCTTTGCGATAATCTGGTTATCGGCCCATGATAGGGTACTATTGGGAGAGAATCCTCCTTTGCTTCTCTTTGTTAGGGGTGTTGACTCGGAGGGGGGATATATAAGCAGTGACAGCGAAGAAGATGTTGGGTGCTATCACGGGTTTGATGGGTACGATGAAGATGATGATGACAGTGGAAGTGATGAGTACGAGTTTGGATGGGATGAGGAAGAGGAGGAGGATTACGACCCTGAATTGCAAAGGAGGATTGAGGGTTTTATCGAAAAAGTTGTCGAGGGATGGAGACGAGAGTGGTTTGAGGAAATGTTTGGAAACAAGTCTGTGATTTTTGATTCAGATGATTATCCACCATAGCTTGCATTGCTAGCTAGCATGCCCAAGGACATATATGTTGTTGATTGTAGAAACTCGAACCGGTTTTTGATGGTTGCAGGTAGTTTCTTCTATGTATAGCTCACGTCATGTAGCCATGTAGGGTTGAAACTTGAAAGTACATACATTAATGAACTCCCTTAATTTCTTCTCCTCAAGGACATATACAAAGGTACGAGTCTATAGAACAATTCATGTTGAAGTAAGACCGTGCTTCCACTTTTTTTTCCCCCTTCTTGTACAGTATATTAGTAATTTAATTTGAAGAATGTTTGTGTAGATTTGTGCAAAAGTATTTTTTTATTGTATTAGAACGACCTATTGGTCACTACATATATGGAAAATATTTGTGATTAGATGTGTGCATAGGTATGTATATGTATAAATAATGTATAAAATAAATGTAAATGCATAAGATCTTGTTTCTCAATATCTTACTCTGATAGTGATTATGACGTTTTTTTTAAGACGTTCTGATCATAATCGATGTTTCCTTCTATATGTATTAACACAGTCATTAGAATTATTTACAAGTTTCCAATTTAGTTGGCAAGAATGGTAGTTTCATGAGGCTATATATGAATTTGGAGACCCATTCGATGATCGATGATCGATGCACGTCAAAAACATATATCATCAATCATGATCGAATTCTCCTGTTACTCTTATTGCATCACATTATATATAGTTTGATACTGTTAAACTTGGCTGGGTCCAGAGAGGCTAAGATAAGCTGGAAATAAGTCGTGTGCGGGCCCATGTACGGAAGACATGAACAACGCACAAACTCAACGGGTTCCATAGACTTGTACCTCCATATTCCAACAGATACCAGCCAAATACAATCATACTTAGTATTATATAGAATTAAGAGGGAATCGAATACACTAGGTTGGTAAGTAAATTATATTCTAGGCAGCTTGAATACCGAAGAAAGAAGAAACTGCTAAATATTTTTTGATAATCATCCCTATATGACTCAACTGACAAAAACACTAGAAAGAGTAAAGCTTTTCTTTGCTGTTTTGCTCTCTTACTACTCCAGTACGTATTGGCTTAATGCACTTTGTAGGCAGTACTAGTAACTACGGATTTGGTTATTTATGTTCATATCTATTCAAAAAATATTGTCTTCAAAAATCATTCACTAGCCAAGTGCCAACCCAGTTTCGAGCTCCAGTACTTATGAAAATGGGGATACCTGTAGAACCGATTTCAACCAAAACATCAAGTACTAGCCTAAAAACAATGGAAACATCCAACTCATGTTATGTATATACAATTCTCTTTTTTCTTTTACAATAATCTTTACAAGTTATTTACAAACAATAGAGAGTGAATTCGTTTTCTTTCTCCCCTGAGGAGAACACCTATTTTTAGAGAATTTTCCCAATTAATGAAAACAG
Organism: Persicaria tinctoria; assembly: GCA_037127255.1. NCBI lineage: Eukaryota > Viridiplantae > Streptophyta > Magnoliopsida > Caryophyllales > Polygonaceae > Persicaria > Persicaria tinctoria. Next base: position 21,658,118 of record JBANSL010000015.1, read on the forward strand.
GGGAAAAAGAAATACTATACCTATACTATACATATTTATGAATGAATACGCGAAATATATACCCACCTCCAAATTGATCAAATGACATTTTGGAATGGAGATCATGAAGAACAATGAAGGCACCCTAACACCTTCCACACCTTACGCATTCTCCTCACAATTTTGGATGTCTTTCGAGTTATGTAAGCAGGGTAAAACACCAATGACGTCCATGTACTTGCCTGATAAGGTCTTTCGGTTGGAGTAGTGTCCGGTGCCTTGAACACGGGTTCAAGACTACTCCTCCCCTTTCGGAGATAGAAGTTCCTACTTCCTACGTTTCCAATCGAGTCTGAACTATCCAAACCTATCCCGAAACAAACATAATGTATATAACTTGTAGTTTAAATGCAACCTTCAAAATAAGATATGGTTTTGTGCAAAATGGAGCAAGTAAAGGTTGATTTTGCAAAAATGTTAGTAATCTTAAATGAAACTAGTTCAGTACCCGCACCGTGTGCGGTTTTTTTATACTTTGAATAAATTTACTATAAATACTTGTTCAGAGCGCTAATTAATTTATTTCAACACTTTTGAATTGTTACATAATTTAAATAAAATTACAATTGATTCTCATTAATATATTGAAAGTATTATCAAACTTTTATATAATTATTATCAAAATCTTACAAAATTGGCTAAAATCTTTCCAAAATATATTTATGTCTAAAAACTTATGAAAACTATTATCTTAAAATTGATTAAGGTGCAAATAAAATTTTTTGATTGGTTATTACTATTAAGATAAGGAGAAGATGTCACTTATCAAAAAAAAAAGTTATATGTTACATACGACTTATCATTTATTATATCTATTATATATATCTTCTAAAATTGGTTAAATAGGTAAAATCTTATCTTTTATAGTATTTAAAAGAAAAAATTTGCGAAATAGGCACATTAATTGGACGTATTTGCGAAATAGACGCGTGTTTGGACAAATTTGCGAAATGACCCCTATATATACCTAATTTAGTTTCTGTACGGACATTTTTTCGAGTTTCCAGAAAATCGCTTTCTTCCTCATTCCAACTCTCTCTTTGCTCGAAAATTTTCAACTTGCGTTTCCGGCTCTCCATATCCGGTTTGGTGTTTTTTCCGGCTCGATTGTTCTTCCTTGCTTCTGTAAAGCTCAGAGTTTGCATCGTTTACTTCAATGTCGTCATCCAGTAGCTCAGGTATAAATTTGGGGGATTTTTGCGAATTTTGTCGTGCTAGGGTTTTGGAATATGTTCGTTTATGTTGATTTTATTGTTTGTTCATTATACTATTGACAATCTATGGTAAATCGATGCTTTATATGCATTCTTATGTGCGGTTTTTAGTACTTTCCGTCGTTTTTGGAAGTTGCATATGTAAATTCGGGTTTTTGAACTGTTTCTTTTCGTCAAATTTGCGGTGTGGCACATTGTAAGTGCCTTTTTAGTGTTCTTCGTGTATGTGGACCTGTTTTCCATGCTTTTGATTGTTTGTGTCGATGATACTGTACTTATCTGCTGCTATGTTCAAGTGTATGGCACTGACACTGTCTGTTTTTGTGTTAGTTTGTTGTAGTTCCAACAATGTATGAGTTTGGATTTGGTATTTTGTGTTGTGTTTTGTGATGTTTATGTTATTTTACTATGTCTGTGTAACATTATATTGTTATTGTTTGTTGTTGTTTGTGTCATCACATATTCTGTTATTGTCTATTTACATTTTTCTGTATTTTGTTGCTTGCAGGAACTCAATCTTCTGATTCATCCACCTCTTATCGTGGGTCTGATGTAAGTTATTTTTTATTTTGATGAGCAAGTTGTAGTTTTTTCTTAATCTGATGGTTGTTTTTTTGCTTAATTGTCTGTTATTGATCAGGGTTTGGAATATTGCATTCCTGTTTCTGAGCGATTTCATTCTAGATCCAACATATATTCACATCCTTCTGTCTGTGATCTGATCAAGGAGCATTTGTGTCCTTCTCACTACAATACTTTGCAAAAAAGTTGCGTTGGATGGGTGCTGATGCAAGGCACCAAAATGGTTATGAATTTTCAGCTTATGCATCAAATGGTGCTCCGTCAAGTACAAACACAAAAAGAGAATGAGCTGTGGTTTAGAGTTGGTGGACATCTTGCACGTTTTTCAATTGTTGAGTTTCATGTTATTACAGGCCTTCCTTGTGAAGACCGTGTTTGTAATATCCAAAAGAAAGTGTCAATATTTGAATTTTTTGGGCAGAAGAAAATGACTCATGATGAGTTAATTGATCGTTTTATATCTGAGAAAAAGATGTATAAGAAGAAGTTGATTATGGCAAAGTTGTTGCTGATTGAGAGGTTAATTGTTTATAGGAGGTCAGAAGTTGTAAGTGCACAATTCTTATCTCTTGCGTGCAATGAGAAGGAGTTTGAACTATATCCTTGGGGTAGAGAGTCATATACCCGTTTGTTGAAGTCATTGAAGAGTTCTTCTATTGCAGATCGAAATGGGGTTAGGGGTTCTTATCAAATGTATGGGTATTGCCTTGCATTCCAGGTATTGTGCTTTAGTTATTGCTTGTCTTATGTCATCATTTTTTTGTCTGTGTCAGCACAACTTTAATGCTTATGTGAGCATTATTTAAATATTGTTTTGTAGTGTCATAACGAGTTTTCTTTTGTAACAGGCTTGGATATTAGAAGCTTTCCCAACTATATCCGTTAATTTTGACTGTAATTTTAAGATGCCTGAACTAGATCCATACTCGTTGCACTGGCAATGTGATTATAGCCAAGTATACGCTGAAGCTGAGAAGTTCTTTCATGGCGATTTGGTAATATTTTTATATTTTCTCTCTGAAATAACATTTTTATTTGATGCATCTTTGGGTTTTTATTCTGATACATGCGTTTTGTCCAAACTCCGTTGTTCCCTATTTATGGGGAGTTTGCACGCACCGAAAGAATGACGTTTGCTGGTGAAAAAGATGATGCTGTAGTTGATGCAGTAGTTGTTGCATCAGTTGAAGAAATAGTTTCTGGACCTGTTGATGCGACTTTGTATGAGAGTCGTTGTGTTCATAGAAGGGCATATGAAGCTAAGTTTTCAAATAGGGCTCTCTAGGTTGAGGAGGAAGAAGCTAATGTGTTGCAGAAACATGATGAAGGTGAGACCTCAAAGAAGAAGACACCTGCGAAGAGAGGCAAGGCTGCTAGAAAGAAACAGGATGGTAAGTCCTTTGAAACTGCTTTTGAAGTTTTCCCAGAGGGGGATAAAGAAGATGGAGTGATGGGCGGTAAAAAGAAACAGAAGGTGGAGTCCAGCGATACCTCTGAGGAACGGGTTCTCCTGAGGAAGGGTCGTTCTGCAAGTCGTGTTCTGTTCAATCCATACATTGCTCTAGACCGTAAAAAATCTGTCAAGAGTGATGTAAATAAGCCTCGACAGAAGGCTTCAGCAGTGAGGACAGGTGGTAGAGTTATTCCTTCTAAGGAGGTGAAGAGCGTTACTGCTGACACAGAATTGCATAAGGAGGTTGATGTGGTTGCTTTACCTTCCAAGCGATGTCGGTTGGGTACTGATTCATGTGACCTTTTAGAAGATGATGTCCCGCTGAATATTGTCTTTCAGCGGAGGTATAAGACGAAGAAGAACGGTGGTGTAAGTAGTGGTAGGCCATTATATGATAGTACTGTTGACAAGTCTTTTATTATTCCTTCAGTTTCTGCTGTTTATATTGAGGGTGCACATGTAGTGAAGCCTGTAGATATTCATGTTGTAATCTCTACATCTGGGTGTGAAGTCAGTGTTGGTGATGACAAGGGTGAAGATTTTACTGCTGACACCCATACTTCCAAATCTTGTGGTGAAGTTCCTGTTTGCGATGACAAGGTTGATGTTTTGCACTCTGACACCCATTCCCCTAAATCCGATATATTGGATGCTTGTCAAACTGCGAGGCTATATGTTTTGGCCGACCTTGCAGATGGCATTGATTGTGGTGACACCGTTGAAGGAGTTGAGACACCTTCTGCTGACAGTGATGGAGAGGGTGATGTGCCGACCCCTTCTGTTCAGAGGTCACCCCTGGGGAGTGTTGAAGAACATGATTTTGTTGGTGGGCAGTCTGTGCTGGGGAAAACATCTGCTGCTTGTGGAAATGAAGATGTTCGTATTTCAAGTGATGAAGCTGACAAAATAGCAGTGTCATCAGAGAAAGTGGAAGATATTGAAGATGTTTCTCCTAAAATAGATGCTAACGATGATCCAACTTGTGAGTTGCCTCCCAAATCGCATGGTGATGCTTTTGCTTCTTCTATCCCATCTCATCCTGATTGGGTGAAGGAGATTTATAGGAAGATTGCGAAGCTTGAAGAGGTCCCTAAAATTATGCATCTGTTGTCTGCAAGGGTAGATGCAATTGAAACAAAGATTGTTGAATTGAATGGGAGCCTTCAAGTGTTTGGTGAGATGGCGAAGAGGTACGATGAGCTTGAGGTTAGGGTTGCTAATTATGAAGCTTTGTTTGAGAGGTTGCAGTCAAACCCTGTCAAGCCTGATGTTAAGGACACTTTTGCAAAAGTTGATGACGAAAGTGTTAGTGGTGCTAAGTGTCAAGACACACCTGTGAAGGCTCGTGATAAGCACATTGCTGGTAAGACTGCGAGCTCTCCTGCGGTATTTCATCATGAAAACACCAGTGGTGGTAAGTGCCAGGGCACACCTGTGAAGGCTGATGATAAGCACATTGCTGGTAAGTCTGCGAGCTCTCATGCGATAGTTGATGGTGAACATGTCAGGTCTGGTAAGCCCCAGGACACACCCGTGAAGGCTAATGATAAGCACGTTCCTGGCAAGCCCGACGGCACTCTTGTGAGAGGCGATGAGGAACGTGTCAGTGGTGGTGAACCCCAGGCCACACCTGTGAAAGCTGTTGTTGAAGATGTGAACAAATTTTTGAATAATGTTGTGTCTGATCTTCAGCAGTCTTTCCCTGACGAGGAGTTAATGTTCAAATCATCTGCCGCTTCTGGTGAAGTTGTGCCCGTGTCTTTGCCTTCATTAAGTGCTGAGGTTCCAGGAGTGGGTAAGGAGTCTCCACCTGTTGTTGCTGACACTGATTTTAATGTTTTTGGAGATGAGGTTAGGATTCCAGCAACTTCAGCTGAAGTGCCTCAATCTACAAAGTATGAAGGTGAAGGCGCTGATGGTAAAGTTGCTGGAGTTACGGTTGACCCATCCCTGGAAAAGTACATTTGCCTGTCTGACAATGATGATGACAAGGGTGCAGGCGTTGATTGGGATTCGTTCGCCAAGGATCCTGCAATCCAAATCGAAGTGGACCAACTAAAGGCTTCCAATCTTATCCCATCAAACAGTACATTCTTGTATGGTCCAGTTGTGGCAGTGAAGAAAGTGAGGATGCCAAAGCATGCCCCTAAGAAATCACTGATCAGCTCGGAAGATCATGAATTTATTTATGGACTCGTAAAAAAGCAAAGGTATGGTTTATTTTTATGTTTAGTATTTTGTATGAAATGTTGTTGTTATTGTATAAGTTACAACATCTTATGATATATATATATATATATATATATATATATATATATATATATATATATATATATATATATATATATATATATATATATATATTTCTTTGTGTACTCTTTGGCAGGAATTTTTCCGTTGTTGGTACAATCTCAAGGGTTGATAGAAAGTTTTTCCAGCGGATTTTATTGAAGAATATGTGGTTTGATTGTCAGGTAATAATTGGTTGTATTTCTACATTATATATATATATATATATATATATATATATATATATATATATATATATATATATATATATATATATATATTTGTGGATTACTTTTTATTGTATTATTTGATTGTTGAATTCACTTTTTTTATTACTTTGTTTAGCATCTAGAAGCAGGTTTGATTCACATTAGGAAGCGCATTCATGAGGACCCTGTCAAGTATCGAGATGTTCTTGTTCTTGATTGGCTATTTTATCTGAAGTACCTTCCCGACTATGCCTCATGTTATGGGGAAGACATAGATCTTGAATCCAGCACTGAGGATTATTTTGTCGGTACGTGCCCTGCTGATTATGGGAAGCCATGGGCATCGGTAAAGAAAATCTACATAATTTTCAACGTTATAAACAAGCACTGGGTGGCGTTGGAGATTAAAATTGAGGATAGGGTAATCAATGTGTTCGATTGCAATGTTCCTACTGTTAGGGAAGGTGTTCTTGACGACCAATTGCAACCGTTTGCTATTTGGCTCCCAATTCATTTAGCAAAGGCTGGGCTATTTGAAAACTTCGATTCCTCTCCTTTCCAGCTATACATGGTTCCTGGGTTAATGCATGATTCTACTGGGTATGTATTTCTTATCTTGTTTTGTTCTTTGGTTACATTTAGATACTTGTTATTTATGTTCTTACATTACATTGTTTCTTTCTTTGTCTACATGGCTTCATGTGGTGTGTTTACATTAAAAGCGATTGAAGCTTCTGTATTTGGGGGAGATGTTAAAAATTTCAACAACGAAAAGATCTTTCGTTTCAGAGAACTCATGTGTGCAGATCTGATCAAAGAAACTTGGAGTTTTAAATTTTAGAATGAGTAGTTAGATAGGTTGTTGTTGTGTAAGTGATGAAGTTCAGATGTAATCTAACAAATTAGGTGCTCAAGATAGATAAGAGAACATTATGGGCTGACACCAGGTGCATAAGTATGAAAATAGTGGTGACACTGATGTTAGTTTCAGGCAGCGTTGAGACTGTTGTTGTATTTTGCTAAACATTAGGTTAAATTTTGCACAAACATTGATCTTTGTGATTTTTTGCTCATTATGATCCTATTTTTCGTTAATATAATTTTCTACTTTTTAAATATATGTTTTCTTACGCTGCTGTCTTGTTTTTGGTCATCGTTCGAATTAAATTTCGTACCATGGTCGATTGGTGAAAATTTGCTCAACATGATCATATTTCTGCTGAACAACAGGTTAAATTTTGCAAAACAATTGATCTTTGTGAATTTGTGCCCAATAACATCTTATTTTTGCTTAATATAAAATTTGAATCTTTAAATATATATTTTTTTATGATGCCCCCTTTTTTTTGTTATCGTTAGAATGAAATTGCATACGATGGTCGATTAGTGAAAATTTGCTCAACATGATCATATTTTTGTTGAACAATAGGTTAAATTTTGCACAACAATTGATCTATGTGAATTTGTTCCCAATATGATATTATTTTTCCTTAATATAATTTTTGAATTTTCAAATATATTTATCTCATCATGTTGTCCTTTATTTGGCCATAATTAAAATTAAATTGCACACCATGGTCGATTTGTGGAAATTTGCTCAACATGATATTATTTTTGCTGAAAATAGGTTAAATTTTGCACAACAATAGAATTTGGACGAAATTGGTTGTTGGTTTATTTTAAACCTCAAGACATGAGCCCGTGGCCCAATAACTGATGAAAGAAGTTGGCCCAAGTCGGTAACTTTATTTAAAGCGGTGTTCTTCCTCGTTTCTTCAATAGTCCAACGTTATTCAAACCCTTTCCACTGTCTTCATCCTTACCCTCTCTCCAAGTCTTTTCGTCGTCCTCCACAAGCTCTTTCTCTTTCCGGACTCTTCTTCCCAAGGTGCGCCCTATTTCTCTCCCTTTCGATCTCCTGTAAACTGTATAAAATCGGTTAGGGTTTTTACATTTTGCAGCAAGTTTTATTTTGTTTTTTCCTGATTTTTAGATGAGTTTTTCATCATCTTTCAGTCGGTTAGGGTTTTGATTTCAGCAATTTATATGAGTGTATATTTATTTTGTGTTGTGTATGTTTTGTATCCTTAGATGGCACTTCCAATTGAAGTTCAAATTGGTTACCATTACACTGTTGGGTCTTTTGAAGTGGTAATCACACCAAGGCGGACGCCTGTTTATGGACCTAGCATCTTGCACGTGGCTATCAATTCTGAAAGGATCCCGGAGCTGTTCCTGGACCATTTCACTGAGTGGAATGGGTTGCCGATGACTTATGAACAGTGTGATCAGTTTTTACATGAAGCAGGGGTCACTGCTGTGGTTCGAACTCAAGTAGCCAACCTGATGCTAATGGATTATACTCACAGGTGGTTTTCAGGCGATGCTGAGTTCGTTGAATATGGTCTCCGCCCTGATCTCATTATCGATGTACGTTTCATTGAAGAATCTGAAGATGACATGAGCTCTGATTCAAGCTCTCAATCTGAGATGAGCATAGATTCTGAAGAGCATGTGGATCCCCCAGCTTCTCCAGAGGATGTGGACCAGTGCTCTATATGTCTTGATCCGATGCTGCCATCAACGCCGACCCTTCGGTCACTGTGTGATCATACCTTCCACACAGGGTGTAGTCTAGAGTGGTTGTCGTATGAACCCATTTGTCCACTATGTCGATCACCCTTTTAGGCTTATTTGTAATGTATATTTGCTTTGAGAAGACATTGTACGTGCATCTATTTTATGGTAGTTAAGCTAATGGAATATATGGTATGAATGGAAGTTGGTATCTGGCACCTTTTTGTATATGATTTCCATTCTAATCATAACAATGTATTTTGTAACTATTAGTCCTAACTGGTGTTTGGAAATGTATAATATTAATGAAATTTGTGCACTGTTAAATTTGTTTGTGTATGATTCTGTGTTTTTCATGCCCAAAGTATTGTTAACATTTATTGTCTGATTAGTTTAAAGTAATGCCGACACAATAGTTGTATTTTTTGATTTTGCATTGTGTGTGGTGACACTAGGTGTTTGGTGTCCCAAGTAGTGCTGACACTGATATCAGTGACAATTAGTGATGACACTGGTTTCCCTCCATCCCCCCCTGATATTCAAGTATTGTATTCTATGATTTTTGAAGTGTATGTATTTGTATTTTTTTTATTTTATAGTGTATGTGATGGACACTATGTGTTTGAGATGCAAAGTATTGGTGTCACTCATATTATATTACAAGTAGTGATGACACGAGTGTTGTATTTTTTTATTCTGAAGTGTACGGGGTGAAAGAGGTGTTATTATTGTTGACATTGTGAGTTATATTAGTTTGAATTTGTGGTGTCACCAGTTTGATCGTTTTTTGATATTTGAATTTCATGTGGTGACACTAGGTGTTTTAGACCCAATATAGTGCTGACACTGATACTAGTTACAAATATTGGTAACACTACACTTGTATATTTTTATTTCAATGTGTATGTGGTTGCCAGGAGTGTTTAATGCACATAGTATTGACACCAGACTTGTATTAGTTACAACTAGTGGTGATAACAGTCTTCTATTATATGGTTCTACGAGTGTATGTTGTGTAAGTTAAACTTGCTCAACAATAGATTATTTTGCACCACAATTGAGACTTGTGAAATTTTGTCCATTATGATTCAATTTTACTTATCAATCTAATTTTATAGTTTCTTAATAGAGTGTTACACAACATGGTCTTAATTTTTTCAATGATAGAATAAAGTTACACAATGTGTGGGGGTGATTGGAGTAATTTTGCTCAACATCAACTTATTTTTGCTCAACAGTAGTTTATAGTTGCACGACAGTAGTTTATAGTTGAAATATTATCATAATGATTATATTTTTTTGTCAATATAATTTTAAAATTTTCCAATAATTTTGTTTTTTGCACCATGTTATTATTTTTGCTCATCATCAGATTAAAATTTCTGAACATTGGTTATTGGTGGAAATTTGCTAAACATAATCTTATTTTTGCTTATCAACACATTAATTTTGCACAAATGTTTAAATTGTTGATATTGCCTTCAACATAACTGTTGGGCTTCGTTTAGAGATGCCCGACCCATTTCCCTCTTATTTATACTGTGCTTAAACGTTGTTCAGATTGTCTGCAAGTCGTTTCATCTTCTTCTTCTTGTTCATCTTCATCCTCTCTCGTTCTCATCAAGATTTCTTGCATTCAAGGTGCGATTCCTGTTGTGGTATGTACTCCTTTTTGTTTTCTTCCTTTAAAAAAAAAACGTTATCTGTTATTTTGATGTACTGCTTCAGCAAATTTTTTATTGTTGTATTCTCCGATTTTCGTTGAGCTTCCCCTTGCTTTTTAGTCTATTAATGTTCATATATTGGTGTTTGTCTTGCTTATTTCCTATTGCATTATATTCCGTTGGTGTTATGTGATTCTTACTGTCATTAGAAGTCATCAGTTAGGGTTTTTCCAGTTTTTCAGGAATTTTTTCTCTTTTGTCTTTCTCTAATGTTTATTTCTTAATAATATCGATGTAATTTTTTATTTTTAAGTCAATGTCTAATGTATGAGTATATTTTGATTTTGTCTGTGTAGGTTTTCTCTCCTTCAATGGCATTCTCAACCTATACTGAACTAGACTACGACTACATCGTTGGTACTTATGAAGTTGAAATATCAGGATCTAAGTCATACTGGTATGGAACTAGTCTACTTGTTGTGGCCATCCACTCTGACAACATTCCCTTAACACTCTATCACACGTCTACTTGGAATGGTTTGCCTATGAGTCTAGCCCGCTGCAACGAAGTGCTACAGGATGCAGAAGTAACTGTTGAGGTTAGAACCCAGGTAGCCAATAGGCTTCTAATGGATTACACTAGAAGTTGGTTTGACGCCGATGCTGATCTTGTTGAATATGGTCTTTGTCCCAACATCAACATCAATGTACATTTTTATGATAACTCTTCGTCTGATTCAAGCTATGAGTCCGACATAAACGATGACATTCATATGGAGGTTGACCAAGCAGATCCTCCAGCACCTCCAGAGCCTATGGATGTTGACGGATTAAGGGAGATATATCACCTTGATCTTGATGATGAAGAATGTACATTTTGCCTGCTTCCAATGTTCGAGTCAGATCCTGTTCTTCAAACGCCATGCCAACATCCCTTTTATGTTACTGGTAATTTGCTCAACATCATCTTAGTTTTTCTAAACAATAGTTTATAATTGCACAACAAACGAATGGATATTACTAAATCAACTGTTTGAATAACATAGACCACTTGATTATAAGGGCAGAGAATTGTGCTGACACATTGAAGAACAAACACAACTGTTTAGAAGCAGTTATAGTTGTATGCATCTTGACAAATACTATCCATAAAAAACCACAGGGACAACAAACGTCTTAACGGGTACGAGAAAATTGACCACAGGGACAACAACTGTCTTAATTGGTACGATAAAACTTTTTAGAAGTAGCGTATATAACTGTCTACACCAAAATACATTCCAAAGTTTGAAAATAAAACACGAAATTGCGTTGTGGTTGTTCAACCAAGATTCAGTTTCTGCCCATGAATTCCTTTTGAAGTCATTCTTGCATGGGATTTTGCTGCCTTCACAACATCTGCGTTCACTTCATTCAACTCTGAACATACTATATCTGTCAGATACTTCACACCTAGCTTTGAAATATTCTTCAAATTGTCCTTTTTCAATCCACACTTGTACCCTCTCTCTGTCCCAAAGAAGGTCTCCATGTGGCGCATGAGGCATACCCCAGAATATTGAACTTTCTCCTCTCCAGCCCATGTGATGGGGACTTTTGATGTTGTTGCATCTGACACTATTTCTGCCTTTGCTAGGAGTCCCTTCTCTGTTAAATAAGCAATAAGCATATCCCCTTGCATGGATTTAATTAGAATTCATGTAATTTTAATTATAAAATGAGTTGATATTTAAATGAAATTATGACAAGGAAAGAAATATTAGATATCAGTAGTAAGACTTACCAAACATTCAAAGGGCGATGTGAAGGGGCAAATTGGATCACCGCAAGATGGTGTGACATCAACAATTTGGACCAATTTTTTTTTAAAGTTGAAGACAACCATGACATAGTCTGCTGTTCGTTCAACCGCAAATATAATCTAATCAACATAATAAAAAACAAATAAACATTAGTGATTGGTCTTGTGAACTTTATTTATTTAATTGCAAGGGAGTACCATGTCTATATCCTTCAAAGAAAGGTGTGGTGACAATGACAATACAATATCCATGTGGAGGTTAAACCTCTTGAATTGTTCATCACAAGCTCGTAATGATACACTCGCTACATTAAACTGGATGAAGAATAGAAATTAGTAAAAAAACATACGAATTGTAATAACGGCTAACAATGGAGTGTAATTGTAAGTTAAAATTGTAAGAATATTACAGTTTTGTTGATATTGACAAAAAGTCTTGCTGGTGATTGAGCACTTTTATACTGTTTCTTGTGGTTGAGGATAGCTGTCCATGCATCAATAATGACACTAGACAAGTGGGTTTCATCCTCAAGCGTAGCCATGTCCGTTCTAACAATTTTAACAGACTTGTGCTTAAACAAAATTTCCCAGCAATGTCAATCATTTTGAAGATGGATTATATGAAAATAACCTTTTACTTGTAATTGAACATACTTTAAGAAGATTAAGTTTAAAATGAACTTACCTGCTGTGTGGTGTTTTCATTGCTAAATAGGCTGAAACAGTGCGCTCAATTTCCGAGATAGGATCTGTAATGTCAACAACACGCGAGTAATATGGGCTTCTCAAAGATGCAGAAGGTTTATGTGCTCTCCTTTGAGCTTCTTCTCTCTTCATGTTATTAAGTTGGTCTGCAACATTTCCATCAACTATGTTGATCCGCGACGACCTTCTTGGTTTCAAGGCAGCAGGGGGAATGCATTTTATTGTATCTCCCAAAGGGTTCACTGGTGGAGTATCAACTTTAAATTGAGAGGGTAGGGGATTAGGAGTTGCTTCAACACCCTGTTGTATTGGAGACTGCCCATGGCTGTCTGGGGGAGCCTGGGCTGCTTCATTAGCATTCTTCATTTCAACCGATGTGTTCAATGATGTCCCTTCATCTTTCTTAAAAGCAGGGTCATCTAGAAATATATCAAAGGAAAGTTCCCCGTCCACTTTGATATTTGATTTCATTTTTTGCTTGTTCTGATATGCCATTTCGATCTGAGTAATGCAATCTAATAAAACAGGATCTGCCCAGAATTTCTCTTGTGATTCGGTAAAATATGGGCTTACAGGGTCATTCATATTTGACATGTCAGCAGCATCCGTAGCCGTAGGTGCCTCAGAAATGACATTTTCCACCTCTAAAAGCTGGTTTGCTCCATGTAGAAGCCTTTTCACCTTGTCATCCTGTTGTAGTTCAATCGGGACTTTCGTAGACCACTCAGCAAAATCAGAAATAGCAGATGCAAGTGCAGAAGTCTTTTGAGCAAACAACTTTATCCAACTCTAGAAGATAACATCACATAAAAAATAAGAATAAAAAGTCATCAGTAAATATCAGAACATTGCTATACTGTACTAATATTACATTGAATTGGTTTAAATAATTCATACAAACCTCAACTAGGGGTGTCTCTTTTTCTGGATCAGCAGGGTTACTTGTGCCTTCATCGTTTTGTGTAGTAGGTTGTGTACAAGCTATAGATGGTACGTCTTGATGGTGAGGAACAACTTGGCGAGCCTGGACTAAGCCACAACCAAAGCCTCTTGTACTTATATCATCAGTTTCTCGTTGGCGCAAGATTTTGTAATTTATGCCAACGAAAACTGGGAAAGAACGAGTCATTCTTCTTAGTGCTGTGCTTGTGAATAATTTCACCCTATCCATGTAAAACAACTGGCACACCAAGGGGATAAACATATATCAGTATAACGATTGATCAGGGAATGCTGACATAAAGAATACTGTAGACATGGTAAAGAAATTAAGTTAACATCAGAGCGAAGGTTTGAAAAAAATACTTACAACCAAGAATAATAGAGGCCCTCTGAAATGGCCATTCTTGTTCTTTTCCCAGCTTCTCTTTGCATCGACCAAACTTTCCAACACAATAGCACACCAATTTAGGTCTTTCAGGTCACCCAATTCAGGAACTACTCTTATTAAACTATGGTTGGCATGTCCGTTTCCTAGTGTATCAACCAAGATAGAGTCCAGTATAACGATAAAGTTCAGAAGGAATTGATCACCACAGTCAGTGTCAGCTATCAATTTTTCCATAACCATAGCTGTTGTTATATTGTCCTGGACATCAAATGTGGTTTTCCACTCTTGCACAAGATTGAAATTCTCTTTAGCTGATTTTTTTCCAACTAAAACTTTCTCCATTGGGAACCCCATTGTGATATGCACGTCTATTTCTGCAATTTCCAGTTCGCCTCCATTAGCCAACACCAAGCAACACTTGTTATGGTCAAACTGATCCACTAACCAACATGAAAGAAGCAGTGGTAGGGTAACAATCTCCAAGTTGAACAAAAATCCAAAGCCAATATCCTCAATCATTTTCCTTTGCTTGGCATTCATTTTTTTCAAGGACGACACCAGCAAGCGTGGGCTTGACCATGATTTCAATGATGGGAGATTTTTTTGTCTAGTGTTTTTCTCATTCCTCACAACCAGCTCCCTGTTTTCTGCGATGGGTTGTATGTCTGTGGTATCTGTTTGCTCATCAGATGTTATGATATGCAAAGTTGGGTTTACATGTTGAACAACTGTCTCATTAGGTGAATGGTTTTCCAGCCTTGCAATTTCAATGGTCTCCACAGCAACAGTGTTGTTGCAGGAGGATGGTCAAGTATGAAATAAATATAAAATAAAGATCAGACTGACTTCCCTGTCTCAGCAAATAAATACAAGACTTCCTCCTATTGTAGTAGAAGGTTGTCAGGATCGATCCACGAGGAAGCACGTCAGTAGTTCTTAGGTAGCGGTGGAATCTCACGAACGTCGACAATAGGGTCCTCGATCTCGACTAAGGGTAGTCGACAGAAGATCGGACAGTCGAATAGTGTAGCAGTCGCAGGCAGAGGCTTGTCGATGTCGATCTCCTGCACAAATAAGCTACGGCGACTCTGGGTCGAGGATCAGTAGTCGAGATCGACCAGGGCTTGGTCGAGGTCGACGAGGGCAGAAATTAAAACGAAATAAAGAAATAAAGTAAAGACAAATGCTTTGGGATATTCGAAATAAACTGTATGTAAAAGAGACTTCCAAGATTGGGGTTTGCAACAACGATAACCAAACATGCATAAGGCGGAACCAAACAAATTATCATGTAAATCGCATCAAAGGACTAAACTTTCGCCTTTTCCAACAATTAGACAACTCTCTCAAGAAACCCTAATTGTCTCTACCGATTTTATGTTTATAATCCAAGTTGTTAGCATGGATCTCCATTAGACGGGTAATAAACACATCAACAAGTAGGAAGATGCTCAAAACATGATAAAGGTCGGATCTTTACCTCAAACACGCATGGCTATCGTCGGGCTCGCCCCAACCCTAGAAGTGAGTGGACTACTCGCTCTTCATTGCAAACTCAGACATCATCGATTGAAAGAAAACAACTTGCATTAAACTAAATTCCAAGACTTTACAATCCCGGCAATCCAACTCTCGTCGAATGCCAAAACCCTAAAACCTCTGAACTCCCTAAACTGTCTCTGTGGAACTACTTCTCTAACTGAAATTGAATGTAAGATAAGATGCCTAATGCTCAGCCCCTAGGGCGTTATTTATAGCCTTCTATTCCTTGTTAATCAAAGATAGAATATCTATATCTATATCTAAAACTATATCTAAAATGCTTAATGATAAATAAAAGCGATAAAGGAATTAAATCTAAATATATCTAAATGTCTTAAGTGGATAAATCTTCTCCTCCATGATAGATGTGGATAAATCGGATAGACTTTGCTTCTCCTCGGCTCCAAGGACTCTACATCGAGTAGAACTGCAATCAACGCGTCACGCGGCTTCGGGGAATCTTCGTCGATCTCGACAAGGCGTGGTCGATCTCGACTAGGAAAGTCATCGACTGGGCCGACTTCGTCGTCTCGGCCAGCTGGTGCTCGATGTGGCTCGGACTTGGCTCACGGGTCTCGTCGACCTCAACAAGGACTCGTCGAAGTCGACAAGGACTACCCTTCCGCTTTCGCGAGTTGCTTCTTCCGCTGCAGCGGGAGCGTTGATCCGCGGGTGCGAGAACCCATTTCCGCTGGAGCGAGTTGGCGAGCTCCGTCGTCTTGGTGCATCCCGTTGGCAGCGAAGATTTTCGCGGCAGCGAGACGTCCGCTGCAGCGAATTGAGTCGCTGGCAGCGAATGCTGCCTGGCCGTCCTCGTCCTCTGCTTTTCTCCTCTCCTCGTCGACTCCGGGTGTGGCGCTGGGCTTCGTCGATCTCGACAAGGGCTTGTCGAGATCGAGTAGACTCCGGAAGTCGGGTTGGTCTGTCTTTCTCGATCAGGCTCTGTCGACCAAGGCTGCTCGGACATGCTCGTCTAGGTCGAGTAAGAGCTACTCGAAATCGAGTAGCCTGGGTTCTCGGCTGGATTCGACTGGTTCCGCTGCTTCTTTGACCTTGGACTTTTGTAGTGGTTTTCCGAGCTTTTCTGACCTTCTGTAGAATTGCTGTAAAATGTCTCGAATTCTGCGAATTTAAACAGAAACTGGTGGAGATTCCATAATTTGGCAAATAAGCATAAACTACATAGATTCTGTAATATCTAACCCAAATGTATGCAAAGTATGCAGAAAACGATATTAAAGTTACTCGAGTAGACTCCGGAAGTCGGGTTGGTCTGTCTTTCTCGATTAGGCTCTGTCGACCAAGGCTGCTCGAACATGCTCGTCTAGGTCGAGTAAGAGCTACTCGAGATCGAGTAGCCTGGGTTCTCGGCTCGATTCGACTGGTTCCGCTGCTTCTTTGACCTTGGACTTCTGTAGTGGTTTTCCGAGCTTTTCTGACCTTCTGTAGAATTGCTGTAAAATGTCTCGAATTCTGCGAATTTAAACAGAAACTGGTGTAGATTCCATAATTTGGCAAATAAGCATAAACTACATAGATTCTGTACTATCTAACCCAAATGTATGCAAAGTATGCAGAAAACGATATTAAAGTTACTGTAAAATATGGCAGATTTAGCTCACAACAAACAGTGCTAACACAAAGATCAATCCCAGGGTGCACTTCTCTCTTACTGTTTTTTCTTAAAAGCGGTTGCGAATCTTTGGATTCAAGTGATCTACAACCCTCCCCTACTTCCAATGATTTACCAGTCTCAGTATCAAAAGACAGTTCATCCTTGAAGGGAGGTGAATCTCTAGATAAATCAACTACTGGAGGTTTAACTCCAGATCATTTTGATCTCTTCGAATTTCTATTTTGACTGTCTGGAACAGGTGAATCACTTACACTCTGCGGACGTTTACCTATAGAATGAACACTTACAATCAATTTCTACAAATATAATTGAAGACATGACACTGTAAGAGACTGTATTTTATGCCGAACAAATTCCCAATGGCAATGGTAGGTCTTGTAAGGCTGAATAATTGCTTGATTATAAACATTAAATTCGCTTGAATAAGTGCGATTTGTCCTAATTTTCGTGGAAAACTAAGCCCTAAACCGTACTCGTTCTAATTTAAACTTTAATACACAGAAAACACGAAATCAAACCTTTCGGATCTGAAGACATCTTTATGTATATGATAGATCTCCTTCTTACAAGCCTACAATCAAGCCTTAGGAAATCTCGCAGAGAAATGGAGATAGTAGATTTAGCTCGAGAAAGAAACTAAAAGAAGGTGATGGAAAACTTCTCGAACTTGAAAAGCGTTTTGGTCATTCACACATATTTGCTTTTTATATTCTTTTTAGAAAAACCGTTTTCCTTTTTTTTTTGTTTGCCAATAAATCGGGAATTTTGTGAGACTTTATTTATTTGTTATTATTTTACTTATAATTCCATACCTTAGATTTGCTCAACATCGTATTATTTTTGCTCAACGATAATACATATATTGCACAACAACACTTTGGTAGCAACAACATCATATTTTTATACATTTACGCTTTTATAGTTGCTTAATAGATTATTGCTCAACATTGTATTATTTTTGCTCATCAATAGAATAAAACTGCACAACATATTACAAATGGGGAAAACTTGCTCAACATCACTTTATTTTTGCTCAACGATTGTTTATATATTGCATAACAACGCTTTGTTTGCAATGACATCTAATTTTTATCCAATTTTGTTTTCAAAGTTGCTTTATAGATTATTGCTCAACATGCTCTTATTTTTGCTCATCAATAGAATAAAACTGCACAACATATTACAAATGGGGAGAACTTGCTCAACATCACCTTATTTTTGCTCAACGATAGTACATATATTGCACAACAACACTTTGTCTGCAATGACATCTAATTTTTATCTAATTTTGTTTTCAAAGTTGCTTTATAGATTATTGCTCAACATGCTCTTATTTTTGCTCATCAACAGAATAAAACTGCACAACATATTACAAATGGGGAAAACTTTCTCACCATCACTTTATTTTTGCTCAACGATTGTTTATATATTGCATAACAACACTTTGTTTGCAATGACATCTTATTTTTATCCAATTTTGTTTTCAAAGTTGCTTTATAGATTATTGCTCAACATGCTCTTATTTTTGCTCATCAATAGAATAAAACTGCACAACATATTACAAATGGGGAAAACTTGCTCAACATCACCTTATTTTTGCTCAACGATAGTACATATATTGCACAACAACACTTTGTTTGCAGTGACATCTAATTTTTATGTAATTTTGTTTTCAAAGTTTCTTTATAGATTATTGCTTAACATGCTCTTATTTTTGCTCATCAATAGAATAAAACTGCACAACATATTACAAATGGGGAAAACTTGCTCAGCATCACCTTATTTTTGCTCAACGATTGTTTATATATTGCACAACAACACTTTGTTTGCAACGAAATCTTAGTTTTATCTAATTATGTCTTCATAGTTGCTTAATAGGTTGTTGCTCAACATGATCTTATTTTTGCTCATCAATAGAATTAAATTGCACAACATACTACAAATTGGGAAAACTTGCTCAGCATGGTAAAATTTGTATTAGTAAATGGTAAAATTTCAGAATTTATTCTATATTATTGAATTAATGTTAATTTTTAAAAAGAAATGTCATTTACAAATTTATCAAGTGTATTATCTACTAACATTATTCTTATATAATACTGATGATAGAATTTGTGCTGACAGCCTTATCTTGAATGCTTCATCCTCCTCTTTTACTCTCCCAATGAAAGCTTTCTATTTGTAGGTGGTCTTCCTGCTCTTTTTCTTACTACTGGGGGGTAACAGTTGATAGATTTGATCACATCAGGGATGTTTCCTTCATCTTCATCCAACACTGGATATATTGTTTCTGCATATGTCATATGCCAAGCGTCATTGCTGTAAAATTTTTCAACAAAATCAGACACATTTGCTTTTATGTGTGTAATGGCTGCTAGAGCATGTACACAAGGTATTTTCTCCACATCAAATACTCTGCATGTACATGTCCTCGCTGATAAATCAACTATAGCTACAGCTCCTTGACCATTGATCTCAAATTGTGATTCATTCATCTTTTCTACTCTGCATGCTCCAACTTGCGCTTGTGATTCTCTTATCAACTTAAGGATCTCAGGAGTTATTCTATCTTGATTTGCCAGTGCTTTTTCTCTCTTGTCCAGAAACCATGATGTGAGCTTTTCCCTAGCAAACTCCACAAGTGCCACAATGGAATAATCCTTTTTGCCTTTGAAAACAGAGTTCAAACTCTCAGCATTGTTGGATGTCATCATGTTGTATCTATCACACTTTGAATGTGCTCTGGCCCATTTATCAAAACCTACTGACACTAGATATTCTGATAGTTTTGGACAAGTTGCTTTGATTTGTGCAAGGTGGTTGTTGAACTTTTGGATAGTGTAACTCTCTGCTGCTTTTTTGAACATTTTCCCCAGCTCTTTTTTCTTGAACGTCGCTTTGATGTTTTGTTTCAAGTGCCACATACATATGCAGTGTGTAGCTGTTGGGTAAGCTAAAGAGAGAGCCCTTGAAATGCTAGCATGTCTATCAGAGACAAACACTAAGTCATTTGAAGGAGGCACAACCTGCAGCAGCTGATACATAAACCATTCCCATGAGCTGTTGTTTTCGGAGTCAACAATACCAAAAGCAAGTGGAAAGATTTGTCTATTTGCATCTTGTGCAACTGCTCCAAGTAACGTTCCTCTGTATTTGCCAGTTAGGAATATTCCATAAACAACAACAACCTGATATATAAACAAATAAAATTACTTATGTTATCAAAGTTAAGGAAATCGATGACAACAGAATTTGTGCTGACACTATTTAAGACATACCTTCTTTAAGAGGGGAAATGCTCTTATGCATTGTCCAAATGACAGAAAGAAATACTGAAATCTATCTTCTTTGTCTTTTGAAATTAAAGCTATAGTCCCATTGTTTCTCTCCACGAGCATCTGGCAAAATGATGGTAAATCTGCATAATTTGATTCTGGTGTCCCCTTAACCATTTCATGAGCTATTTTTGATGACTTCCATGCTCTCCAGTAGCTAATTTGCATCTTTTGTTCTGTTCTCATTTTATCCTTTATCTGTGCTGGTCTGTACCCAGCGTCAACACTGTGTAATTATACTCAAATTAGAATAAATCATATATTTGAAAGCAAGTTAAAATATAAATACTATCTCTTAAAAAAGTACTCACCTTGATTCGATGATACTTGCAATCAGAGAAGATGAAGGCTGTTTGCAGTGTTTTGTCCTGAAATCCCATGTGCAGGTGTGCATTTCCACATACACTATGACCTCATGCCAAGTTGGACCAAAGGTTTTGACATGCACTTTCCATTTGCAGTCAGGATCTACACAATGCACTCTATAATACTTTGTATCTGCTTTTACCACGCGAAAACCAAATATCTCAGTTATTAACAAGATTCCTAAAGCATGCTTAACTGCTTTCCTTGATGCAAAGCTTTTGCCTACGCAAATCATGTTTTGTGAATTGAGATTCACACTAGGCACAGTAGAGCTATCAGCATCCCAATCTTCTAGTGTAGTTTCTCTCCTGTGTGCTGTAGAATAGAATGCTCTCCATATTTCATCTGCTGAATCTTCATCACTTGCAGTGTCACTGTTTAGAGAATTCATGTCATCTCCAACATCTTCCAACAATACACCTTTCATCCTGGTGTCACCGATCAATGTCATGTTATTTTCCCCTGTAACAATATTGTTAATAGTTGGATTGCATGCCACCAACTATAAACTCTCAGCTGAGGATGCCTGTTGATCTTTCACTATTTGATTTAATGCTGACACACAA
Source organism: Persicaria tinctoria (assembly GCA_037127255.1). Lineage (NCBI taxonomy): Eukaryota > Viridiplantae > Streptophyta > Magnoliopsida > Caryophyllales > Polygonaceae > Persicaria > Persicaria tinctoria. Next base: position 21,679,426 of record JBANSL010000015.1, read on the forward strand.
CTCCACAACAAATTTAACATTCTCTAGGTCGGACAACCTTAAAAACTCTTTCAAATCAGCATCACATTCAATAAGAAGCGGAGCTCTCAACAGTTTGAAAGGGTGTAAATGATTGAATTTCAATTCCAATGCACTATCTATATTGAATCTGTTTTGAATTTTTTCAGTTAAACCCTGTAATGTTATTGTCTCGTCAATCATAAACACCTTTGAAGTAGTGTCTCCAACAAAGGTTGGACATGAATCATTAAACAACCATTTCCCACGACATACAACCGTAATAATGTGGGTTGCCATTGTAATCTGCAGAGTATGAATTTAAGAGGATAAATACATTTAAGTAATAACAAACACAATCTGATTAAAAACGATGACATGATCAACCAAAGTGAGTAAAATACACATCTTACTTAAAAGCAACAATAGATTTGCATTGTCAAAAGCAACAATGTTCAATAACGATGACACACCTTGGGCAATTTTTCTATGACTTAATTGTAGTGCTGACATTGCTCAATCAATGTTCAATAACGATGACACGACCAACCAAAGTGAGTAGAATAAACCTGTTATGAAAAATTTGCGCCAAAGGCGCAAATTTTGATGCTACTGTATGTATAAGCATAGATTTCCATACTGTTATAGCATATATAAGTATAAAATATTCTAAACAGGCATCCCCTGTGCAATTTTATTATGACTTCAGTGCAATGATGACATGGCTTAATCAATGTTGAATAAGGAAATCTAGTGATAACATTAGCAATCAAAGTCTAATAAGGAATCAATACTTTAATATAGAGTGCAAATTCAAGTGTAGTGATGACATGAACAACAAAATGAATACAATACACCTGTTGTGAGGCGAATTATATAAAAGTTGCACTTTTCATGGGAAACTTCTATGATTAAGATATATACTGATTATTTGAAACAATCATATTGAAATCACATCCTAAGCAATCATAGAGATGACTTGAGCAATGTAAAATATGAATAAGGATAAATAACCATAAACATACACAGATTCGATTTGAAACTTGAATATTACACTTATACGGAAAAAAATTCTCATAAACATTAATTCATGTTTAAAAAATCAATCAAAATTTGCGCCTTTTGGCGCAAATTTTGTTGCTACTGTATGTATAAGCATAGATTTCCATACTGTTATAACATATATAAGCATAAAATATTCTATACTGGCATCCCCTGTGCAATTTTATTATGACTCCATTGCATTGATGACATGGCTTAATCAATATTGAATAAGGAAGTCTAGTGATGACATTAGCAATCAAAGTCTAATAAGGAATCAATACTTCAATATAGAGTGCAGATTCAAGTGTAATGATGACATGAACAACAAAATGAATACAATACACTTCTTGTGGTGAACTTCTATGATTAAGGTCTACTGATTAGTTGAAACAATCATATTGAAATCACATCCTAAGCAATCATAGAGATTACTTGAGCAATGTAAAACATGAATAAGCATAAATAACCATAAACATACACAGATTCGATTTGAAACTTGAATATTACACTTATACAGAAAAAAATTCTCATAAACATTAATTCATGTTAAAAAAATCAACCAAAATTTGCGCCAAAGGCGCAAATTTTGGTGCTACTGTATGTATAAGCATAGATTTCCATATTGTTATAACATATATATGCATAAAAAATGAATCAAAGTTTTCGCAAAAGGCACAAATTTTGATGCATTCAATAACAGTAATAATTCTGTTCAACTATATTTCCATACTGTTATAGCATTTATAAGCATAGATAAACACAAATTTGGCGTAATCTACACTTGTAATCACACGATTCCAATCCGTAATCACAAAACCGAACCAGTTATTTCTGCCTTCGGCGCAAATTGAAGCAATAGTCGTAAAACATAAGCTCTAATTGCAAAACTGAAGCATACATAAACACAGACTGAATCAGTAATCACAAAACTCAAGTAGTAATTGCAAACCAAAAAATTCTAAGAAATTTGCGCCTTCGGCGCAAATTTAAGCAGTAATCGCAAAACTGAAGCAGTGATTGCAAAACCGAAGCATAGATAAACATAGACTGAAGGAGCAATCTCAAAACTAAAGAAGTAATCCAAAATTTGCACCTTCGGCGCAAATTTGCATCTTTGACGCAAATTCTAATCGACTTAAAATTCTAATAAATTGATTTACCTGATTCTCTAGATTACACTTCAAAATCGATAGCTTCGTTGATGTCGGAATGGTAATCTCTCGCAAATCCTAGCAATCTCCGGCGAGCAGGTCGGGAGAGAGAGACAGAGCGTTCGGAGTTGGAGAGCTGTAGGAGAGAGAAAATCGGGTATTGAGAGACGGAGAAGCCTTTTATTTAGGACATTTTGCAAAAATGTCCCAAAACGCGGATATTTTGCAAAATTAGCCCATTTTCGTGTCTATTTTGCAAAACGCCCCTATTTAAAATTCGTTAATATCTTCTAAACATATATCCATATCTAATCAAATTGGGTCAAATTTTATCTTATAAATATATATATATATATATATATATATATATATATATATATATTGATTAAATAGATTTATACTAAAATTTTATCTTATGCAGATATAGATATATTGATTAAAAAGAGTTAGAATAAAGTTTTATCTCATGCATAGGTAGATATATTGAATGATTGAATAGGTATATTTAATTTTATCTTGTACATATATTAATTATTTCTTTCAAAAAATGTGATTGATTCATATAACTACTTATAAGGAGAAGTTGTCATGTGTCTCAGGCGATTTTTCATTTATTATATACTCCATCCGTTCGGCAAAACTTGTCATTTTAGCATCTTTCACAAGTTTTAAGGCAATTAACAAATGTAATAATTAGCCTCAATTATTACCCTCATTTTTTACTTTATCGAAAACTACAACTAACAAACAATCAATCATATCAAGGACATTTTTGTAAAGTGAAGTGCAAAATACCTACAATGACAAGTTTTTTTGAACAAAAATAACACCCTAAAATGACAAGTTTTGCCGAACATGGAGTATAATTGATTGATTTCTTTGCTTTTTTTTTGTGGAAACTCAAATTTCAATAACTACCGGTCAACCACAAAAAAATTCCCCAATTCTTACACCCAACCCCAGGCCTTCAGTCTTTTTCTCCAATCCTTTCTTTGTGTTCAAATTACCCAAAACATCGAAGTCAAATTCGCCCAAAAACGGAATACCATTGAAAATCTCAAGAAAGAAAGGGAGATGGAAGTGGAAATTAGCTTACATTCGAGGCTGAAGTAGGAAAGATGCAATTCATAGATTGAAGGCGAAGTTTTATCCAGCTTGGGAGTGCGACCTTCATTTCTGTACTTTTCGATAACCAGCTTGATCGTCTCTTCCACCGTCGTCCCCAATTTCACCATCGTTCGAACCGGCCCCGGGCTTCCTTCCACTGTCACCGTAACTACCACTTTTGTCTCCTTCTGATACACCTAACTAGCATAAACACCATTCACAATTAGCACGATCTAATCAGGTATTCGCTTTGTACACACAAATTGAAATTGATCGAATTTGACAACAGCGACACCAATAAAGGTTCCGTCATCTGCAATTGATCAACAGATAATTGACAAATCGCTTCCAATTTAGGTAATATTGTGAACTACTTATAGCAGCAGAACAGAAATCGAAACTAGAGTTAAAATCAAAATCTAGAAATTCAAAAATCGTTGACCTCGTGAGGGCTCTCCGGAGACACAATGTCGAAGGAGGGGAGAACATGTCGGTACTAGTCATCTGGCGGTAGAACCAGCCATCGGAGGTCAGGATCAGGGAACCGTCACGGCCCCCGGTGGTATTGGGAAGGAGAGGCTCAGAGGAGCACTTGGGGAGAGTATCGATCGGCTCAGAAAGAAGAGGGAACTTGCGAGGCGTTGAGGAGGTAGGGGCTCCCTGGCGCGGGGAAGGAGAGGAAGGGCGCGGAAGGCGTAGGTTGGAACGCCGGGAGGAAGCCGATGAACGGCGCCAGAGAGACCTTTCCGGCGACATTCCAGGGGGTAGCAGAGATTGATTTAATTGAATGGTTGGAATTAGGAGAGGGAAATTCAACTGCTGGTGTGATACGAAATACGAACTCTCTCTTATTTTGGGCTACCCGGCTACTACACCTCACCCCAGCCAACCCTGTGACTCCTGCTTTCTTTCTTTTTTTAATACAAAAAATTTGGGAGAGCAGACTCTACTCAAAAGCATCCATACAGATGAGGTCAGAGAGACCAGCGTTGTTGTAAATATCAGCACCTCAAACCAAGTGGCAAATGGGTGCAACCTTGTCTGCTACTCTATTGCCCAAACGGGGTATATGAGAGAAAGAGACATCTGTCATATTTGATAATAATATTTGAAAATCCGATAGAATGAGTTCAATTTCCCAAGGGCATCTAGACTTATTGTTTAGGTTGTTTATTATTATGCTGGAGTCTCCTTCAATTTGAATTTTGTCGATATGAAGATCAAGAACAAGTTGTACCCCTAGTTTAAGGGCTAAGGCTTCTGCTATAAGAAGGCTTTTCGTTCCTAGTTCTTTGAAAATTGGTGTTCTTTAATAGAACAAGCGCAATTACTTTTTCTAAATAAATTTTTAATGGCCAAAAGTTATTTTTTTTTAATATCAAGATAGTCTCATCTCGGAGTCTTCCTCAGCTTCCTCATGTCAGGCTTATCGTTGTTGTGTTCAATTAGAACTCGGATTTTATTTTTATTTTCTTCGCTTGTATTTCGATAGACTATTTGTCTATCATTTGTTTCAGCCTCTCGATTTACCCGATACTGTTGGTGTCTGTATCTTAAATCATTGCTTTGATTATAAAAAAAAAAGATATCTCTGTCAATGTGGTGCTTTGCGTTTTTGAGGGCATGGCTCCTGAGACTCGAGAACTTGTCAGGTCCATAAACAATGGAAGCTTCGCTGGTTTAAGAGTGTCGGGATTATGTGATCTTTTATGCTACATGGGTGACCATTCGGCGGAGGAAGAATCCTACACTTCGACGTTTCAACCAATGGAGTACTCTGACCCGTCCATGGAGGATTCAACCATTGTCCTGATGGAGCAAATAGGGCAATTACGTGAGATAGTGGATCAAAATGGGGAAGCAATTATCCGACTCTCTCAAACATTGAAGGAGTTGGTAGTTCAGCAATGTTCTATTCCTCAACTTGATGAAAGTCATGATGCAAGCAACGATGAATTCTCTGATAATGAAGAAAAGCATCTAGTGGTTATCGACACGAAATCTCAGGAGACGTCCCTAGATATTGAGGATGTTTCGATGCTCCCTCCATTCATAGAAATCATCCCCAACTCGCCTATCAAGGAGCTAAGTCCGGAACCAATTTTTGTGGTCCCCGAACAAGAAACTGGTGCTTTTTGCAAATTGGGAAATCTTGGTGAATATGTCGATCCATGGAGCCACTACTTCAACAAACCACTAGCAGAACTGTGTTGGTGGTCCTACATACCCTCGAGGGAGAATCAAGCTCGAATGAAGGGTAAGTTGGTAATGGTACTCATTGCTGAATTTTTAATTACCAATTGTTTCATCTTTAGTGTGCGTTCGAATATCGGTTGGGCACGTGAGTTTGATTTGCTTTTGAGGGCGCTGACGATGTCTGCTTGAGTCTTGAATGAGTGGATGAATAAATTGTCGAGCCAATGACAATAAACAAAGGCGCTACTTGGGAGGCAACCCAAGGTAAGTTTTCTGTTTTCCTTTGTGTCTTTTGTTTTATCAGGCTAGTTTTGGTTCTGTTCGGTTGTAGGAAGCTAACACCGCAGGGAGAAAAGGCATTGAAGAGCTAAATTTCGCAGGCCGCCCTACGACCTGTGACAGAACTAAATGTTCCCTTTCCTCACTTTCCACCACCGCAGTGAACAAGTCACTAGTAAAATCTAATTAGGTGGATTAGGTAGAATAAAGTTGTGTTACTTCTATTGAGATTTATGTAGGCAGAATAAAACATTGAGGAAATTAAAGAAAATAACCTTTGCCCCGGTTTGGTTTGCACGCGTAACCCACTAACCGTTTCAAATTGCAAGAGAGGCCATTAGTTTCGGTCTTCCCATGGACAAAAGAGCTGGAGAAGAAGGCCACCATTGGAGAATGACCCATCCGCATTAAGGTCCAGTTCCTGAGCATGTGTTGGGCTCTTTATTTGTTCGTGTCAGTGTTTGTAAACTTATGTGTCACAGAGGTATCTGAGAAACCCTAATTCTCAGTTGCAATGGGTAGGCTTCTCTCCTATTTCTCGTCATGTTTCGTGAAGAGTAGATACCCATTAACAATGGTGCTGATCCGAGTTTTCAATTGCAGGGCAAAACGCCAAAGTCCGTGTCACTCTCATCTTTAACGGCCGTTGGTTGTTCGATGGTGTCGGGTGGGTGTATTCTGGTGAAACCGAGCGAAAGAATGTGATAATTGAAGAGGACATCGACTATTCCTCTCTGACTCAACTGTTGAGGCTCAAGGTCAGCCATGATTGTTCATATGAAGATTGGCGATTGTCTTACATGCCAAAGGGGGAAGAAGCGGGTCATCCGATAACGATAGGTGATGATGACGACCTTGAGGCTTTTAAGTTTCTGAACTCGAACTGTGGGGAACATCCATGGCCCATGGCGATATATGTTGGTCCAGTGGTGAAAGAGAGCCTTCAAGTACCACAACCCGGCGTCGGGGAAGAATGCTTGAGTGGGCCTCATAACTCTCAAAAGGTGGACGATCTAGAGGCAAAAGGTAAGCCACAACCAAACCCTATGGTTGTAGATGTGGGGTTATATGGTGGAGGAGGGGTTAGCCAGTCAATAGGGATGAGCAACGATATAAGGGTGAAAAACAATGTTGACACGGGGTTTGGAAGGGGTGGCAAAGATATATGTGAAGGTGACAAAGGTAAGGGTTCGGAGGTGATCCTCTTGGCTGATGTCATAGGGAAGAGGCAGCATCACGTTACTGAAATGGGGTTTGGAACTGGTGACATGCGTATTTTTGAAGGTGACAAGGGTAAATGTCAAGAGTCGAACCACATGGATGAGGTGATAGGGAAGAGACTGGAGGACGCCACTGACAGCGGGTTTGGAACTGTTGAAAAGCTTAAGAGTGTAGGTGACAAGGGTAAAGGTCCGGAATTGATCCAGTTGGGTGGGGTGATAGGGAAGAGCCAAGAGCACACAACTGACACAGGGTTTGGAACTGATGACATGGATATTCTTGAGGGTGACATGTGTGTTGGTCTAGATGTTATCCACTTGGGTGACACAGACTCCTCCCCAGATGACACGGTAAAATGTGAAGGTGACAAGTATAAGGGGGTGGATGTCATAGCCTAATTGTAGTGAGGAGGAGGAGGAGGAGGACTTCGATTCTGTAGTGAAGAGGGAAGAAGATTGGGATTATTTTGACTGGGAGGATTATGAGGAAGACCCGGGTATGAGGGTGTCGACGGAGGGGGACGAAGTTGAGGATGAGATGATTAGGGAACTTGAAGATCGGGTTCCTAGGTCCAGCACATCCCCACCTTCGATGGAGAACGTAGAAGCTATGGTTGACAAAGCATTGCCTCAGACCCAGGATCCACGACGGAAGCTGACACTAATTTCGGAGGGACAAATGTTTGCCTCGAAGTTAGAATTGCAGACTTGCCTGAAGTAGATTGCAGTGCAGAAGTGCTTCGAGTTTGTAGTCAAGAGGTCGTGTACCAAAACCTATTTAGTTGGTTGTTTGGACAGCAAGTGCACGTGGATGTTAAGGGCGTCGACTTACCGGCGCATGACTAGGTGGTCCATCCGACAGTATGTCCAGGAGCATACATGTGACCTGAGCATGATACACAACCATAGCCGACATGCTACGTCGAACATGATTGGACGCAACCTCGTAACCACGTAAGTGTTACTTTAGTTGCGGACAGCTATTTATGTCACACAACATTATTCCCCATGTCACATTATGTAACTCACCATGACACCATTATATGCAGGTTCACCGGGACTCGAAAGGACCTCGTTCCCGAGCAAGTGCAGAAAATGACGAAGTCCGAGTATGGAGTATCGTGTAGCTACTAGAAGGCACGAAGGGCACGACTGACATCGAGGGAGGTGAAGCATGGGACCGACGAAGACAGCTACCGAGATATTATTCCATACCTGCACATGTTGGAGCAGACTAACCCCGGGACATATACTAAGTTAGAGCTGGATGCATCCCAAAGATTCAAGTACGCCTTTGTTAGCTTCGGGGTATGGTGCAAGGCGATTCCCTACCTTCGAAAGGTAATACCCCATGTCGGTACTATAATATTGCATGTCACCTAACATACATAACCATGTCACCTAACCAGCTGGTGTCGATATCCATGTCCAGGTGATTTCAGTTGATGGGAGTTTCCTGAAAGGGAAGTTCAGGGGCACGCTTCTATTTGCCACAGCCCAAGATGCAGACCACAGTGTATACCCGATCGCGTTTGCGATTGTCGATGGTGAGAATCACGGGTCATGGGGCTTCTTCTTCAAGAACATGCTACATGTCGTCGAGGATACACCGGACTTAATGTTTGTCTCTGATCGGCATCTTAGTATCGTCAAAGGTTTGAGGGACCACTATGTGTTTGCCAAGCAAGGGGCCTGCCAATGGCATCTATTTCAGAATGCCAGGGTTAAGTACAAGGGGGTGACGGGCCTACACACGTTGTACTTAAAGGTGGCGAAGGCGTACACCAGGGCAGAGTTCGAGAAGCACTTTGCTGATTTCTGCGCTCAGTCACCCCCTGCGGGCCAATACCTGAAAGAGGCTGGATTCCAGAACTGGGCCCGGGCATACTTCTTGGGGATCGCTACAATATATTGACGACGAACAACTCCGAGTGTCTGAATTCCGTGTTCAAAAAGCCCCGCGACCTACCCATCACAACCCTGATTGATGCTGTCATCAAAACAGTATCCAAATGGTTTTACGAGCGATGGGAAAAAAGCACCAAATCGGCGTCGACGGTCAGCGATTACGTTCAAGGTGAGCTGCAAACGAGCTATGCGTTGGCAACATTCATGGATTTACCCGTTCCTCCAAGAGCAGATTGGCGAATCCCCCCAGCCATGTCCAGCGCGGTGTGTCTCCCCCCGGACGTGAAGCGGCGTCCTGGTCGCCCTAAGACTTGTCGATACCCATCTCGGGGAGAATTTACCCGTTTCAAGCGCCGTCGTTCTTAGATGTGTTCGTCCATTGGTGGTCCAACGCCTTACCTCAACAGCTGGGTATTCTTTTGCATTTGCCGGTTCGGGTCAGTGGTTGGACCATTCTTCGTCTATGTTATTTTGTGAACGGGCTACGTATTTGGTATTGTAATTAGGCTATTTGTACATATGACAAACTCTAAGTAGGCTGCTGTACTTTTGGAAATGGGTTACATACTGCAGTTTAGTGGTCAAGAACTTCGTAGTACTTTTGGGGATGGATTCAGAAAAAACCCCTTTCACCCTATTTGTATTCCCGTGTCAGGTAGAAGGGGTTATCATGTCACAGCTTTCAATTTGATGGTAGACATTTCGGTGGTTGACGCTATGATAATGAATTCACCAATGCATTGCCACTTATTTGACATCATGTTTACATTCCTGAGTGTTTGCGGTAGTGGTGTTAGGAAATCACCCTTGTGACCATATTGAAATCACCATTATGAACATGTTGAAGGGGTTATTATGTAAGTTGACACGGGATTCTACGTTTGGTGACACGGGTTATTTCCTGACAACTTATAACCAAAGTTTCGACAATAAGAACATAGTCAACCAGTGGTCAAAGATAGACCAAATTTTGGCCAAACTTGCAAAAATAGCACAATGGGGGATAATTTGGAAAAATTGACCCTTTCCCATTTATTTGGAAAAAATTGCCCGTAACTCAAAAGAAAAAAAATATATTTTCGGGCGAGTTGCACGCGTCCCGGATATCACCACACACTCTCGGTCTGTATTCATCGGGACTCCATCTCTAAATTTCCATAACTCGAAACCGTTCGAAAGGGGGAAGAAGAAGAGACGCCGGCGACGAGGAACAATGAGTCGAAGAAGAGACGGCTGGGAACTGTCGGATATGAGAAGAACGTCGGCAGGAAAGTCAGAAGGTACGCCCCCTATCTCTGTTGTCCGTTATCTTCGAATCTGGGGTTCGGGGTAGGTGGATGAAAGAACCTTCTATGGTGGTAAGAGATTGAACGTCAAGGAGCGCGGTTTTGGGGATTGTGGAGGTGGTTGCGAATGAAGGACAAGGAGCCAGGTTTTGGGAATTGGATATGGAAAACCCGCGGTTAGGGTTTAGTAAGCCCGAAGAGGATGGCTATGGTGGGGGTCGAAATAGGGAATGGGGTAGATTAGGGGTTTGATTGGGAATGGGGAAGATTTGGGGTTCCATTAATTTGAAATTCAGATTTGGGGAGTTGATGTGGAATGTATGTCGTCAGTGGTTTAGAAACGGTATGACATTTGTGACATGGGTTTACAAATTGAGTGACATGGGTTTACAAAGCTAGTGACATTGAATATAAAATTTCTCGATAACGTATTGTTTCTCTTAAACTACAGGAAACAAATGGTTTGGACAAATTTACACAGCCACACAAACAGCGCTTCCGCGCACGGGTAAACGAAGGGTCGAGAGAGGCGATGCTTGCCAACATCGCCAACTACGTCGAGGAGACGGACGCCGCTAGGGATATCGTGGTGAAGACACTCGAGAAGATTATGGATACCTTGGAGAGGATGGATGATAAGGTACTTCAGTCTTTCGCATTATTCACTCTCATATTCTTATTAAGTTCAGTGACTAGGGTAAATAGAGTAATGACATGGGACATATAGTATGTGATACAGTATATAAAACTGTTGGAGGAGATGGTGGATTTATTGTAACAACTTCTTGTGTGCAGATAAAAGTGTTGGAGGAGAAGGTCCAATGAATACGGGATGGAAAATTGATTGGAAGATGCAAGGAACAAAGAGTAAGGGATAGTGAAAACGAGTTTGTACATGTTGGAATCTATGTAAGTTGTAGATCGGTTTTGCAGGTTATTGATGTTGATGTACCAAAGGGGACTCGTACTGAAGTTGTGGAGAAGCCCCAACAAGTTACTAAGGTACGCTCCTTTTGGCCCATGCCATTCATCCATTATGTTTTCAATAGTGGCATGGGGATGTTAGGAAGGCGACAGGGGTCGTTTTGTTATGTGACATGGGAAATGTTTTTTTGAATTCAGAGGTTGTTCATCGACCAGGAATGTGGGTCGAAGAATACGAAACTGCGGGCTTCTAAAGGGAAGGACGCCGTCGTTCCCGGTGAAGCCGTTGCCATGGGACTAGTTTCTGCGGCCGACTATGAGGCCCTACAGGGGTGGCTCACAAGGTAACCCATCGTCTCATTTTAGTCTTTATTATACGGCACAATTACCCTTTCATTGATTCCACTCCATTGTACGGTCCAGTGCCGATGGTGAGAACCGGTCAACGGCTTGCGGCAAGGACCTGTCGAAGGAGTTTTTCACCACCCTCCCGACGCCCCTCTATTGGATCCACTCAGAGGTACGAAGCTGGTATTATTTTATTTATCACATTTTATTATGATTGGCCTTGCATACGCATTTTGGTTGCTGTTGGACAATGTTATGGGTTGTAATGGGGGTTAACTTGACGCAGCACTTCGAGCAGTCATGCTTCCTGCTACGAAAACAAAGCGCGGGGAGGGGTTACGACATTGGGCGTCGATTAATTGTCTTAGACTCCTACTTCTCCAGCTATCTGGAGAGGGAGTGAAAGGAGTACAACTCAGATGTCGGGGGGTATTAGCTGAGTGGCATACTCCTCTCATACTTCGACGGCCGGGCCCCGGCGCCCATGACCCGTCCGTGGGCAGGGGTGGACCTCGTCCTCCTACCCCTCAACCTGAGGGGAAGACATTAGGTTTTCGTTGCTCTTGATCTGAAGGAGTGACAGTTGAAGATGTATGACTGCGATGTGCACTGTGTGATAGACGCCCAACTCCCACCCCTGATGATGCATGTTACCCATCTCCTCCCCATCATCATGGATGCACACGCTAAGTTGAAGGTGAAGTATGCATCGAAGCTGCCAGGCCCGTTTCGCATAATCTGCGACAAGCGCGTTCCGCAAAACAAGCTCAGGTATGATTGGTGCGACCCCTGTATTTCATTTTACTTGATGATATCTCCGCCTCTGTTTTGACAAAATCTCCGTCATTGTAGTGGTGACTGTGGCCCTTACACGATCAGATTCATGGAGCTCCTCATGGAGACCGATCCCACCTTCGATGGGCTGGACGACACGTTTATTGGGGTGTACAGACAGATGTCAGCGGTTGCCATCTTCAATGGTTGGCTCGGTGGATGCATAATCTGATTGTCGTTTGGGTGTAGTTGTGGAAGTGAATTGTTGTCTTTTGTTGTGAACAACGTTGCTCTTAATCTTGTCCTTTGGCTGTTTGGATACATTTACTTTTGGCAACGAGTTACACTCTACTGGTATGTGGTAAAGAACTTCGTAGTACTTTTGGGGATGGATTCAGTAAATAACCCCTGTCACCCTCTTTGTATTACCATGTGAGGTTGAAGGGGTTATCATGTCACTGGTTAGAATTTCATGTTTATCGATCCAGAGGTGACACTTTGATAATGAAATCACCCATGCACTGGCACTTGTTTCAGGTCATGTTTAAATTCCTGAGTGTTTCTGCTACTCGAGTACATGTTGTCACGCTAGTCACCATATTCTCCTCAGTGACACGATAATAATGTAAGTTGACACGAGATTCTAACTTTGGTGACACGGGTGATTTCAAAACAACTTATAACCAAAGTTTCCAACATGCCAACATCGTGAATCACTGCCTAAAAAATATCACAAAAATAACAAGACATGATGGTGGACACATCCTTACAACTTATAACCAAAGTTGGCAGAACAGCGGGAGGAGCATAGCAAGACATGATGGTGGACACCTCGTCTCTATACTTTGATTAATTTTTAGACTCAGCATTGTTTATTTGTATATATTTTTATTTAAAATGTTATATAATTATTTATTTTGATCTCATTGGTCTTAACATCTACGTGGCTATTATTAGTATAAATGTATACATCTTTTCAAGACCTTTAAATTGATATATATATATATCATATATCTTTGGCGTTTCTGTGTCCTATGTTTTGTTGAAAATATCGTTTCTCCGTGTCTTCCCGTGTCCGTGTCCTATGTCCGTTTCCGTGCTACAAAGTCTACAACACATAACCACCGACTGAAGATAAAGAAATCGAAATACTCCATCCGTTCGGCAAAACTTGTCGTTGACTATTCATGCACGCTTTTTTAGAATGATAAAAACTATATAAAATATATTTTTGTCATAAATGTTTTGTAAAAAGTTTGTACTTATTAATAATAGGTGCGAAATTGTTAAAAAAAATTATTAAAAAAGTAGATATTTTATATAGTTTTATCTCATAAATAAAGTGTGCGTGAATAGTCAAGTGACAAGTTGAAGGGGTTATTATGTTAGTTGACACGGGATTCCAAATTTGGTGACCCCCCCCCCCCCCGGATTTTCCCCTCTCTCTTCATAAATACAATTCCATCAGTCCTTTCCACTTCCACTCGTCTCTTGCACGCCACAAAAAATTTCCTGAAGAAGAAGCGACGCGATCGGGTTTGGTTCACCAGTGGTGCTCATCTTCATCAAAAAGCTTTCAATTCCAAGTAAGTACAACCCCGATTGGCATCTGTGTTGAAAAACACTAATTGTATTTTAGGGTTTTCATCGATTAGGAGTTTCTTTTTAATGAAATCTGAGTTGTTAATAGGGTTTTCGACATAGAGTACTAATTGTGGACATCGAAAGCTTTCCAATTAAGGGCTAGGGTTTATGTGACTTCCATTTGTGGGTATGCCTGTGTATGCTGCAGATTTTGGGTGAATATGTCCATGGCTCACTGTTGTATGACTTGTGCCTTGTGTAGTTCCGTGTTTAAAACATCCATTAGTCTCTTATCTTACATGTTCTTATTACATACTTATGTTGAGTAGTTGCTTGGAGTTCCTATATGTGTTTATTGGTTTAGGCTTCATATATGCAATTACTTGGTGGAATTCGCTGAATCGGGGGTGAGAATGCAGCCAGTCAAGTATATATAGTGGGTGACACGGGATTACAACTTTGGTGACACGGGTGATTTCTTCCCATTTTTTATATATCTTAGCGAAAACTTGATTTCATTGATATGAGTTTGTTATCAGATTTGTGATGATGGGTCTTCTAACCACCTTTTTGTAATTGGTCTTTGCTTGCACATAAATCTCTCCTTATCAAAAGTATAAGGTGCTTAAAGTAATTTAGCTTATATATTACATTCTCCTTTAGTTGTTTGGTGACATATCATCTCACTCTCCCATTCATCTTCTTCATATATATGTACTTGTTAGGCTTGAAAAAGAAATAGAACATTTTGGATCCTCGTTTTGTGAATCTAAAGCATAAATTTGATTAAGCCTATGAAAGTTGCTACCTTTCTCTTTGTATGTGAAGGTTCTTGGTAGGGAAGTCAGTCAAGTATATATAGTTGGTGACACGGGATTCCAAATTTGGTGACATGGGTTATTTCTTCCCATTCGTTATATAACTTTGTCAAAACTTTATTTCATTGATATGAGTTTGTTATCAGATTTGTGGACTCCGTGGTCACATGCATTTTACAAATGGAATCTTCTAGAAATTTCATTCATATGAGTTTCACATTCACACTTGTATTTACCATTTCCAACTTTGCTTGCACATAAATCTCTCATTCTCAACATTATAAGGTCCAGACATTAATATAGCTTATATATTACATTCTCCTTTAGTTGTTTGGTGACATATCATCTCACTCTCCCATTCTTCTTTTTCATATATATGTACTTGTCTCCATTATAAAACATGCGTAGATATTTTTCATTTGTATGTTCTTGGGTTTGGTTTTCTTCAGCCATCTCAAATTTATTTTCCCTTGTACTGGTAGGAATCATGTGGCCTTACTCCGACAGTGACATTGACACGGACTCCGACAGCGACCGGAGCTACCAGAGCGGTGACGATAGAAGGTACTTCTGGCTGCGTTCGGACTACCACTACGACTGGAGCCGTCGGGACCATGGAGGGGAGGAGGAGGATGATGATCAGTCAGACAAGAGAGACCCAGAGTAGGTGGCTGAGGACAATGCACTCTGGAACTATGCCGCCGAAGAGCTCACTGACCTCCGCCAGCGAGTTCAGTCGCTACTGAATCGGGATACTGCGAGGGAGGAAGCTATGGCCGCCCAGCGCACTCAGCTGCAGGCCGCCAACACGCAGGTCCAGACCACCACTATTGAGCTGCAGGCTACCCAGGCCACGCTGCAGGTCACCACTACTGAGTTGCAGGTTACCCAGACCACGTTGCAGGCCACAAGGGAAGAGAACATGGTCCTCTTCAACAAGTTGGTGAGGAGCGAGGCTAGCAAAAACCACCTGGGGCAGCGTGTGGTCGAGGTGGGCTGCTTCCTCTGTGGGCAGTGGGTCGGGCACGCTAGCGAGCAGCTCCGCACCCGACAGCTCACCCACTGGAACAAGCTCATGGGGTGGATTCTCGTGCTGATGATGGGAGTAATGGTGCGTCTGGTCACCAGGGCGTAGGACCTCCGAAGCCAGTTCTGTTTGTTTTTTCCAAAACTTGCCATGTTGTTGTAGTAGTTGCCATAAACTGATGTGATGCCAAACAGTTGTGGTTTTTTGGACTTGGAACAACTCTGTATGTGGAGGATGGCCCCCATTTTGTGCAGTTAGGGGCCTATGTAAGGGTAGTTAGAAACAATGTCTCACCCACGCTCGGTTAGTTGTCGTGTTTTGGAACGCCGAGTGTGGTTGCACCGTTATGAATGGTGCATGTATGATCGGATATGGTATGTATAGGGCAATGTCCCTCCTATATTATGCATGCCTATTACATTTCCACTTGTTGGTGTTATGCATTTCAACCGAGTAATTTTCTTGCCACATGACATTCATTCATCCATGACAAAATGTACACTTATGTGGTTCCTATGATTGGCACGTAACAATTCTTATATCAACCTATCAATACATAAACAAGGTTAGAGTGTTATGCATTTCAACCGAATAATTTTCTTGCCTCATGACATTCAATCATCCATGACAAAATGTACACTTATGTGGTTCCTATGATTGGCACGTAACAATTCTTATATCAACCTATCAATACATAAAAAAGGTTAGAAAATCACCCTACTCACCATATTGACATCAGTGACACAGATAATTACGTAAGTTGACACGGGATTCCAAGTTTGGTGACACGGGTGATTTCCTTACAACTTATAATATGCATTTCAACCGAGTAATGTTCTTTCCACATAACATTCAATCATCCATAACAAAATGTACACTTATGTGGTTCCTATGATTGGCACGTAACAATTCTTATATCAACCTATCAATACATAAACAAGGTTAGAAAATCACCCTACTCACCATATTGACATCAGTGACACGGATAATTACGTAAGTTGACACGGGATTCCAAGTTTGGTGACACGGGTGATTTCCTTACAACTTATAATATGCATTTCAACCCAGTAATGTTCTTTCCACATGACATTCAATCATCCATAACAAAATGTATACTTATGTGGTTCCTATGATTGGCACGTAGCAATTCTTATATCAACCAATTAATACATAAACAAGGTGATAAGGCATGTTTCCAATAGGCATTATAGATTATTTTAGGTGCATTTGATTACCATATATTCATGTTTTAGTGTTAATTAGATTAGCGCCCGTTTTGTGGAAAAGTTCGGAATCTACGCTATTTCGATGGTTTTATGTAGATTCGTAGATTCGAGGCAAAGAACACGAGGAACGGACTAAGGAAGGCTAAGGCGAGACTTGGGAGAGCTTAAGGAAGAAGTCCCGAAGAGAATGGAACAACCTAAGGAGCAACGGAGAACGAAATCGAGGTCTAAGAGCGAAAACAAGGACGAGTCGCGAAAGCTGTCCGCCCGGCGAGCTGAACTTGTAACGCATTTTCCGGAGGCCTCGGATGTCCGATCGACGCATATGAGCATGCATTGGAAAGCTCTTTCGAAGATCTACGTGATGGTGTTCTGTTGGATTTTCGCTGCCAGCGAATGCCTTTCCGCTGCAGCGAATCAAGTCAGCAACAACATGTGCGAGAAGGTGGCCGGCCTGAGCATGAGTCGCTGCCAGCGAATGGCATCTCGCTACCAGCGACTGGAGTTAGTGGGAGCATGTCCAGGAGCAGCAGAACTCGCTGCCAGCGAAAGGAAACTCGCTGCCAGCGAATGGCCGGACTCGCTCCAGCGAATGGAGTCGCTGCCAGCGGATGTCCGGAGTCGCTCCAGCGAGTTGGAGCTCTCGCGGCAGCGGAAGGAGTGACTCGCGGAAGCGAAAACGACGGAATCAAAGAAGCTTGAAAATATTCTAAGGCATGGACATTCGCTGCCAGCGAGTGTGGTAGTGAGTATGGTAGCGAAAATCCAACAGTGGCTTGTTTAAGACCATTCGCTGGTAGCGAGAAGCTTTTCGCTGCCAGCGAAATCCGACGCTGAATTAAATTAGGAAAGTCTATCTTTTATCTAGTTTATTTAGGAAGTTTCTATCTAGTTTATCTATCTTTTACCTTGTTTATGGAAGATATTAGGCTTATAAATAGGATTTTCTAGGGTTAGTTTAATTAAGTTTAAAAGAATTCCAAGTAGAGAAATCACCATTGAAGAGAAGAAAGCTTAGGTAAGCCATGTTTGGCTAATTTTGTAGTTTTCGCCTACACTTTCGAGACTTGGTTGGTGGTTTTGTGAGTTTCTAATTTAAGTTATTTTTCCTCTATAATTCTTTCAACTTCTTTGTGCGATATTGATTATGTTATTGATGTTATCTTGATTAGCTACCTTGATAATATTGATTTCTTGCTAGGATTTAATACTTATGTATTTGTGTTATTTCCGTAGTAGCACGCATAAGATTGTGGATTCCGTGTTTGAAGCATGACTATGTAGGGAGATGACATATATCTTAAACATTGATTTACCGTGTTTAATTGGTGTTATTTATATGCTCAAGTTCTTGGGACTATTTGCTATCTCTTTGTTAAATCTTGACCGTGTTAAGGTTGCATTGAGGTGTAAGGGATTAATTGGACTCGTAGGACTTTTAATCTATATAAACCAAGACGGGAGGAATTCGTAGGAAAAGATAATAACTTGAAAAGGATTCGATGATCAATAAAACCAACCAAAGTCGAGAACTTGTAGGTGGAAACGCTTTTCTTCTATCCTTTATTTGCTTTTGTCAATATTATTTTCTTTTATTTTCATGCATAAAAATCGTTTCTTTTATATTGATAAATAAACAATATTTAGAAATACTTGATTCTCTAGGGTTCGACCCCTTACTTGCATAATATACTAGTTTGTTTGTTTGGGATTTATTTTTGGCGAGGTGAATCAACGACTTTCCCTCCGTCAAATTGGCGCCGTTGCCGGGGACTCAAGTTTATTTCTTTATTTTGTGTAGTTATTAATATTTGTATATATATATATCTATCCCCGTCGTGGACCTATCTTACGGTTCGCGACACCTCGTTACTAATTGTTTGCAATGGAGTTGGAGTTATGGCAATACCAAGGAGAATACTTTCACCATTACCTCGCAAGAGTGCAAGATTTAGTGGACGACCGTGCTTCACGGGGTATCCAAGATGATTTGAAAGAACAAGTACTTTGCGTTCAAGATGGCATGCTTCCCGAGATACGAGAATTCGCCCAATCTTTGAAAAATGAAGGCTTTTATGATTTGGATTTGCCGGAATTTTGGGATATTTTCCTTTGTGTGGGTGACATGGCAAAGGTGGAAGAAGACTACATGTTGGCATCCACACCCTTACCTTTCAAACCAATGGCGGGCGAGATACATGAGGACGCAAGCATCAATGGTTCAATCAAAGATGGAGAAGGGAGCCCGATGTCCCTTGACATGGAGTCTCATGAGTGCACGCATGAGGAACCATGTATTTTGGCACCTACTCCACCTATAGAAATCATCCCCAACTCATCCATTAAGGAACCAAGTCAAGAGCCGATTTCTGTGGCTCTCGAGCAAGGTAATGATATTTCTTACACTTTTGTGGATTTTGTTGAATATGTAGATCCTTGGGAGCATTACTTCAATAAGCCACCATCGGAACTATGTTGGTGGTACTACATACCCTCGCCGGGAAGTCACGCTCGAGCATATGAAGAGTTAGAGACCTTCTTTAACATCACATCATTTGACTTCGACTTCTTCATATGTGGGGCTCGCCTACCTAGATGGTGTGCACCGGAGTTTGATTTGCTAAAGAGGGCGTTGGCAATGTCCGAGTGAGTCTTGAATTCGCAAACAAATAAACCGTCGAGCCTATGACGATAAACAATGACGCTTCTCGGGAGGCAACCCGAGGTAAGTTTTCCTAAATTAGTTATTTAAATTCCTAGTTATTTAATTAGTTTTGTTGTTTAATAAATTAGAAATTTCCTAATTATTTTATATGGTAGATAGATGTTTTCGGAATATTTTTGGAGCTAACCATGCAGAAAAAAAAAAGAGAAAAGAAAACGATCGGAGAATAGAGATTTGTGCTCAATTCGCTGCCAGCGAATCATGCTTCGCTGCCAGCGAGTACAGCCGCCCAGATGACATAGGAGCTGATTTTATTCGCTGACAGCGAATGGAACTCACTGACAGCGAATCCAGCAGCTCATGCCCAGTCTTCGTCCGTTGTCGCAGCCCATCTTATTCATTCTTCGTCATCTTCTTTCATCCATGCTAGTGGTTTGTCCATCTTCGTCGATGTCGTTCTTCATCATTCTTCTTCCAAGCTTCGTCATCTTCACCACCAAAACTTTTCCGACAATGTGAGTTATTCTTTGCCCTCTTTCCTCTCATATTTTTATGATTTGTTGTCGTCGATTTTCATTGAGGACAATGAAGAGTTTAAGTGTGGGGGAGGGTTGCATTCATATATTCATGCATTCATGTTTATTTATTTTTCCGCTATTTTATTGCATTGGAAAATGAAAAAAAAAATTGAAAAAAAAAAAATCCTAAAAGATCATGCATTGCATATATGTGTTTTACAAATACCCATCTTGCCTTAGTTTGTCCTCTATTTTATTTTTATGAGTATTACCATATATGTTCCATAGTATGTTTGAATTGTCTAGCCTTGTCACATACTTGAAATGATTTTTATTAGGAGCATGACTTGTTAGTTCAATTGAGCAAGTATGATTCTTAGTCTTGGACATTATTGAAATCCAACAAAAATATTGTCCTAGTGAGAATTTTGGCCTTATAGGGATTTTCATCATATTTATTCTCTTTTGCTTTCTTGTGTGACATTATACTCTTCTTATGCAATTACCTCTTGAGATTGACATTGTTATCTATATTTGAGGCCGAATTTATATGTCTATTGCTTATGAGTTTCAAATGATAGAGGCATGATTTTCTTAGCCATATTATTATCCATATCCACCCTACATATGTGTCCTTTGCTTGTAGCCAAATTTGAGCCTTAGCCTTTTCTTTGAAGCTCCACAAAATTTATCCTAACCGATGATAAGCCTTACCCAATCCGGGAATTAGGATTAGAGTTGGTGAATGATTGATGTGATTGATGTGGTTGAGTGGAAAAGAAAATATTGTTAAGAGAGTTACGAATTTTGGATTATTATGTAATTTTTGTTTTATTCCTCACATTGTGCATTATTGTATTTTTGGCTCTAGAAAAGAAAATTTGAAAAAAAAAAGAGGAAAAAAGAAAAAGAAAAAAGAAAAAATGAATAAGAGCCTTTTATCATGTATGTGAGAGTTGGAAAAAAATGTATGGTTGAGAGAAAGTTCTTTTGTTGAGTGTTTTGAGAGTGAAAGTTTGAGTTATTTTGAATTTGGAAGTATTTGGTTTTTAGTGTTCTTCCGTTTGTTCTTAGGGATCCCCTTTTCCCGGATTTTTAGCACCACAAACCTAAATATTTTCCTACCTTAATTTCTTACCAAGCCCCATTACAACCTTGATAAAAGACCTCTTGATGTTTCTTATAAGTGATGGCATCCACGGTGGAGAATATGTGATATTTGTGTCAATTTCTATGTAGCTTTTTGCATTTTGGATTGAGTTGAGAGATTGCATTATTAAGCCTAAACACATGAGAGAGAGAGAGAGAGAGTAAACACATGATCCCGGTGAGGTTGGACTAGATGTGCCTTTGAATTTGAATCGCTCATATACTTGCTAAGATGTTAACTTTCATGCTCATGGATCCTACACTTTGATTTTGCTTTTGACAAGGTTAGTGCTTGAAAATTATATTTGTGGTATGATAGTTTAGCTCTTGTTTTTGCATTGCTTGAGGACAAGCAAAAGGTTAAGTGTGGGGGAGTTTGATAAGGCATGTTTCCAATAGGCATTACAGATTATTTTAGGTGCATTTGATTACCATATATTCATGTTTTGGTGTTAATTAGATTAGCGCCCGTTTTGTGGAAAAGTTCGGAATCTACGCTATTTCGATGGTTTTATGTAGATTCGTAGATTCGAGGCAAAGAACACGAGGAACGGACTAAGGAAGGCTAAGGTGAGACTTGGGAGAGCTTAAGGAAGAAGTCCCGAAGAGAATGGAACAGCCTAAGGAGCAACGGAGAACGAAATCGAGGTCTAAGAGCGAAAACAAGGACGAGTCGCGAAAGCTGTCCGCCCGGCGAGCTGAACTTGTAACGCACTTTCCGGAGGCCTCGGATGTCCGATCGACGCATATGAGCATGCGTTGGAAAGCTCTTTCGAAGATCTACATGATGGTGTTCTGTTGGATTTTCGCTGCCAGCGAATGCCTTTCCGCT
This sequence comes from Persicaria tinctoria, assembly GCA_037127255.1. NCBI lineage: Eukaryota > Viridiplantae > Streptophyta > Magnoliopsida > Caryophyllales > Polygonaceae > Persicaria > Persicaria tinctoria. The sequence goes on from JBANSL010000015.1 coordinate 21,701,479, forward strand.
GCAGCGAATCAAGTCAGCAACAACATGTGCGAGAAGGTGGCCGGCCTGAGCATGAGTCGCTACCATCGAATGGCATCTCGCTGCCAGCGACTGGAGTTAGCGGGAGCATGTCCAGGAGCAGCATGACTCGCTGCCAGCGAAAGGAAACTTGCTGCCAGTGAATGGCCGGACTCGCTCCAGCGAATGGAGTCGCTGCCAGCGGATGGCCGGAGTCGCTCCAGCGAGTTGGAGCTCTCGCGGCAGCGGAAGGAGTGACTCGCGGAAGCGAAAACGACGGAATCGAAGAAGCTTGAAAATATTCTAAGGCATGGACATTCGCTGCCAGCGAGTGTGGTAGCGAGTATGGTAGCGAAAATCCAACAGTGGCTTGTTTAAGACCATTAGCTGGTAGCGAGAAGCTTTTCGCTGCCAGCGAAATCCGACGCTGAATTAAATTAGGAAAGTCTGTCTTTTATCTAGTTTATTTAGGAAGTTTCTATCTAGTTTATCTATCTTTTACCTTGTTTATGGAAGACATTAGGCTTATAAATAGGATGTTCTAGGGTTAGTTTAATTCAGTTTAAAAGAATTCCAAGTAGAGAAATCACCATTGAAGAGAAGAAAGCTTAGGTAAGCCATGTTTGGCTAATTTTGTAGTTTTCGCCTACACTTTCGAGACTTGGTTGGTGGTTTTATGAGTTTCTAATTTAAGTTATTTTTCCTCTATAATTCTTTCAACTTCTTTGTGCGATATTGATTATGTTATTGATGTTATCTTGATTAGCTACCTTGATAATATTGATTTCTTGCTAGGATTTAATACTTTCGTATTTGTGTTATTTCCGTAGTAGCACACATAAGATTGTGGATTCCGTGTTTGAAGCATGACTATGTAGAGAGTTGACGTATATCTTAAACATTGATTTACCGTGTTTAATTGGTGTTATTTATATGCTCAAGTTCTTGGGACTATTTGCTATCTCTTTGTTAAATCTTGACCGTGTTAAGGTTGCATTGAGGTGTAAGGGATTAATTGGACTCGTAGGACTTTTAATCTATATAAACCAAGACAGGAGGAATTCGTAGGAAAAGATAATAACTTGAAAAGGATTCGATGATCAATAAAACCAACCAAAGTCGAGAACTTGTAGGTGGAAACGTTTTTCTTCTATCCTTTATTTGCTTTTGTCAATATTATTTTCTTTTATTTTCATGCATAAAAATCGTTTCTTTTATATTGATAAATACACAATATTTAGAAATACTTGATTCTCTAGGGTTCGACCCCTTACTTGCATACTATACTAGTTTGTTTGTTTGGGATTTATTTTTGGCGAGGTGAATCAACGACTTTCCCTCCGTCACAAGGTTAGAAAATCACCCTACTCACCATATTGACATCAGTGACACGGATAATTACGTAAGTTGACACGGGATTCCAAGTTTGGTGACACGGGTGATTTCCATACTCGTTATTACCAATGTTTCCACCATGCCAACATCGTCAATCACTGCTTAAAAAATATCATAAAAATAAAGTAACAGTACACAACACATAACCACCGACTGAAGATAAAGAATGCGAAATAGTTCATAGCAACGTACTAAACTTCCAACCTAGTGAACTACCGTCCACAACTAGATGTGAGAACCAGCAACCATGTTCATAAATATCCAACACAATAAAAACGATGTTCACAAGAAGCTTCTACCATAACATCAAATTTCATAACACTGGGCAAAGGTGATCACAACTGCGATCATAACCGGCTACCATTGAAGATGCCAACAACGAGCATGTGCCTGTACGCCCCGATGAATTCGTCGTCAAGACCGTCGTAGGTGGGGGCGTCCTTCGTCAGGAGTGGCATGAACCTGATCGTGTATGCACCGCAGTCTCCACTGCAATAGAGAATCGTCGGAGTCGGATTCATTACAGCCGGATGCCACTACGAGACAAAGAGATATTTAAGTGTTCCACAGAAATTACCTTTGATTGTTCTGTGGAATCCTTTTCTCGCGACTAAGGGCGAACAACTTTGGCAACTTGTCGGCATAGGTGGCCATCAACGCGGGGTGGGCATTCATCAGTACCCGGATAAGGTGGGTGATGCAGCTTAAGTGTGCCGGCGGATGGCGGTCTCTCACGATGTAAACGTCCGAATCATAAACCCTTACTTGCCACCCGATCAGATCTATGGCTACGGCGATTCAGTGAATATTGTCCACGTTCAACGGTAGGAGGATGAGTTCCGCCCCTTCCCAGGCCCGACCTATTGTCGTCGGGGAGCGCCCGTCGAAGTAGGCAAGCAGCTTCTCGTCGGCTTCGTAGCTATCCGCATCGTTCTTGTATTTCACCCACTCAGTCTGCAGATAGCGACCGAAATATGTGTCCACAACAACAACTCGACCACCAACATCACCGGCCCTCTCCGTTACCCCTTTACGAAGAAGATAGCATGCTTGTTCCATGTGTTGCATCGATTACAACCCTAGTAAAAATCCAAAACTATTGCAATACCTATTATAGAAGATACCGTGTCATTCACTAAACAAAGGTAGTCACGTAGGCGGGTTTCGTACCTCAGAGTTTAGCCAAGTTGTGGGCATTTTTAGTGCGGTGAAGAACTCTTTAGTCAGCGTCGTGCCGTACGTAGTCTTCCAGTTGTCCTCATCCCCGCTGAACAACAACAACCACAATGTTAGGAGAATGGACTCATGTATGCAATCACTTGGGTACGTCTACTAATGAGTGTCACCTATCCATCCAGCGGAGGAATCCATCGTTGTCTGACACGGAAACAAGACCCAGCTTAATCGCGACCGCGCCTTCGACGACGTTCTTCCCTTTTCGGGCCCGCAATTTCTTCTGAGGCGGGGACTTCACTTCTCCTTCACCTCCTGCACCTCTCTTACTCTTCCTGGCTCGAACGGGCTCCACTCTTGCGGCCTCTGGGATCTGACAATATGTTCAGACAGTTTCAACGGTCAAGGCAAAAATGTTTTTCCCCCGTGTCACCCAAAACACTACCCGTGTCGGCAAACACTGATACACTTGTCATGTATGTACTACTAAAGATTCAAATGACAATGTGAAGTAACAACCAATTTACCTTCTCATCCTGTCCTTCCGGCGTTACCTGGTCGTTCACTGTAGGTTGTACCTCCGTTGAACCGGCCTGAAGGTTGTTCTCCTCAGCATCCCTACGTTTCCCATCATTCTCTCCACTGACATCTGTCCCAGTTCCTCCAACGGTCTCGTCCTTCACAGCCTCTGAGATCTGGCAATTGGTTATGGTTATTTCAACTATCATTCAGATAATTTATTTGTTCCCTTGTCACTTAACATATTAAAACGTGTCGCTTCACGCTAACAACCGTGTCAGTTGTCTAAAATATATTGAATTATTAAAAAATGTTGATTCTATTACCCCTTAACCATGGATTCAGAAAATACCATGTCAAGTAACAACCAATTTACCTCCTCTTGTCCTTCTGGTGGCTGGTCTTCCACCTTAGTGGGTCCCTCTGTCCCGCAGATTTTTTGGTCGTTATCCTCTCGACGGACATCGCCCATTGGTTTCTGCTCACCTCCTGCATTCGACTTGCCATCTCGCATCCCATTAACAAGACCTTCCAAGACCTTCATCTGATACACAAAGTACATCAATGAGGGGTGGTTCGCGAATGTTATTCGGCATTGGGAGATAAGTAACCCGTGTCAACTTTGAAAAATACCTGTGTCATATATAGAATATACCCGTGTCACAAATGGCAGAAACGTTACACGTACCTTGTCATCCATGCTCCGCATCCATGTTGTCATGGTTCCCAGCCTCTCCAAGATCAGTTCTACTAACTTCCCCAACTTATCTTCCCAGGATTCCCTTGTCCCATCTCGTTGCTCCGAACTCGGGCCTGACTTGCCAGAGCCTTCTCCATAATAACTCTGTGCCAACGCAGCCTCAATGTCATCAAAGTAGAGGTCAGGCTCCTCATGCTGGTAGAAGCACCCGAGCATCAATTCATACTCGCCGGCCTTCGGTACTAGTATCGGGTTGTCTTCGACCTTGATGCTATCCGATTTTTCAGGGTCCATGCGGGACTGAATCGTCTCATACATTAGATTGTCGTCATCGGTTGTCCACCTCAGCATGCGAGGCAACGCCGTCTTCGACATCCTGTTCGCAAACGCCTCCCCAATCCCCGGGACTGCTTCGTACAACCAAATCTAAAACAACCACACATGTCACTCGAGTGCATCTATTGCACGTAATAGTTCAAGCATAACTTCGGTCAAGTAGCTAACCTGGAACGCATACGGAAAACCCATAAGCCCATATCCATATCGTTCGTCCTTGTTGTTCGCCTTCGGCTTCAAGTCAGCGACACGTCGTTCTATGACGCCCGATAGGGACTCGTGGGTGTCCTCATACACAATCTTGCCCCAGGGGTAATCCAGAAATCGATCAACGTTCTCCACAAGCTTCACAATCCACCCTCGTATGGCTTTCCTGGGTTCTCCCCTAGCAAAACTCCTTCGGTGATGAGGAGGAGAGCGATCTTAAAACGCTTTCTCGCACTCGGCTCCTTCAAGATGGAGTTCTTGAAGGCGTTCTCTAGCTCACCCACCTTCATGTTATCCGTTCCGAATAAGTCCTTCAGAGCCTTCTTTGTCTTCTTGTCATCCTCCGTCTCTGTGTCTTGCCCCAGAATTCGACCACACCGCGGCCCAGTAACGAGCGCAAACTCCTTGATAGAGAATCGCCGGAGCTTGTCTTGAAGCAGGTACCAAGTCTCCCACTTCTTTTCTGTCACAAGCTGCCGTTGTAACACGTAATGCAGTAGTTGCGACGAGAATTGAACCCGGTTTGCCATTTGCACAATACCCCCAAATTGGCATCGCAGCAGCTTCTCCCAATCGACGGGGTCGACCCAGTCGTCCAAGTTGACGAGCAGAGACACTTTGGAACACTGGTTGACACGCCATCGGAAATGCTTCTCCTCTGGCACTACGAGTCGGGGCTCCATGCCTCCACCTTCTTTGGTGGCCGGACACCCTTCCTCCTTAAATTCTGGGACCGAACCATGTTCTTCCTGTAATTAGGTGGACATGAACAAAATCAATATCCACACAAAGTCACCCCCCAACTTATTAAATCTGTCTGCGAGTGTTTCACGAGAAAAGGCCCACGTCACCTAATGGGGTAACCCTTGTCACCCGACATAATAACTCATGTCATGAATGGCAATCGGATTCTCCCAATTCTCCTACAGTACCCGTTTATGACAGGGGTTATTCTCCACTCTCACAATCTGGGTTAAAGGTCCCGCAACCCTCCCACGCTCATCTTCAACCTCCCTCGCTCTTCTCTGTCAAATCCTCAGATCCCCATACCCATTTTACCCCAGATATGTATTTCCCTGTATCCTTAATTCCCCACATGACCGTTAACCCAATTCCCCAATTTCCGATTTTTCTCCATTCCCAAATTGCATGCCTTTGAACAAAACAATGGAAGAATGCAAATGAAGTGGGGAAGATTGCAAATTAAGTGAAGATTCAGAGTAGTAGAGATGGGTGAGGACGGATTTCAATAATCAATTGAGTTATACCTGTATTCCTGTGCCTTCCTCTCCGGTACGGGCTTCTCCGGCGTCTTGCTCCCTTCTCCGGCGACTTCCTCCCTCTCCGGTACGAAACAATGGAAGAATGCAAATGAAGTGGGGAAGATTGCAAATTAAGTGAAGATTCAGAGTAGTAGAGATGGGTGAGGACGGATTTCAATAACCAATTGAGTTGTACCTGTTTTCCTGCGCCTTCCTCTCCGGTACGGGCTTCTCCGTCGTCTTCCTCCCTTCTCCGGCGTCTTTCTCCCTCTCCGTTACGGGCTCTCCTCTTTCCCTTCACTTCGCAACCGCCTTCTTTTGTTGCCCTCTATTAATATTTAGTCACTCTTTCTCTCTTTCCTTCCCTTGTGTAGGTGGTGGTTTTATTCCCCAACTGCAATGAATGCAAGTTACTTTTGCTTTTCTTTACCTTTTATTTTCGAGAGACACAGTATTTTCTTTTTCTTTTTTATTTATTTTTGTAAGTAGGTCAAAGGAACTGTGCATCCAACTGCCACCCTGATAAATTCCTTTTCTATTGTTATTTTGTTCTTTTGTCCCAGTATCGGGTCCCGTCTTTGCATGCACTTGTCACCTGACAGTTTTTTTCGTGTCACTATTCACTGTCTCATATTCCTACGTATAGTCTAAATGACCCATGTCACCCCTTTTAATCCTCGTGTCATCTAACAACATATACCTTGTCACCAAATTAGATAGATACATGTACCTCACTGCCAAGTTTAACATGTCCGCATACCTACTAAAATATACAAATGTTCATATTCGACAACTAGCAAGTTTCACAAAATATCCAAATGTTTTACTTCAACTATTACAGGAGGGTGTTATGATTGGAAGCAAGTGTTCAACTCCAAAGTCTAGCATCCGAGTCGACCATGGAATACCCCAACAACTAGCATATGGCGATATGCCTAATTGTACATGTCGTCCAATCGATCGAAGGTCGGGGCGGGGTCCAGCAGGAGCTGCATGAATCTAATGGTGTACGGGCCACAATCACCGCTGCAATGGGGAAGAATCGGTCAGAACGCGGACACCGATTCCACATCCAATCAAACGAAATTGAACCATGTCATCCAACTTACCTTTGCTTGTTCTGTGGAAGGCTCTTGTCCCGGCAAATGGCAAACGGCGTGGGGACCTTATCCGCATACTTGACCTTCAGATCGGGGTGTGCCCGCATGATGAAAGGGATGAGGCTTGTCACAGGCATTAAGAGGGGCTGGAGCTGGCGTTCCGTCACGATGTGGACGTCGCAGTCATACACCCTGACCTCCCACTCCTTGAGATCGATTGCAAGGGCAACCCAATGTTTGTTCCTGACTTTGAAGGGGAGGAGGATGAGGTCTGTACCTGACCACGGTTGCCCCAACGGCTTCGGAGACCGCCATCTAAGTACGCCATCAATGCATCACTAGGGTCATACGCTTCGGGGCTGGCGCTGTACTCATTCCATTCCCGAGGTAGATAAATTCCCGCCAAGCACGTCTCCACAACGATGGCTCCACTGCCAATGTCTCCCGCTCTGTCTAAGACCGCTTTGCGCAGAAGGTAGCAACACTCCTCCATCTCCTGCATGAAGTGAACCGCAATTACAATCCAAAATCCTGACACGGGAAATTTGATAGGTGACAAGTGTTCATACCACTGTTCCAAACCAATCTTGGGGTTTCTTAAGGCGGTTGAGTAACTCCTTCGTCACATCCACACCGCAAGGTGACGTACGCACCTCCGCCTCCACACTGCCCAGTAAGTTTCTGTCAGGTATTGTGGACGTTCAACTATCTACATTCGTCGTCTATTCGAGAGTAAGACACAAAAGCTACGTACCTTGCCACCTAACTTGTCATGGCGCCGTTGTCCGTCGCTGACACAATTCCTAGCTCAACAGCATCAGCGGGAACACTAGCTACCTTCTGGGCTCGCGGTTTCTTGGCCAGGGGAGCCAGCTCCTCTCCAACACCCTTCCTCATCTTCTTCGCCCCCTTAGATGCATACACCTGCACTACCCGGGGCTTCGCCTTCTCATCACCTTCAATTTTCTTTCCCATTTCATCAGGATCAGACCCCTTTAAACCAACCTCTCCCAACTGCAAACATATCAAACTTTAGCTAAGATTGACACTATTCCTTGTCACATAACAGATATACTCATGTCGTGCAACTACATTGTCCCTGTCACCAATAACTGATAGAAAAAACTTACATTCTTGCTCTCTCTTGCCTTCCCATCCCCTGCCTTGAGGGATTCACCTTCAGCTACCTTGTCCCCGACATCGGATTGCTTGTCCCCTGCCTTGGTCTGAAAAAATTTCGTGTCAGTTGCCATAAACTTTCATGTCACAAATATAATTTTCCTTGTCACCTTTTTTTCATAAATAAACCTAACCTCCTTGTTCTTTCCTTCCCCCCCCCCCCCCATCCCTTGCCTTGACAGATTCAGCTTCATCATGCTTGTCCCTGACATCATCACCACCTAGCTTGCTCTCTCCTGATATCTCATCCCTTGCCTTCACATTTTCAACTTCTGTGTGCTTATCCCCGCCATCATCCACTTCAGTTCCCTTCTCAACAGCAGCTCCTAACTGCAAATGAAATCAACATTCAATTATGCCTCAAACTTTCCAGTGTCACTTAACATAACAAATCATGTCACACAGCTACATTCTTCCTGTCACATTCTTCCAGTGTCACTTAACATAACAAATCTTGTGATGTTTACAAACAACTTACCTTACCACCTTGTCCACCCTCACCACCTTCAGCCGCAATTGACTTTATCAAGTCATCAAGTTCGACCTGTAAAAAACATATTAACATTTGATATTGAATCCCCGATTTCAACCAGGACTAAACATCGAAACGCTTGTCACGCAAAAACAAACTTACAAACTCATCCCGTTTTTTCACATCTCCAGCTTGTTCTTTATTGGTTGCTTCTTGCCACGACGTCCCCTTACATTGACCATCCCGCAGCTCAGTCACGGCCACCTCCAATAATTTCAGCTGCAGGTGAAAAAATTCGTACTTCATATCACCATAAGGTGACAAAATTCAACACAATTCACACTTCATATCACCATGAGTAATGAACACCCGACAATTGCAAATTCACACTTCATATCAGACTAAGGTCACCTAAATCAGTTCTAAACATACACATATCATACTAGGCCCTCCTCAATTTCATACCAGATTCGTTCATTATCTACACTACGTGTCACTTGTCCAATTTCACGTGTCAGGAGTCCATTTACCCTTGTCACCGCAGTTATCCAGAGTCTCCACAAAATGAATAATTGGGAATTAATTGCGTACCTTTTCATCCATCTTCTCCATCCCTGTTGACATTGTCTCAAGCTTGTCCATAACTTGTTCCAAAGTCTTGGCCACGTCCCCCACCCAGCCATCCTTCTCATTGCCTCCTCTTCCCGTCTTTGGGGACCTCCCACCAGGGGCTTCAAAATGTGTCAGGAAGGGTGCAACTAGGTCATCGAAAAGGGGGTCGGACTTCTCATCATCGTAGACACAGCCATCCATCAGCTCCAGCTCAGCCTCCTCTAGTATGAGTATTGGGTTATCATCAATCTCTATAGCCTCCTCTCCCTCAGCTTTGGTGCGGCTGGCTATATCAGCATAAGCTAGGTTCTCGTCCTTGAGGGTCAATCTCATGCAACGAGGGAATGCCGTCGTCGACACCTTCGACGCAAACCGGACCCCCATTTTGGCATGGATTCCAACAATGAAATCTGCACCGCATCCCCACTCATATTAATACATTTTCAGCATATGAATTACAAGATGATCATGGGTGTGGTCGAGAAGGTTACCTGAAAGGATAGTGGATAACCCATCAGGCCATAACCATTGTGCTTCTTTCGATCTTCTGCCTTCAACTCAGCCTCCCGGCGCTTTACGGCGCCGTTCAGCGAGACGTGTGTTGCAGCATAGATGACCCTCCCCCATGGGAATGCCAAAAATCGATCGACATTCTCCACCAACCGGACGATCCAGCTCCGCAGCCCCTTCCTCTGCTCCTCCCCTAACAAAACCCCTTCCACAATGTACAAAAGCACTAGCTTGAATCGTCTTCATGGGCTCCGCACCACCAACATTGAGTTCTTCAGCTCGGTCTCCAGGTCACCGACCGTCATCTTCTCGTTTCCAAAAAACTCTTTGATAGCTTTCTCGTCATCCTCCATGTCACTAGTTGTTGGTTGAGTGCACCGCAGCCCGGTTACTAAGTCAAACGCCTCGAGGGAGAACCTCCGGAGCTTCCCCTTAATCCGGTACTAGGTCTCCCACTCCTTATCACTCGCAAGCTGGCGCTGGAGTGCATAATGCACCATTTGTGAAGAAAATTTCACGCGGTGCGCCAGCTGCACAACCCCACCCAGCTGGGAGTCAAGCAGCTTCTGCTAGTCGCTAGCGTCAACATAATCATCGATGTTGTTCAGCATCGACAGTCTTGATCCCTGGTTCACCCGGGCCCGGAAGTGCCTAGCTTCGGAGACTACGTATTCAGGCTCTTTGTTCTTCGAGCTCACATTCTTCGTCCTCACCATTTCTTTCATGCAATTTCCATGAGATGAACAAAGTCAGTTTACAAATTATATTTATCTCCCTCTGTCACCTAACAGACTAACCCATGTCACTCTACCCTTGTCACTCAGGGTGAAACCCATGTCACCCATTATGAATCGGAAGCCTATAACCAATACCTCATACCTCCTTCAATAGGCCACCAACGACATCCACATATCCCAATTTCCACACCTCGTCAATTCCCCTATTCCGCCTACCACAACAAATTTAGAAACCCTTCTCTCCAAATTGGAAACTCCTGTCACCCAATGTCAAACCCCTGTCACCCAATTCGAACCTCAAACCACCAATTTCCCCTATACATAGTTCCCCGACCGTTGCCCTAACCCATTCCAAAAACCACTGTCACCCAATTGGAAACCCTAACCACCGATTTCTCCTTTCCATACCCGAAAACCACCCATGCCGCCACCACCCACCATTCTCCAAACACAAAACCCACCACCCCGATCCACCATTCAGGCCACCATTGCCCTAACCCCTTCACCCATTGCTTCCCCAACCCACACCCGCGCAGAGTACCACCAAAGGGAGAAGAGTAAAGGGGCGTACTGATATCTGTCGTGTCTGCTGTGTACTTTTCGGTGACGGTGGAACTGCCCGCTCTCTCTCCTTTATTGTTCCTCTCACGAAGCGCCTTCTATGCAACTGCCGAAGAAGAAACCGCCCTCTCTCTCTATCTCTCTCTCTCTTTCTATGCGTCGCTGCAACTACCGATGAAGATGAAGAAGCCCTCTCTCTCTCTTTGCTATCGGTGTGTTTTGAACTGGGAAAGAGATATGTGATTGGATTGACATTTACTAACCCTCCCCCTATTTCTCCTTCCCTCCATCTCTCTATTCACTAGGCAATGATGACTGTAATTTAATTTTCTTTTTTTTTTGCCATAATCACATAGGATAGCCGGTTTTGGAGGGGGGGTTACTTTGACATTTTTGCAAATTTTGGGAAAAATGGCATTCTTGCAAATTTTCCCCAAATGGTGGCATTTTTGCAAAGATTTTAGAAATTGTGCTATTTACTACCATTTCCTCTCTTTTTTCCAGATAGGATTAGGCGTACAAAGTTTGCATCCAAAAGGGTTATTTTAGCAAATTGTCCTAAAACATTAAAGAATCAAATAGCATGATCAACGATTTATAGGTTGAAATCCTCTGACTAACTTATACACCATAAAAATCATTACCTTTCTTTACTTGACCTCGGAGGATTTTTAATTTTTTTAGTCATAATTTCTTATATGCCTATAATCTTGAAAATTGAGCTTTGATAACCCTAGGGTTTGGCGATCATGGTGACTCACCCCATATGATCTCGGTGATCCCCTCTCTCTCCATTATAGAGTTGTGGGAGTTAGGGTTTCTTGTCGACATGATGTGACATTCACCAGGCTTGGTGGGGCTGGCTGTAGACAGAACGAATCTTGGATTATGGTTGTGCTGATGGGATGTGGAAGAAAGGGAAAAACTTATACTTGGCAGATGAGGAGATGTTACAGGTGGAAAGGATGGCTAGCAATGGGGGAGCGGAAGCGGGAGGCTGCAAGTCTGGTTTTGGTGGGATCCTTGTTGATGAGACGACTCTTTTAATGCGCACGCAATGCACTTGGTGATGAAAGGAACATGGAGGGCAAAGAAGGGTTTCGTTTTTCGAGAATTGAGCAACGACTGCTTTACGTTCCTATTCAACGATGCAGTGGATAAGGACAAGATGGTGCGGGGCAATCCATGATCTTTCGATCGAGCGTTACAAGTGCTTCGGGAGCCGGGTCAAGAACATTTGTCAAAGATAAGGTTTGAGAGGAGCCCGTTCTGGGTGAGGTGTCTCTATGATCTCCCGCTTGGGGCTACAATAGTGGGCATGTCTCAAAAACTAGGAGGTGTGATCGAGAAAGTAGTGGAGCTCGATGATCAGAGCGTGAAGGTATGTTGTAAGTTTTTTAGAATTAGAGTGATCATAGATGTTGCTAAACTACTTAGGCTTTGTGTGATGATAATAATAGAGGGGGTCAAGATGTGGATTGAAATCAGATACAAAAGGCTTCCGAACTTCTTTTTATGGGTGTGAACGGTTGGGTCATGCCAAGATTGTGAAAGTGATGAGGCGAATCTATACACTCGGGATTATGGTGATTGGCTCTGTGCTGCGCTAATGAAGCAAGAGAGGTACGGGGAGGAGGGGCAAACAGGAAAGAGGGAGGTTCGACATGGGGATGAGGGAGCGAGGGTAATGATAGGAGAGTGAATCAAAGCTAGAAAGATGATGATGGAGGAGATTGAGGCAACAAAAGCGAGGAACCAGAAGGGGTATAAGGAGGGAGAGAGCTAGAAGCTGAAGGTGAACGGGTGGTGCACCAAATTGGGAGGGTGGTTTTGGGGCTAAAAGATATGGTTTTAGGGTGGGAAAGTGGGAACAGATCTAAACCATTCAACCAAATGAAAAAACAAAAAGGTGTGCAAGTCCGTAGAATTAGGAGGGGGAGGTAGAGTGGTGAAAGAAAAAAAAGGGGGCGCGTGGTTTTGATTAACATTAAACCCACCCAATTTTTTCCTTTTTTTTAAATAAAAAAATTATATTAAATCTAAATAATCCTAACCATCAATTTCTTCCTAATCGATGGCTCAGAATTGTTCCTAGGTTCCCACCTTAAGGGGTGTTCCCACAGGAACCACCCCCTATATATATATATAGTTCCTAGGTTCTCACCTTAGGGGTTGGTTCCGATGTACTCAACCCTTAACGTGTATCATATGAACAAATCTGGGCCGTTGATTAGATGAAATGGATGACTGAGATTAAAAGACAATTTTAGCTTTTTTTAATTGAAAATTAATGGGACCCACGTTTTTTTCTTTGCCCACTTGCTGAATTGGGGGTGTGTGTGATGCACTCTCTTGAAATTATTCGATAGTATATCTGGATTATTCGATCGTATCGACGGATTATGCGATGGTATCGAAGGATTATTCTAATCTACTACCATCTTGAAAACGCCCTAAACTTTTAAACTAATAATTATTTGATGGTATCGCTTCATTATTCGATGGCTTAGCTTAATTATTCGATGGTGTTACAATATTATTCGGTTACTTATGTCATTTTAACAAATATCTAAATATTATTCGATGGTATCGCTGGATTATTCGATGGTATCACATGATTATTCGATAGTATAGATGCATTTTTCATTCATATGAATGTCAACCTAAAAAAAACTCATCTCCTTTAACACAAAATTGGTTCATACACATGAATAATTCGGTCCACACACCTGAATAATTCGATTTTTCTCCCGAATACCTCTAAGATTGATTCATGAACTGATAATTTAGGAAATGAAATTGAACAAAAAGTGCCAGAAAAAAAGCTTATAAGATTAAGAACAGTGAATAAGGGAACCATATTTGATGAGTAAGAAGAAGTATCGTAGATAAAGGTCAAAACCCACAAATATTACACGAGTATTAACAGAATAATGTTTTTATTTAAGTCGATCTAGGAGTGGTGAGAGTCTGAGAGAGAAGGATGTGTTTTGACTTTTTCTGACGAAGTGAGATTGAAGGTACTTCGCATTTGGGAGCGTACTGAAGTCCAGATTGACCTTAGGAGGAGACAAGATGTGGGTTACAGCTTGTGAAGCTATAGTCGCCTAATGAACATCGGTGTGGAAAATCCCCCAACAAATCACCTTCAGATACACATCCTCTTCCCCTGTTTCCCTGGAAATCAACGATTTCACAATTTCAATAATTGGTCCGCGACAGAATCTCCATGAATTCCATCAATCAATTGATCTTCATCGATCAACGAATCCTAATTGATTCAATTTCAGAGTTAGCAACACAATTGAAGATTAGCGGAACTGAGTATCGAGAGGGGTCAAATACTCAAATCTTAATTAATACGTAGTGTATATATATGCACAAACGAAGAATCTGAAGAGAAGGATGCGAACTCAGATCTAGAATAGATCGAGGACCAGATTTGAGGAGAACAAGAAAGCATACCTTCAAGAATCGGATGACTCTAAGCTACCATCATTGCAATAAATTCGAGATTGGGAAGGATTTGAGGAGAAGAACCCAGATCTGGGCATCAATTTCGTCGATCCGCCATGGGAGCAACACGAAGGCGATCTAAATTGCTATAAATCCCGACTCTCACAGTGTTGATGCTCCTCTTCGAGCCATGGGAGCCATCGCTGCTCTGCTGCTCCGCCGCACCGCTATGCTGCTCACCTTCGGTATTCACTGGGAAGAAGGCAATTAAAAGAGGTGGCCGGTGTGCAATATAGGGTTTTACTCATTCACACCACGCACTTCACGTTGGATTGGGCTTCTTTTTCCTAATTTTTTTTATAAAATATATCCTAATACGTGGCACAATCCTGATCATATATATATATATATATATATATATATATATATATATATATATATATATATATATATATATATATATATATATATATATATATATATATATATATGGTTTTACTCATTCACATAATGAAAAAAAAGGGGGCGCGTGGTTTTGATTAACATTAAACCCACCCAATTTTTTCCTTTTTTTTAAATAAAAAAATTATATTAAATCTAAATAATCCTAACCATTAATTTCTTCCTAACCGATGGCCCAGAATTGATCCTAGATTCCCACCTTAAGGGGTGTTCCCACAGGAACCACCCCATATATATATATATATATATGGTTTTACTCATTCACACCACGTGCTTCACGTTGGATTGGGCTTCTTTTTCCTAACTTTTTGATAAAATCTATCCTAATACGTGGCACGATCCTGAACATATATATATATATATATATATATATATATATTAGGGCTGATCATAATTCGGTTTGAACCGATTTTTTGAGCCGAGCCGAGCCGAAAAAACCGGAACCAAATCGAACCGAGGTATATCGGTCTAGGTTTTCGGTTAAAGAAATTTTCAATTTCGGTTTTCGGCTCGGTTTGTAGACGGATTTTTTTTTGTTCTTTTTTTTTATATTTTAATTTAACACAATTATGTTTACCATTCACTCCCTGTAATCGTCCTCTCGGTTCGCATTTCGCAAGCAAGTCGTCTGTCGAGAACCGTGCTCCAGGCGCCCACTGGCGAGGTGGCCGGCCACCAGCCCACCGGCTCCGGCTCGTCCTCTCTCCTTCTTGCTCTGCTTCTAGCATTCTCGCGTGTCTCTCCTTCAGCTTTACGCTCGGCTTCTCGTCACTTCGTCAGTCAGATAGTCTCCAATCGTCCACCTTCATTTCAATTTCAAAGTCTCCAATCGTCCACTGCTCAGTGCTCACTGCAGCCACTGTGTTCTGTTTTTTTGCTGTGCAAAACCATCAAGAAACCATGAAAGCTCAACTTCACATGCTGGAACCTTCGGAGTTTTACAAAATGAAAAAACTTAGTTAAGTTGCTAATAGAAATCTTATTTATAAAGCTAAAAGAAACTGGGCCACATAATAGGCTTTATTCTTTGGGACTAATTTTCGGATCTCAGCTTATATCTTCCCACGAAATACCCTCCCACAAGCTCGCTCAATTTATTTCGATTTACCTAGGTTAATAACCGAAGCGGAACCGGCTGAAAACCGAACCAAACCTATTAGTTTCAGTTCGGAGTGTTCGGGTGGATTTGGGATTGTTTGAAATTTGTGGGATCCTTAGATTATTCGATGGTATCACTGGATTATTCGATGGTATCGATGGATTATTCGATGGTATCACTGGAGTATTCGATCGTTTCGATGGATTATTCGATGGATTATTCGACGATATCGATGGATTATTCGATGGTATCACTGGATTATTCGATAGTATCACATGATTATTCCATGATATAAATGCATTTTTTCATTCACTAGATGGTCTGGATAGATGATTATTCGGTCGGGTATAAATGATTATGCACTAGTATATGAAATATTATTTAGTCGTATGGGTTTCTTTATTAGTTTAGTCATTTTGATTATTCGATGGTATCACTATATTATTTAATCGTATTGACGGATTATACAATGGTATCGCTTTATCATTCAATGGTGTTAGAATATTATTCGGTTAATTAGTTACGTCATTTCCACACGTAACTAAAAATTATTCGATGGTATCGTTGGATTATTCGATGGTATCACATGATTATTCGATGGTATTGATGCATTTTCAAACGGTTTTTTTCCCTATCAACGCTCGGTTCACATACACATAATCGAACAAATATTCATCCAATACTCCGCATATCTAACAAATAACCATCCTAACCATTACACCTACGACACACAAATAACCCCAAATTCATTCATCATATTCAACTCGCCATTGATGAATTGAAAAACCCCCAAATTCATTCACAATCTAACAAATAACGAAATTACAATGACAAAAACTTACCCATTGATGAATTGAAAAGCTTCGGTTGAAGTTGATTGGCCAATTCCCTTGTTGGAGATATGATAATGCAGCCTACCCCATCCTCAGGCCCCCATATTGCCCTGTGTAACTTCTCTAAAACCTAAAAGAGCACACAAAAAGGGCAATAGCAACACATTATTTAGTAAAATTACAATTAGAAGTAATTTGCAGTGACTATAAATTGACAAAAGCAAGGGATTTTCCACATCTAACTTTAGCAACTACACAACGACATCTCAGGATGGTGACAAAGTGCTTAAGCCCTGAGAGATTCATTATTTCTATTTTCTACGTTCAATCATATATTACCAGACCGATCATGAGGCTAAATAACACCTAGGACTAACAGATGAACAATTTAACCAAGTAAATCACACAAACTCTAGGGCAAATGGAAAGCAGCAAAAACATAAGAACAATCTAGGCAGATAAACTGACCAGGATAACAAAAGCTAAGGTTTTTCCAGATCCAGTCTTGGCAGCACCGAGAATATCCCTCTCACACAAGGAGTGCGACAACGAAGCCCTCTGGATATCAGTCATCTGAACGAATCTCGCGTCCTTCAACCCGTCCTTGGTCTTCTTTGAAAGAGGCAACTGTCTGAACAAGTCGCAGCCAGCGTATCGGGAGAAGGAACCATCTTCAAGGCGCCCAATCGAAGAATTCGCAGGCAAAGAAGGCAAAGAGAGCAGGTTCGAGGCACGTTCAGGCTTACCGAATTCAATCCAATCCTCGAGGAGCTTGATTTCTTCGCAGGCTAGGGTTTTCAGAGATTGATTGAAGGGGTTTAGTCCAATGAACTCCCAATAACTCTAGCGGCAGTGGCTGTGGATGACCGGTCGGAGTGGAAGTTGTGATTGGTGGTTTCGCCCTCTCCCGATAACCAGGAAGTCGCCCTCACCGTTCGCCACTGCAAATCTGACATGGACGGAAGTTCGGTGCCGTCCGCTCCGCCAACGCCATCGCCCGCTCCGCCATCGCCTTTGCTGGAAGCCATCTCCTTCGCAGTCGCCGGAAGCCATGGCCCTAACCATCTCCTTCGCGTCCTTCGAAATCCCCTTCTCTCCCTTCCTTCGCAGTCGTCCGCTCCGCCAACGCCATCCCCCGCTCCGCCA
Source organism: Persicaria tinctoria (assembly GCA_037127255.1). NCBI lineage: Eukaryota > Viridiplantae > Streptophyta > Magnoliopsida > Caryophyllales > Polygonaceae > Persicaria > Persicaria tinctoria. The sequence continues at coordinate 21,719,235 of JBANSL010000015.1, forward strand.
TCGTCGTCGCCGGAAGCCATCGCCTTCACCATCTCCTTCGCCATCACCTTCACCATCTTCTTCCCAGTCGCCGAAAGCCATGGTCTTCACCATCTCTTTCGTGTCCTTTGAAATCCTCCTCTCTCTCTTCCTTGCACTTGCCTCATGCGCCTCGTCAATTGAAACTAATCGTGGGGGGGTTTATTTCCCATTTTTCTTTTTCAATTAATCAACTTTACCAATTAATCTCAGTCCTTAGATTGTACTTAATCAACGGTTAGGATTTGTGTACATGATACACAATAAGCCTTGAGTACATATAATCTACACTATATATATATATATATATATATATATATAGGTAAAGGTTCAAATGAAAAGGGGCTTAAGATGAAAATGGGCCTTAAAATGAAAATGGGTAACCGGGCTTAATTTAACTCACAAACAAAATCAAATCGGGTCGGGCGTCTCTCTCTCGCTTCTCTCCTGCTCACATCTTCCCCTCTTCTCCTCCTTGCAATCGCCAGAGCAGCACCATCTCCTCCCTGAGGCTCCCATCGGCGTAGTCGTTCTCTTTCCGGCGATTCCTTTGGCTGTAATCTTCCCCTCTTGTCGTCCTTGCAATCGCCGGAGCAGCAGCATCTCCTCCCTGAGGTCCCGTCGGCAATGTTTTTCTCTTACCGGCGATTCCTTTGGCTGTAATCTTCCCCTTTTCTCCTCCTTGCAACCGCAAGAGCAGCACTATCTCCACCCTGAGGCTCTCGCAGGGATGTCCTTCTCTTTCCGGCGATTCATTTGGTTGTAGTTGCTCAGTGCCTCAATTTTGGACGGGTAAGGTTTTAATTTCCTGCTTCAATTAGGGCTTCTGAATGATTGCAATTGATTTTTTTAAGTTAGGCATTGTTGATTTGGTGATCGATTGCAATTGATCGTGTAGTTCACATAGTGTTGTAAGATGACATTTGGTGATATCTGTTGCAATTCTCAAGCCTGCGAACAGCACACCGACCAACCTCTCAAGCCTCCGACGGGCACTCGATTTTTGCCTTCTGCAATCTCAGGTGAGTAACCAGTTCAGATTAGAGGGATCAATTAAATTGATTAACTAGTTCTGTGACTTGAATTTCTGGTGCTGGATTCATGTTTTGATTTTTTTTGGAAATCGCTGAGAAACTATTCGGATTAGAGGGATTCATCTGTCAAGGTTTTGATTCATGTTTTTTACTCCCTGACAAACTGAGAAACTGTTGTTGGATTCATGTTTTGATTCATCTGTTCGGATTAGAGGGATTCATCTGTCATGGTTTTGGTTCATGTTTTGTACTCCCTGAGAAACCTGGAAATTGTTGCTGGATTCATGTTTTTTATCTTAATTATGCACTTTTGGGGCTTCTCCAACTTATCTAGTTTGTCTTGTAGATTTACTTTTCTTAAATTCATGTAAATCCATTAGATGTGAATCAGGAGTTTTATTCCCCCTTTTTAAAAATGAAGCATAAAGTATAAATATAGGATGTGGACTAGATTTATTTCCTTCCATCCTATGCTAGAATGCACTGAACAATAGGGTGAACTATTTGAATGCATCATTCTGATCAAAACAATACTTTTGAAGTGGGTATTCAGACCTGAGCTGTTGTAGCTGCAAGTGTGGGTTGCTTAGCTGCAAGTATGGGCTCTTGTTAGCTTCAATTTTTTTATTTTTTTTTGGTTTGGATTCATGCCCTTGCAAGGAAGGAAAAGAATTAGTATTCATGGAAAGGCTCTGAGGCAGAGAATCAGTATTTATCTTGATTGACTCTAATTTGCATACCTTTATGCTGAAACATGTTTTTGTAGCTTTTGTTGCTGTCATACAATTGATTAATGTTTGATCGGTTTGTTAGATTAAATGCATGTTGGCTTCACAATCAGGAGCTTAAATTCCCTTCAGTTTGAATATTAGCTTCTATCAAGCTTTAAAAGTCTATTAGCATATTAGCTCTTATCAAGCTTTAAAAGCCTATTAGCATATTAGCTCTTATCAAGCTTTAAAAGCCTATTAGCTCAATGGGAGAGCAATGTGCTTATGTGCAAAGACGTGGGTTCGATTCCCGCATAGGCTAAAGTGTATAATTTTTATAGTTTGCTTAATTTTATAATAAAAATCTTGTAATAAGATATATTAGTACAAAGTTAGCAAAGGTAAAATTTGGGAAGTTGGGATTGGGACCATGGATTTAGAAGACCCTAGAGGCGAAATCATAGGTGCTTTCGAGAACCTGTGGTTCGCCCTTGGAACCTAGGCAGAGCAAAATTCCTATCTAGATCTAGGTGGAGTCGAACCACCAACCTCATGAACAACAACTTGTCCAGACTCTCTTTCCAATTGGAGCTTATAGATCTTAGTGCTAGTATATGATTATAAAGTGCAAAAATAAGATGATGAAGTGCATGAATAAGATGAAATAGTGCAAGAATAATAATATGAAGTGCATGAATAAGATTGTGAAGTGCAAAATTAAGATTATAAAGTGCATAAATAAAACGATAAAGTGAAAGAATAATATGATGAAGTGTATGAATAAGATTATGAAGTGCATGAATAAGATTCTGAAGTGCAAGAATAAAATGATGAAGTGCACAATTTAAGATCATAAAGTGCATAAATAAAATGATAAAGTGTAAGAATCAAATCATGAAGTGCATGAATAAGATTATGAAGTGCACAATTAAGATTATAAAGTGCATAAATAAAATGATAAAGTGCAAGAATAATATGATGAAGTGTATGAATAAGATTATGAAGTGCATGAATAAGATTCTGAAGTGCAAGAATAAAATGATGACGTGCATGAATAAGATTATGAAGTGCATGAATAAGATTCTGAAGTGCAAGAATAAGATTCTGAAGTGCATGAATAAGATTATGAAGTGCATGAATAAGATTCTGAAGTGCAAGAATAAAATGATGAAGTGCATGAATAAGATTCTGAAGTGCACAATTAAGACTACAAAGTGCAAGAATAAAGTGATGAAGTGCATGAATAATACCATAGAGTGCAAGAATTATATTAATTATAGATTGCATAAGCTCAATGTAAATCATATGAAAAATTAGCCAAAAACATAATTTACATCCAAAGTGAGGCATCTATGGAACCTACACATGATCTTGCAATTGCGAGTGTTGTTGGAATCTGCACAACAACATAAACAAGCGAAATGTGCAATCAAATCTAACACAAGATTTATTGAGACTAAAAAGGCTAAGTAAATTTCTTTAAAACCGTCTATTTGAGCTTCTAGAATTAAAGTTCACAAATAAGATAAAATAAGTACATAAATAAAATGATTAGGTGGACAAATAACAATAGATCTAAAATTTGGACATTGAAACAATAGATAGATCCCGGTGGAGTCGAACCACCAACCTCCTGAACAACAATTGTTCAGGAGCTCATTCCTAATTGAGCTTTTGGATCTTAATACAAGTAACAAGCTAATCCAATATATGGACAAGCTACGAACATTTGAGTTCTAAAAATGCACTTTTTAGTTTTATATTTGCACATTTTCAAACTAAAATTGCACATAACAAAAGTAGCAAGCTAAAAACATCAATGGAGTTGCTCAAAACACAAATCTGTCTTTGAAGCATCTTATCAAACAAGTGGTGGGCTTCAACAATTTAATACCTTATCTTGTTACATGCTCTTACCAATAACACCAAAAACACTCACCTAGATGTAACTTTTAGGAGTTATTGAACAATCCCTAAAAGTTCGAGAAATTCAAATCTTTTAAGTTCCTGATTTTTTTCCAGTGGAGTTGCTCAAAACACAAATCAACCTTTCAGGGGAGTTTTCGGTTCAATCTCTCAAGTTTCTGATTTTTTTCAGTGGAGTTGCTTCAGACAGAAATCTGTCTTTCAGTGGAGTTCCTGGTTCAATCTCTCTAGTTTTTGATTTTTTTCCTCTTTAGATATGAAGAACCCATGACAGATTGTACTTCTTATAATCCAGATATCAATGTATGCTGCTAAGTAGTAATCCAACTTATAAACAAACCTGTTCATTGCATTTGACAACTTTAGTCCAGTTCATCTAACTAAAAAATCAGATTAGATCAAGTTCAAACAAGTACCTGACTCATCCCGGTATTTAGCAAATAATCAGCCCTAAGTTTCTACCTAATCAATCAGAACATGCTCTCAAGAGAGTAGCAAAATTCAGCCATAACCAAGCTACTTCAGCTAGTTCCAAACTACTTCTATACCTTCATACTCATCAAAAAGCCCTGTACCTGCAAAATCCATTCGCCACCAAAAGATCCCCAAATTCAATGACAGATGAAATGGATTCAGCCATTCAATGACAAAATGCCACTCTAAATGAAGAAGGCAGTACAACTGTACAACTCTACAACGGAGGCTTCATCTCAATTCTAACGAAACCTAAGCAAATAATCGCAGGGAAAGATAACCCTAAACCTGAAAATTAACGTTTGACAACAGTAGAGTGGATTGAATTGAATGCATTAGAAGAGAAAACAGGTGCAGTGAGAACCGTGCTCCAGGCGCCCACTGGCGAGGTGGCCGGCCACCAGCCCACCGGCTCCGGCTCGTCCTCTCTCCTTCTTGCTCTGCTTCTAGCATTCTCGCGTGTCTCTCCTTCAGCTTTACGCTCGGCTTCTCGTCACTTCGTCAGTCAGATAGTCTCCAATCGTCCACCTTCATTTCAATTTCAAAGTCTCCAATCGTCCACTGCTCAGTGCTCACTGCAGCCACTGTGTTCTGTTTTTTTGCTGTGCAAAACCATCAAGAAACCATGAAAGCTCAACTTCACATGCTGGAACCTTCGGAGTTTTACAAAATGAAAAAACTTAGTTAAGTTGCTAATAGAAATCTTATTTATAAAGCTAAAAGAAACTGGGCCACATAATAGGCTTTATTCTTTGGGACTAATTTTCGGATCTCAGCTTATATCTTCCCACGAAATACCCTCCCACAAGCTCGCTCAATTTATTTCGATTTACCTAGGTTAATAACCGAAGCGGAACCGGCTGAAAACCGAACCAAACCTATTAGTTTCAGTTCGGAGTGTTCGGGTGGATTTGGGATTGTTTGAAATTTGTGGGATCCTTAGATTATTCGATGGTATCACTGGATTATTCGATGGTATCGATGGATTATTCGATGGTATCACTGGAGTATTCGATCGTTTCGATGGATTATTCGATGGATTATTCGACGATATCGATGGATTATTCGATGGTATCACTGGATTATTCGATAGTATCACATGATTATTCCATGATATAAATGCATTTTTTCATTCACTAGATGGTCTGGATAGATGATTATTCGGTCGGGTATAAATGATTATGCACTAGTATATGAAATATTATTTAGTCGTATGGGTTTCTTTATTAGTTTAGTCATTTTGATTATTCGATGGTATCACTATATTATTTAATCGTATTGACGGATTATACAATGGTATCGCTTTATCATTCAATGGTGTTAGAATATTATTCGGTTAATTAGTTACGTCATTTCCACACGTAACTAAAAATTATTCGATGGTATCGTTGGATTATTCGATGGTATCACATGATTATTCGATGGTATTGATGCATTTTCAAACGGTTTTTTTCCCTATCAACGCTCGGTTCACATACACATAATCGAACAAATATTCATCCAATACTCCGCATATCTAACAAATAACCATCCTAACCATTACACCTACGACACACAAATAACCCCAAATTCATTCATCATATTCAACTCGCCATTGATGAATTGAAAAACCCCCAAATTCATTCACAATCTAACAAATAACGAAATTACAATGACAAAAACTTACCCATTGATGAATTGAAAAGCTTCGGTTGAAGTTGATTGGCCAATTCCCTTGTTGGAGATATGATAATGCAGCCTACCCCATCCTCAGGCCCCCATATTGCCCTGTGTAACTTCTCTAAAACCTAAAAGAGCACACAAAAAGGGCAATAGCAACACATTATTTAGTAAAATTACAATTAGAAGTAATTTGCAGTGACTATAAATTGACAAAAGCAAGGGATTTTCCACATCTAACTTTAGCAACTACACAACGACATCTCAGGATGGTGACAAAGTGCTTAAGCCCTGAGAGATTCATTATTTCTATTTTCTACGTTCAATCATATATTACCAGACCGATCATGAGGCTAAATAACACCTAGGACTAACAGATGAACAATTTAACCAAGTAAATCACACAAACTCTAGGGCAAATGGAAAGCAGCAAAAACATAAGAACAATCTAGGCAGATAAACTGACCAGGATAACAAAAGCTAAGGTTTTTCCAGATCCAGTCTTGGCAGCACCGAGAATATCCCTCTCACACAAGGAGTGCGACAACGAAGCCCTCTGGATATCAGTCATCTGAACGAATCTCGCGTCCTTCAACCCGTCCTTGGTCTTCTTTGAAAGAGGCAACTGTCTGAACAAGTCGCAGCCAGCGTATCGGGAGAAGGAACCATCTTCAAGGCGCCCAATCGAAGAATTCGCAGGCAAAGAAGGCAAAGAGAGCAGGTTCGAGGCACGTTCAGGCTTACCGAATTCAATCCAATCCTCGAGGAGCTTGATTTCTTCGCAGGCTAGGGTTTTCAGAGATTGATTGAAGGGGTTTAGTCCAATGAACTCCCAATAACTCTAGCGGCAGTGGCTGTGGATGACCGGTCGGAGTGGAAGTTGTGATTGGTGGTTTCGCCCTCTCCCGATAACCAGGAAGTCGCCCTCACCGTTCGCCACTGCAAATCTGACATGGACGGAAGTTCGGTGCCGTCCGCTCCGCCAACGCCATCGCCCGCTCCGCCATCGCCTTTGCTGGAAGCCATCTCCTTCGCAGTCGCCGGAAGCCATGGCCCTAACCATCTCCTTCGCGTCCTTCGAAATCCCCTTCTCTCCCTTCCTTCGCAGTCGTCCGCTCCGCCAACGCCATCCCCCGCTCCGCCATCGTCGTCGCCGGAAGCCATCGCCTTCACCATCTCCTTCGCCATCACCTTCACCATCTTCTTCCCAGTCGCCGAAAGCCATGGTCTTCACCATCTCTTTCGTGTCCTTTGAAATCCTCCTCTCTCTCTTCCTTGCACTTGCCTCATGCGCCTCGTCAATTGAAACTAATCGTGGGGGGGTTTATTTCCCATTTTTCTTTTTCAATTAATCAACTTTACCAATTAATCTCAGTCCTTAGATTGTACTTAATCAACGGTTAGGATTTGTGTACATGATACACAATAAGCCTTGAGTACATATAATCTACACTATATATATATATATATATATATATATATATATATATATATATATATATATATATATATAGGTAAAGGTTCAAATGAAAAGGGGCTTAAGATGAAAATGGGCCTTAAAATGAAAATGGGTAACCGGGCTTAATTTAACTCACAAACAAAATCAAATCGGGTCGGGCGTCTCTCTCTCGCTTCTCTCCTGCTCACATCTTCCCCTCTTCTCCTCCTTGCAATCGCCAGAGCAGCACCATCTCCTCCCTGAGGCTCCCATCGGCGTAGTCGTTCTCTTTCCGGCGATTCCTTTGGCTGTAATCTTCCCCTCTTGTCGTCCTTGCAATCGCCGGAGCAGCAGCATCTCCTCCCTGAGGTCCCGTCGGCAATGTTGTTCTCTTACCGGCGATTCCTTTGGCTGTAATCTTCCCCTTTTCTCCTCCTTGCAACCGCAAGAGCAGCACTATCTCCACCCTGAGGCTCTCGCAGGGATGTCCTTCTCTTTCCGGCGATTCATTTGGTTGTAGTTGCTCAGTGCCTCAATTTTGGACGGGTAAGGTTTTAATTTCCTGCTTCAATTAGGGCTTCTGAATGATTGCAATTGATTTTTTTAAGTTAGGCATTGTTGATTTGGTGATCGATTGCAATTGATCGTGTAGTTCACATAGTGTTGTAAGATGACATTTGGTGATATCTGTTGCAATTCTCAAGCCTGCGAACAGCACACCGACCAACCTCTCAAGCCTCCGACGGGCACTCGATTTTTGCCTTCTGCAATCTCAGGTGAGTAACCAGTTCAGATTAGAGGGATCAATTAAATTGATTAACTAGTTCTGTGACTTGAATTTCTGGTGCTGGATTCATGTTTTGATTTTTTTTGGAAATCGCTGAGAAACTATTCGGATTAGAGGGATTCATCTGTCAAGGTTTTGATTCATGTTTTTTACTCCCTGACAAACTGAGAAACTGTTGTTGGATTCATGTTTTGATTCATCTGTTCGGATTAGAGGGATTCATCTGTCATGGTTTTGGTTCATGTTTTGTACTCCCTGAGAAACCTGGAAATTGTTGCTGGATTCATGTTTTTTATCTTAATTATGCACTTTTGGGGCTTCTCCAACTTATCTAGTTTGTCTTGTAGATTTACTTTTCTTAAATTCATGTAAATCCATTAGATGTGAATCAGGAGTTTTATTCCCCCTTTTTAAAAATGAAGCATAAAGTATAAATATAGGATGTGGACTAGATTTATTTCCTTCCATCCTATGCTAGAATGCACTGAACAATAGGGTGAACTATTTGAATGCATCATTCTGATCAAAACAATACTTTTGAAGTGGGTATTCAGACCTGAGCTGTTGTAGCTGCAAGTGTGGGTTGCTTAGCTGCAAGTATGGGCTCTTGTTAGCTTCAATTTTTTTATTTTTTTTTGGTTTGGATTCATGCCCTTGCAAGGAAGGAAAAGAATTAGTATTCATGGAAAGGCTCTGAGGCAGAGAATCAGTATTTATCTTGATTGACTCTAATTTGCATACCTTTATGCTGAAACATGTTTTTGTAGCTTTTGTTGCTGTCATACAATTGATTAATGTTTGATCGGTTTGTTAGATTAAATGCATGTTGGCTTCACAATCAGGAGCTTAAATTCCCTTCAGTTTGAATATTAGCTTCTATCAAGCTTTAAAAGTCTATTAGCATATTAGCTCTTATCAAGCTTTAAAAGCCTATTAGCATATTAGCTCTTATCAAGCTTTAAAAGCCTATTAGCTCAATGGGAGAGCAATGTGCTTATGTGCAAAGACGTGGGTTCGATTCCCGCATAGGCTAAAGTGTATAATTTTTATAGTTTGCTTAATTTTATAATAAAAATCTTGTAATAAGATATATTAGTACAAAGTTAGCAAAGGTAAAATTTGGGAAGTTGGGATTGGGACCATGGATTTAGAAGACCCTAGAGGCGAAATCATAGGTGCTTTCGAGAACCTGTGGTTCGCCCTTGGAACCTAGGCAGAGCAAAATTCCTATCTAGATCTAGGTGGAGTCGAACCACCAACCTCATGAACAACAACTTGTCCAGACTCTCTTTCCAATTGGAGCTTATAGATCTTAGTGCTAGTATATGATTATAAAGTGCAAAAATAAGATGATGAAGTGCATGAATAAGATGAAATAGTGCAAGAATAATAATATGAAGTGCATGAATAAGATTGTGAAGTGCAAAATTAAGATTATAAAGTGCATAAATAAAACGATAAAGTGAAAGAATAATATGATGAAGTGTATGAATAAGATTATGAAGTGCATGAATAAGATTCTGAAGTGCAAGAATAAAATGATGAAGTGCACAATTTAAGATCATAAAGTGCATAAATAAAATGATAAAGTGTAAGAATCAAATCATGAAGTGCATGAATAAGATTATGAAGTGCACAATTAAGATTATAAAGTGCATAAATAAAATGATAAAGTGCAAGAATAATATGATGAAGTGTATGAATAAGATTATGAAGTGCATGAATAAGATTCTGAAGTGCAAGAATAAAATGATGACGTGCATGAATAAGATTATGAAGTGCATGAATAAGATTCTGAAGTGCAAGAATAAGATTCTGAAGTGCATGAATAAGATTATGAAGTGCATGAATAAGATTCTGAAGTGCAAGAATAAAATGATGAAGTGCATGAATAAGATTCTGAAGTGCACAATTAAGACTACAAAGTGCAAGAATAAAGTGATGAAGTGCATGAATAATACCATAGAGTGCAAGAATTATATTAATTATAGATTGCATAAGCTCAATGTAAATCATATGAAAAATTAGCCAAAAACATAATTTACATCCAAAGTGAGGCATCTATGGAACCTACACATGATCTTGCAATTGCGAGTGTTGTTGGAATCTGCACAACAACATAAACAAGCGAAATGTGCAATCAAATCTAACACAAGATTTATTGAGACTAAAAAGGCTAAGTAAATTTCTTTAAAACCGTCTATTTGAGCTTCTAGAATTAAAGTTCACAAATAAGATAAAATAAGTACATAAATAAAATGATTAGGTGGACAAATAACAATAGATCTAAAATTTGGACATTGAAACAATAGATAGATCCCGGTGGAGTCGAACCACCAACCTCCTGAACAACAATTGTTCAGGAGCTCATTCCTAATTGAGCTTTTGGATCTTAATACAAGTAACAAGCTAATCCAATATATGGACAAGCTACGAACATTTGAGTTCTAAAAATGCACTTTTTAGTTTTATATTTGCACATTTTCAAACTAAAATTGCACATAACAAAAGTAGCAAGCTAAAAACATCAATGGAGTTGCTCAAAACACAAATCTGTCTTTGAAGCATCTTATCAAACAAGTGGTGGGCTTCAACAATTTAATACCTTATCTTGTTACATGCTCTTACCAATAACACCAAAAACACTCACCTAGATGTAACTTTTAGGAGTTATTGAACAATCCCTAAAAGTTCGAGAAATTCAAATCTTTTAAGTTCCTGATTTTTTTCCAGTGGAGTTGCTCAAAACACAAATCAACCTTTCAGGGGAGTTTTCGGTTCAATCTCTCAAGTTTCTGATTTTTTTCAGTGGAGTTGCTTCAGACAGAAATCTGTCTTTCAGTGGAGTTCCTGGTTCAATCTCTCTAGTTTTTGATTTTTTTCCTCTTTAGATATGAAGAACCCATGACAGATTGTACTTCTTATAATCCAGATATCAATGTATGCTGCTAAGTAGTAATCCAACTTATAAACAAACCTGTTCATTGCATTTGACAACTTTAGTCCAGTTCATCTAACTAAAAAATCAGATTAGATCAAGTTCAAACAAGTACCTGACTCATCCCGGTATTTAGCAAATAATCAGCCCTAAGTTTCTACCTAATCAATCAGAACATGCTCTCAAGAGAGTAGCAAAATTCAGCCATAACCAAGCTACTTCAGCTAGTTCCAAACTACTTCTATACCTTCATACTCATCAAAAAGCCCTGTACCTGCAAAATCCATTCGCCACCAAAAGATCCCCAAATTCAATGACAGATGAAATGGATTCAGCCATTCAATGACAAAATGCCACTCTAAATGAAGAAGGCAGTACAACTGTACAACTCTACAACGGAGGCTTCATCTCAATTCTAACGAAACCTAAGCAAATAATCGCAGGGAAAGATAACCCTAAACCTGAAAATTAACGTTTGACAACAGTAGAGTGGATTGAATTGAATGCATTAGAAGAGAAAACAGGTGCAGTGAGAGAAAGGAAGCAAACCGCGTTGCCAAAATCCGCGTTGCCATGGCGGACGAGAGAGAGAGAGAGAGAGAGAGAGAGAGAGAGAGAGAGAGAGAGCGAGGTCTGCACCTGCCATGGCGTACGACACCTGCGAGACCAGGGTCACGTCGTCACCCCATTCTCCTTCTTCCGCGCCGTTTCCATCTTCAGATCGATCAGAGATTTAGAATCGTCTCCATGGACCATGGCGGACAACAAGAGAGCGAGGGATTTCGAAGTTCCATGATTGCAATTAGGGTTGTAGGCCCGACTTCGGTTTTTTTTAAAAAAATTAGGCTCATTTTCACTTTAAGGAGTATTTTCATCTTAAGCCCCTTTTTCACTTTAACCTCACCCTATATATATATATATATATATATATATATATATATATATATATATATATATATATATATATATATATATATATTGTGAGGGTTTCAGGTGAGAAGAATTTGATATGGTAAGAAGGAAAGAAGTGATTTGATTAGTAGAAAGGGATCTGATTTTTACTTTTAAAAAAAAATGCTCACGCGCTTTCCTATCCTTTCCTCTCCCCCACACCTCCTACCTTCCCCTGTTCTCAAATTCTCAAGACCGGAAAGCTTCTCCCTCCAGCATCACCATCATCTCCCTTTACTCATCTTCCTCCCCCGCTCGTCTCCCTCCGTCCATTTCCCCTCATCTTAGCTTCAACCTCCCTCTTCTCCTACTCGCTACACCATCGTCTCTCCAAACACGCCACCATGGCGCCATGGCGGCTTTGCCCGTCTCCAACAACACTCACCGCCGGTAACTAAGGTCACTGTCTTTGCTCGCAAGGTTGTCGGCGTACGTAGTATTGTTCGATGAGGCAGACGAAGAAGCGGTGTGGCGGAGGCGGGCGAGGACGGGCGTCGCAGGCATCTCCATCGGATTCATACGGCTCTGCCTCAGATCGATTGATTTTGATGTCGAGATAGAATCGCGACCTCAAAGATGTGGGTGGATTCGAAGGGTGAATTGCAACCTTTAATCGATTGTTTCATTGAGCAAGAGTGTTTAATTCAATTGAAGAAAAGGAAGATATTTTAATGGCAAAAAGCCAACAACTGTCCATGGGAAGAGAGGTTTTTTTTTAATCTCATAAGGAAAATTATGTACTTATAATTTCAAAGTAGTTTAATTAAGTTTATGATTGCTTTTGATAGTTTGGGTTTTCCGTGATTTAATTGTTCCACTGGGTAATAAATGGAAGGTTGCAAGGTGTGACCTTGACTGCTTTTTCATGTGTTCAACTTATTTGTTGTGTATAGACAAGCTATTAGCAATTGCTCATTTGTTTAAAGTGTTTGATGAACTAAGATATTCTTATCTATATTAGAAAATGTCGAGTGGTTCAAGATTTTAATACTAAGTGGTTCAGAGTTTTAATACCAAGTGGTTTAGAGTTTTTTATACCAATTGGTTCAAAGTTTTAATACCAAGTGGTTTAGGGTTTTAATACCAAATGGTTCAGGATTTTAATACAAAGTGGTTCAGGGTTTTAATACAAAGCGGTTCAAGGGTTTTATACCATGTGGTTCAAGGTTTTAATAACAAGCGGTTCATGGTTTTAATACCAAATGGTTCAGGGGTTTTATAACAAATGGTTCAGGGTTTTTAATACCAATTGGTTCACGAAATAAATAGTATTGGTTCATGAATTATTTTATTTAAGAAAATAAACAAATAAATAATTAAAAATTAAGCATTAAGATAAAATAAAAGAATAATGAAAACATCATGAACCACTTCTTTATAACTTAATGAACTACTTCTTGATAACTTCAAGAACAACTTCTTGATAATTTCATGAACCATTTCTTGATAGCTTTATTAACCACTTCTTTATAACATCATGAACTACTTCTTTATAGCTTCATGAACCACTTCTTTATAGCTTCATGAATAACTTCTTTATAGGTTCATGAAACACTTCTTTACATGTTCATTAACCATTTCTTTATAGGTTCAGCACATATAAATAGAAGTGGTTCACGAAGTAAATAGTATTGGTTCATGAACAATTTTATTTAAAAAACTAAACAATTAAATAATTAAAAATTAAGCATTAAGAGAAAATTAAAGAAGAATGAAAACTTCATAAACCAATTCATTATATATAACTTAATGAATCACTTCTTGATAACTTCATTAACCAATTCTTGATAACTTGATGAATCACTTCTTGACAGCTTTATTAACCACTTCTTTATAGCTTCATGAATCACTTCTTTATAGCTTCATGAATAACTTCTTTATAGGTTCATGAAACACTTCTTTATATGTTCATTAACTAATTCTTTATAGGTTCATGAACCACTTCTTTATAGCTTCATGAACCACTTCTTTATAACTTGTGAACCGTGTCAATCACTACAAAAAAATTGCTGAACCACTGAGAATAAAATTGATGAACCACTGTGAATAAAATTGATGAACCCACTGTGAATAAAATTGTTGAACCACTGTGAATAAAATTGTTGAACTAATGTGAATAAAATTGTTGAACCACTGTGAATAAATTTGTTGAACCACTTCTTGTCAAAAAAATTTCAACAAAACATATACAAAGTGGGTGTCTATGTGTAGATAAAATTAAATTACACCCAAATATATATTTTTTTAACAAGTGAAAATGCCAAAAAATGATTTTTAAAAGTTCATGTAAACACTTTTACATGTCTCAATAGCTTTTCTAATTAATTAGTGGGTGATGTTGATTGGCGTGGGCAATTAATTAGTGTGTTTGATTTGGCGTGTATAAAGTGAGAGTAGGGGTGTTACTAATTAATTTGGATGAGTGTCAGTAATTAATTGTGAGAATCTGCGAGTATATATATATATATATATATATATATATATATATATATATATATATATATATATATATATATATATATAGAGAGAGAGAGAGAGAGAGAGAGAGAGAGAGAGAGAGAGAGAGAGAGAGAGAGAGAGAGAGAGAGAGAGAAGATATGGGTGGGCATGAAAAGAGTACGAAGGGGCTGACACAAAGGGATCAACAAGATAGGTGAAAGGAAAGGGGGTGGTTGGGGGGAGGGAGTTTCTAATGGGTTAAAAACAGCAGAGTAGAGGGTGATGGGGGCACACTTAAAAAATGAAAGAAGTGAAAAATGGGTTGCTAGGGAGGTGGGGAAGGGAGTGGGCATGAGTATAACAGGTGAGGTACGTAGAAAATAAAAGAGGGAGAGGGAACAAAATATGCTATGATAATTGATTGTGAGGATATTGCGAAGAGGATGAGCTATGGAGGAAAGTGACACGAGGTCTAATGAGGAATCGAAAAGGGAGACAAGTGACATCCCTTGCCAAATGCCATGAAAATACTAAGTTTCAACTGATAGGGATTAGGGAAGAACCCCAGAGTTGCTTATTTCACTGTAGTAGTGAGAAGGCGGGCCCCAAAGGTGGTATTCTTAATGGAAACAAAGAGTAATAGGAGGAAAATGGAAGATGTTGGGTGGAGGCTAGGGCTAAAGTATGGGTTTACGGTGGATAGCGTTGGAAAATCTGGCGGTTTGAGTCTAATGTGGGAGGAGGGAGTGGATCTACATGTGCGTTCTACACCTCCCATCATGTTCGTACGATAGTCAAGCTAGAGGGGGTGGAATAGAGGTTTACGGACATGTATGGTTGGTCGAATGGTGGTGATAGACATCATACCTTTAATCTTTGAGAAGGCTAAATGTGGATGCTCATGGGAGGTGGATCTATGTGTTTGGTTTTAATCTGGTCCTAAGTTTGGGGGACAAGGAGAGCGATAGGGTGGAAAATTTTAGTCGAATGGAGGGATTTAGGGGGGGGGTGTTTTAGGGCAGAAAGAAGATGACTTCATTAAGGAGATACTAGACTTGAGGTTTGTAAATGAAGATTTTTTTTGGAGAAATTCCCTTGTGTGGTTTTTCACCCTACCGAGGGCAGGATCAGATTATGTACCGAAGTTGGTGATCCTAGAAGGGGAGGAGGGAGCAACGAGAACTAGGAGGGGACCTCGACTTTTCCGATTTGAGTCCATGTGGATGAGAGATAAGGGATGTAAGCAGGTGATTCGAAATGGGTTGTGCAATCTTGGGAGTGCTTGGGGGTTGAAATACAAAGTTCTTTCATATGAAGGCCTCCAAAAGAAGAAAGTGGAGTAGAGTTACTAAACTAGTAGATGATAATGGAATGGAGTAGAGAAGTAGGAAGGGGACGTCGAGGGTTGTAGTGGACTATTTTCAAGTCTTGTTCAAGTCCGATGTGAAAGTCATACCAGGCTTCACAAGGAATCGAGCAACTAGTGTTGACTAAAGATAACTTCGAGCTGTTGCATCCTTATACTGGGGAAGAGGTAAGAAAAACCCTATTTTCCATTTATCCCACAAAATCCCCTAACCTGGTTGGCAAGTCATCGCTTTTTCCTTTAATCCCACCAAAAAAAACACATAACCATGAAATCAAAATTTGGAAATTACTAGTCAAGAAAGGATGCTACTATTAGCACGATGAAAATCTCGCCTAATACACTGACAGTGTCGATGACATTTTGCAAAGTTGTGGGAGATTTAGGTGGTCATGATTTCTAAAATTGTGAGGATGTCGTATGGGTACGATATTTGATGTCCATGTTTTGTGCCATGTTTTATATTAACTTTTATATCGATTTTTGCATTCATTTCATACATTTGGGTTAGAATAGTACATAATCTATTTAGTTTATGCTTATTAGCCAAATTATGGAGTCTACACTAGTTTCTGTTTAATTTTGCAGAAATCGGACGCACTTTAGAGCTTAAAGGAAACTCATGAAGAAGCTAAGGATGGCGCAGCTGGAGAAAAGACCATATTTCAACATCCATCATTCTGAATCAAGCTTTGATGTCTTCATGAGAGTTATAGGGTTCATATGGGACGGAGTTAATAAATTGACTAAAATTATAAACAGGGTAAAATTTATAAACTGTTGGTAAAAGTAGATAAAATTTAAACAACAAGATAATCTACGTATGGGGCGAAAAACAGTTTATTTGTAAAAAGTGGACTTTATTTGGTTTTTATTAGGGGTATTGTGGTACTTTCAAACCAAATAAGATAAAAGAGAAGGGGTAAAATAGTAATTATGGAATATATACCCCAAAATAAGCTTCAATCTGCAGCTTATATTTAAACCCCTTTTTTTAACTGTTTATAGCTTATTTGTTGTTCCCATACACCATTTAAACCCGTTTATTTTTTTAACAGCTAAAAATTTATATTTTTAACCGGTTTATACCGGCTGCCATACACACCCATAGCCCTCGAAATGAGCTTTCCAATGCATGCTCATATGCGTCAATCCGACAAACGAGGACTCGTGAAAGTGTGTTTCAAGAACAAAGCAGAATGCTGAAAGCTAGCAGAGTTACTCGAAGTCGACAATTCTGGTCGACGTCGACCAACTTTTGCTTGACGTTTGCACTAGAGGACGAGATCGAGAACGAGTCGTACTCGACGTCGACTACACCCTACTCGACGTCGACCAGAATTGAACCCCACCCGAGCTCAAGGAGAAGGACCAGATCGACAAGCTGATGATTACTCGATGTCGAGTACGACCTACTCGAAGTCGACCAGGCTTTGTCGAAGTCGACTACACTGTTTTGGGCCGCGAGACTGTTGGGCCATTCCGAGAACATGTGGACAACTTGGGCACGAAGCAAGGCTGATATTATCATGTTCTATCAAGATCTATCTATGGAGAGAAGGATTTTATCCACTTGAAGATATTTAGATAGTTTTCCTTTTAGATAAATGCTCCCTTTTATTTAAGTTTTATCTTTAGATATAGATAGAGATTTCCTTCCTTGATTAGCAAGGATTGGAAGCCTATAAATAAAGCCTGTGGGGCTAGTTTTTAGTCATTCAATCTTAGGAAGAGAAGGAGAGAGAGGTAGAGAGAGAGAGAAAGTGGAGGCCAAGAGGAGTTTGTGAAGCGAGAGCGGAATTGACTTCCTTTGGTTGTAAGCTTTGTTTGGTTTAATTTAATGCAAGAAGTTTCTTTTCAATCAATGATGTCTGGGATTGCGATGAAGAGCGAGTAGTCCACCCACTTCTAGGGTTGGGGTGAGCCCGACGATAGCCATGTGTGTTTGAGGTAAAGATCCGACCTTTATTATGTTTTGAGCATCTACTGCCTTTTATGTGTTTATTCTCTATTTAATAGAAATCCATGCTAACAACTTGGATTAATAAACATAAAATCTGTAGATACAATTAGGGTTTCTTGAAAGAGTTGTCTAATTGTTGAAAAAGGCGAAAGCTTGATCCTTTGATGTGATTTGCATTATTATCGTTATTTATCTTGCCTTATGCATGTTTGGTTATCGTTGATGCAAACCCCGATCTTGGAAGTTTTCTTTCACATAGTTTATTCCGATTTCGAAAAGCTTTGTTCTTTATTTTATTGTTCCTACTCGACTTCGACTAGACCCTAGTCGACGTCGACCAATGATTTCCGATCGAGCAAGATCAATGTTTCTTGTGTCTCTGCAGTACTCGACCAGACAACTCAACTACAACCAACCTACTCGACGTCGAGTAAGGCCTGGTCGACGTCGACCACCACCCAGAGTCTTCTGCTTGCTCGAAATCGACTGTGCTGACCCCTGTCGACCACCCTTGGTCGAGGTCGAGTACATTGTAGTCGACGACCACCCGTTAGATTTGTCGCTACCTGAGATCCGCTTACACGCTTCCTCGAGGATCGATCCTGACTTCCCACTGCTGCATCAGGAGAAGGTCTTGTAATCTTTGCAAGGGACAAAATCTAGTTTGCTTTGCTTTGTTTATATTTTATATTGCAATTCTCGATTTCCTCCTACAAGAAATTGGCGTCGTTGCCGGGGAAGCAATCATTCGCATATTAGGTAGTTAGATCTCACGTTTTCCTTTAAGTTTTGATTTTGTAGGTGTATGCGCCGTTCTGGTCAACCACCGGAGTTTGACGCCTTAGACGATCCGTAACGCCTTCTACCCATCCATTCTAGACTGAAAAGGATCATGGCGATCGCAGAAACACAAGCTGAGATGATTGAGAGGCTAACCAGGGAACAAGAAGCCAAAGATACTGCTCTCGCCGCTGAGAGAGCGCGCACGGCGCAGGAAGCTGAACGTAGGAGGCAGGCAGAAACTGAGCTTGCCCAATTCCCTACCACTACAGAGGATTACATGCACCCGACTCTTGTCGTGCCTGAATCGGCTATTCTAATCCCTGAAAAAAATATTGAAATTTGCACTGCCTTCCTTATTGAGATTAAAAATAATGCCTTTTATGGAAGATTTAATGAATGCCCTCTTGAACATATTAGCAATTTTTCTGACATGTGTCGTACTCTTGCTGAAGGTACTAATCTGGAATATGTCAAGATGAAGGCTTTTCGTTGGTCTCTCGCCGGTCCAACATTGAAGTGGCTTGAAGGACTGAAACCGCGATCCCTCACAACATGGACTGAAGTAGAGCAGGCATTTCTAAATAAATTCTTTCCTCCTGCCAAGACAGCGCTCCTCCTCCAGAAGATTACAACTTTCAAGCAAAAGTCTGGGGAGCCACTAGCAAAAGCACGGGATCGATACAAGGACCTACTGCGATCCTGCCCTACACATAGGCACCCACCATATGTCATTCTGGAGATATTCTTCAATTCTCTTGATCTGGCCACTAAGGATAGGATCAACCAATATACTCAATATGAGTATCTCACTATGCCACCAGCTGACGCATGGGCCATCATTGAAAAGCTCACCAACTACGACAATAAGTATGGGGCTCCGACAAACTATGACGAGAATGCTTTTGCCAGGCCAGCCCCATCGATGCCTCTCTATGATCCTCCTAGGGAGATTGATCCCGATGTCAAGGAGCAATACTAAAAGATCAAAACTGTAAGCTTCTGAAACAAGTTAAATATCTTTCTATTAACCAGCCTTGCATTGAATGTGGTTCACAGCGGCACACCACTACTAAGTGCCCACACACAGAGCAAGTCAGGATGACAGAAACCCACGAAGAGGTAGCTTACGCAGGGGGTCTCAATCGCTATCAGGGGGACCAAAGGTTTCAGCAACCATAATGGAACCAAGGTGCCCCTAGGAACCCCCCGCCATACAGAGCTCCTGGACATCCAGAAAGGGATCAGCGGAAGGATGATCTACAGATGATCCTTGATGAGATGCGTCAGAATCAAGAAGAAAGTAAGCAAGCCAGTAGCGCCATCAACAATCAACTCCAGAACATCAATACAAGATTTGGAGAGCTTGACATCTGGAAGAGGAACATCGAGACCCATATGGGTCAATTTGCGGCGCAAATTCCACGACCGACTGGGCAACTCCTTGGGCAGACATAACCAAATCCCAAGGGGAAGACCGCACACGTCGCAACTGTAAAACTCAGGAGCGGGCACCAACTACGCGAGCCAGAGGTCAAGAAGGAGAAAGATGTGAATCCACTCGACATCGAGTAGAGCGTGGTCGACGTCGACCAGTCTACTCGACGTCGAGTAGGAGTACCCGAGGTCGACCAGCCACATAACATCGGGGGAACTTCTGCACGACAACAGAACTCGTAGTCGGCTACTCCTGTGGTCGAAGTCGAGGAAGATCTAGTCGACTTCGGGGAGAAGCAAGTCGAAGTCGAGCACTCTGCCACACCTCCGACATCTGTTCTGGCTCCGAAGCAGAAAAAGATGTTGCCTTTCCCTTCCAAGATGCTGAAAGATCCCACTACAGGTAGGTTTGAAAGGTTTGTTAAGATGCTTCAAGAACTGAATGTTTCAATTCCTTTTACAGAAGCTCTTCAAGAGATGCCTGCATATGTCAAGTTCCTCAAGGAGATCCTTAGCAAAAAGCGATCCATCTCAGAGATCGCCGGCGAATGCAAAAGAATGGACTTCCCTGAGAAGAGACCTGACCCTGGTAAGTTTTTCATTAATGTGGGATTTGTAAAATTTAACTATGATGCCTTGTGTGATTTAGGAGCAAGTGTAAGCATCATGCCCTTATCAATCTGGCAAAAGGTAAAAATAGGGTCCATAGAGCATGTGGATGCCAAGCTATACATGGCAAACAATACAGTAGTCATCCCTACAAGTATGGTTGATAATGTCCCTGTCCAGGTTGGTAAGTTCTATGTCCCCACTGATTTCCTTATCATAGACTGTGCTAAAGATCCTACTAGCCCTATTATTCTTGGTAGACCATTCCTAGCTATTGCAGATGCTAAAATCAGCGATTGCTCACCTTCACAATAGGAGACGAGGTCTTAGATTTCTCTTTTGGTCATACAAAGGAGGAAATTTCATGGCTGGAGGTGAAGAGCATCAGCAACCACGGGATCGAGCAAGCAACGGAGGAAAACACCAGAAATCTACTCGACGTCGACCACCATCCTCGACTTCGACCAAAACTTTTCGAAGTCGACTTCCTCTGATGAGCACCTGACTTGCCAAGAGCCTAAGTATGGGGTCTCTCTACTCGACATCGACCAGACCTACTCGACGTCGACCAACCCTAAGCCCGAAGATTTCTGTTTTGGGCACGAAAAGGGAAGTCCAGGTATGATTTCAGCTCATCCTCAGTCCATTAAAAAATTTAATAAAAATTTAAGGGGAGGTATGGCCCCATTGCGAGCTAATCTGCGAAGGATGAGAGCTGGAAAGAAGAAGAAGGAAGGAAAGGGACTCTATGCAAGCAATCATCTATCAGCTGATCTTGCATACTACAATCAGGACCTAGATGATCCAGGAGAAGGGCCAAGCACAAGGGGCCCCACATTGACGGTCCTTGAAGCACAAGCGGAAAAGTCGGCCTAGCGACTCTAAAATCTAGAGCATTTACATAAAACTTTTGAATTTTTGGGACTTTGAAACTTTTTGTTTTTGGGTTTGTTTGTTTTTGTTTTGTTTTGAATGCTTCATGTGGAAGATCTTGTCTTCGTGCGAAAATCTAACATTTTGATAGGTCGAGAAGCATAAAAGATCGCAAAGAGAGGAAGGAGAAGTCCCTGAACATCGAAATCGACGAAGGCCAAGTCGAGATCGACCACGAGGAGATCGAGCATAACAAGTCTACTTGGCGTCGAGTAGGCGTACTCGACGTCTAGTAGGTGTACTCAACGTCGACCAGCCAAAAGGCTTCCTCGACTTCCACTTCCCCTCGACAATGCGGATGTACTCGACGTCGAGTAAGTCTACTCGAAGTCGACCAAGACAACACTCAACGGCCCTGTTTTGCCTTCCTCAGCGCGTTATTCGGTGAGTTCCTTCCTTTACCTTTGTTTTATATTGATTTTATACAATGAGGACACTGTATATTTTAAGTATGGGGTGAGGGAAGAGCTCATTATCATTATTTTATATTTTGTTCTTGATTTTTGGATTTACATGGTGAAATTTGAGTAAAATTTTAAATTTTTGTGCTTAATTGCTAAACTCAAAGTTCTATAAGACATCTCCCAATGCTTGTAAATTTTTCAAAGAAATAGTGTCATGGAAGCTTATATTGAACTCGACGATGCAAAATTGGATTCATTAGAGATATAGCATGAAATTGCCTAGTAAAGGAAAGTCACAATGAAGTGCATTATTTCTTGAAAACCATGAAAGGAGGTAAATTTTGATATTGCTTTTGACATGTTGCATGATAAGAGGATCGGGGACTTTATATTTCCATATAATGCTCATATTTTGATATCCTAGCCTTACCTGTGCTTATGCATCACAAAAGCCATATTATGTCTTATTTCATATTTGCCCCACATGTTCCAAATATTGTCATTCTTTACCTTATTTCCTATCCGGGGGTTATGTTGAGAATGATGTCACATTATGGAGATATTATATGGTGTTTGTGTTGTGGAGTTTGGCAGGAAATTGAAAAATATATGGAAAATTTAATGAGTGAAAGAAAATTCGGTCACCTCAGGAGATAAAGGTAGATCGACCCTGCTCGCTGAGATAATATTTTGGCGAGATGGGACACACAGGTGAGGAGTCCAAAGCACTAAGTATCCGGGGCCATTCATGACACCCATGTTTGCGACTCGCGAGAAGGCAGTGCTGAGGGTAGAGAGGTAAAAGCATAATATTGAAAAAAGAATTATGGAAGGTGATGAATCTTATGAAGAAGGAATGTGGAAATTCATATTGGAAAGTACTCCATTTCCCCGGATTTAAAAGCACTATATTGCCAAAAATTGCCCACATTTTGCCTTTTACCAATCTACTCCTTATTGAGCTTAATTAAAGTCCTCTTGATTATTAATGCTTTGTCACTTATGAATGTTTTTGTATAACCCTCCTTTTGTGAGTAGATTTTGCTTTTATTTGCACATGTATGGATTTGTGGCATAAGTACCTTTTCGATGATGGTAAATGACTGCAGGGTTATATAAGAATGAATCTATAATGTTGAGAGTTTGAATTCTTCCCCTGAATGACCATCCAAGTTATTTCTTGGAGACAAGCAAGCTTAAGTATAGGGTGATTTGATGTCCATGTTTAGTGCCATGTTTTATATTAACTTTTATATCGATTTTTGCATTCATTTCATACATTTGGATTATAATAATACAGAATCTATGTAGTTTATGCTTATTTGCCAAATTATGGAGTCTACACGACTTTTTGTTTAATTTCGCAGAAATCGGACGCACTTTAGAGCTTAAAGGAAACTCATGAAGAAGCTAAGGATGGCGCAGCTGGAGAAAACACCATATTTCAACATCCATCATTCTGAATAAAGCTTTGATGTCTTCAAGAGAGTTGTAGCCCTCGAAAAGAGCTTTCCAACGCATGCTCATATGCGTCAATCCGACAAACGGGAACTCAGGAAAGTGTGTTTCAAGAACGGAGCAGAATGCTGAAAGGCAGCAGCGTTACTCGATGTCGACCATTCTGGTCGACGTCGACCAACTTTTGCTCGACGTTTGCACCATAGGACGAGATCGAGCACGAGCCGTACTCGACGTCGACTACACCCTACTTGATGCCGACCAGAATTGAACCTCACCCGAGCTCGAGGAGAAGGACCAGATCGACAAGGTGAGGATTACTCGAAGTCGAGTACGACCTACTCGAAGTCGACCAGGCTTTGTCGAAGTCGACTACACTGTTTTGGGCCGCGAGACTGTTGGGCCATTCCGAGCACATGTGGATAACTTGGGCACGAAGCAAGGCTGATTTCATCATGTTCTATCAAGATCTATCTATGGAGAGAAGGATTTTATCCACTTGAAGATATTTAGATAGTTTTCCTTTTAGATAAATGTTCTCTTTTATTTAAGGTTTATCTTTAGATATAGATACAAATTTCCTTCCTTAATTAGCAAGGATTGGAAGTCTATAAATAAAGCACGTGTGGCTAGTTTTTATTCATTCAATCTTAGGAAGAGAAGGAGAGAGAGGTAGAGTGAGAGAGAGAGAGAGAGAGAGAGTGGAGGCCAAGACGAGTTTGTGAAGCGAGAGCGGAATTGGCTTCCTTTGGTTGTAAGCTCTGTTTAGTTTAATTTAATGCAAGAAGTTTCTTTTCAATCAATGATGTCTACGATTGCGATGAAGAGCGAGTAGTCCACCCACTTCTAGGGTTGGGGCGAGCCCGACGATAGCCATGCGTGTTTGAGGTAAAGATCCGACCTTTATTATGTTTTGAGCATCTACTGCCTTTTATGTGTTTATTCTCTATTTAATAGAAATCCATGCTAACAACTTGGATTAATAAACATAAAATCGATAGATACAATTAGGGTTTCTTGAAAGAGTTGTCTAATTGTTGGAAAAGGCGAAAGCTTGATCCTTCGATGCGATTTGCGTTATTATCGTTATTTATCTTGTCTTATGCATGTTTGGTTATCGTTGATGCAAACCCCGATCTTGGAAGTTTTCTTTCACATAGTTTATTCCGATTTCGAAAAGCTTTGTTCTTTATTTTACTGTTCCTACTCGACTTCAACTAGACCCTAGTCGACGTCGACCACTGATTTCCGATCGAGCAAGATCGATGTTGCTTGTGTCTCTGCAGTACTCGACCAGGCAACTCGACTACGACCAACCTACTCGACGTTGAGTAAGGCCTGGTCGACGTCGACCACCAACCAGAGTCTTCTGCTTGCTCAAAATCGACTGTGCTGACCCCTGTCGACCACCCTTGGTCGAGGTCGAGTACACTGTAGTCGACGACCACCCGTGAGATTTGCCGCTACCTGAGATCCTCTGACACGCTTCCTCGAGGATCGATCCTGACTTCCCACTGCTGCATCAGGAGGAGGTCTTACAATCATTTGCAATGGATGGAATCTGGTTTACCTTGCTTTATTTATATTTTATATTGCAATTCTCGATTTCCTCCTACAACAATATTAAAAAAAAAACACTACTTGTCACGGTTTCACAAACCGGGGTGGGAGTCAAATTTTTGTTTGTTTTTTTTTTTTTGCAATGTGGGTAAATTTTTTTAAAAAAAAAAACTGCATGCCCTTTCTTTTTTAATGTCCATCTTATCCGACTAGTGATTGAAGGGGGCGTCTAACTTCTCATGCTTTTTAAAATCATAGTCAACAATTTTCCCACAACTTTTAAATTCATCACCAATACTATATATTTGGCGGAATTTTGGCAGTGCAAATATTAATCCGATTAAAAAAATTAGGTTCTGACTATAAGATATTCCTACTCCTAAAGATTCTAAGATTCGGATAGTAAGATTTCGAGTCATCTTAAAAAATAAGCAAATAAACTTGATAGGGAATTAAATTATAGTTGTATAGTGATAACCTGCTAATTAGGCCGAGCCTATGTGAAATTCTTAGCCCATTTTAGTAAGCTAGACTTGGGCTATACTTGGTTTTTAGGCCAACTACCTTGTCCAAACTTGTCCGCATGGACAGACAGGGTTGCTTACTAGGCTGCCCGTTAAAAGGTTATGAAATATTTTTTTAAAGTTTTTTGTGTTTGATCCAAACTTTACAATATGGTATCCCAAAAAATTAAAATTCCATACAAAACAAAGGTCCACAAGTTACACAACTTTGAAATCACACCCTATAATCTCTACCTAGTTTAGATTCATTTCAATGAAAATATTTTATTTAATAGTTTTGTATTCCTTAATTTATTATTAACATTTAGTATTAATACAGTACTAATAGATGTACAAGTATAAATTATATAATCAATATATCTAGTGTTTTACTAATTTTATACTCTCTCTGATCCAAAATATATGACGTTTGACTTTTCAACATGTATTTTAAGGAGTTAAAAACTATATAATATATTAACTTTTCTAGTATTGTTTTTTATAATTTAATACTTATTCTAACAAATATTAAGTTATTCAAAAAATTAATAAAAAAGTTGATATTAATGACATATATTTTGAATCGGAGGGAGTATATGTATATAAGTGGGCTGGGAAATGTTTTCTAAATAGCCAAAAATAGGAAAGTTATTAGCTATTTAGCCAAAATCTGAAAGATTTTAGCTATTTAGCCAAAACAGGGTAAAGTCGTTGTTTGAAACAACGACTTTATCCAAGGTTTTTAAAAAAAAGTATTAAAATAAGTAAGTCGTTGTTCTAAACAGCGACTTACACATTTCTTTTTTTATTTTTTTGGAATTTACATCGAAAACAATATAAAATGGACGAAACAAAAAAAAGATACAGGTAGAGTGGTTGTTTGAAACAATGACTCTACCTTTTTTATTTTTAAACTTCGTTGTTCTAAAATTCTAAAAACAAAAAAAAAATACTCAAAGTCGCTGTTATAAACATCGACTCTAGGGTTCAGTCCATGATTCCCCTGAGTCAATGACCTGGGGTTGTCAGGATGCCCTGAAACATATAAATGAGTTAACGGGTAATTTATACTCTATGTTATATCAAAAGAATTTTAGAAAATTTTAATCATTTATAATTATCTTAATTATTCAGATCGTTTTTATCTTTAAAACTTTAGAAAATCCACAGAAAAGTGGGACATTTGGTAGTCTATGAACTTTAGTAAATCTAAAAAAAAGTGAAATTTTTGGTACTATTGTTCAATTAGAAAAATATGTAAAATGTTAAGCACGTGCAAATTATAGATAACAATGTCTCAGTAGCTGAAACCCAAACTAGAAGTTAGTGACACCAATAATATCCAAACCATAATACCAAAGTAATCCTATCATCTATGACAACTACGTTGCAGACGATCATCCTCATTGTCATCGTCATCATCCTTCTGTTCATCTACACTCTCCTCCCCTGCCTCCGCTACTGTATGTGGGAAGCCGGGACCCTGGGGTCATATGCGGTAGGCCGGAGATTCTTGCACATGCAATTGCCCATAGAAGTAGAGGGCGGAAGTGGGCCCACATATTGTAATGACATGGTAAGCATAGCTGTAAATGAGGAGATCGCATCAAATGAAGGGCCAACATCTGCTGGCATATGCGAGGGTGGACACCAGAAGGAGGCAGAAAATGTCTATGCTGCCCACTGAGAGAGTGAATATGGAATGTTCTTCGAGCTGATGGAGGTGTACACTCGGAAGACAATGCGAACTCATATAACTGAGCACCACTTTAAGGTCGAGCATACACAGATGGGGGAACATGGCCAGCAGATCTCGAAGGTCGGACCATACCCTGACTGTTCAGCATATCCCAGGGGTGACGGAAATCCCGAATGCCTAGCATATCCAGAGTGGCTTCCATCTTCCGAGTAATGGGTTGGGTACGAGGTGGATTGCGAGAAAGATGAGCATGTGTCCCCGAAACCACCGCCAAAGTGAGCTTGGTCAAATGACACTCAATCTGGCTAACACCTCCTAGCTATATGAGGAGAAATACTCCCTAAAGGATTGCACTTTACCAGCTAGACTAGAGTAATCGCGCAGCTGAGATACTTGTTGCGCAATGTCACATACTTGGCGCCCTCGATCGCCAACGTAGTGCCCCTACAAATAGATGCTCTTATAAATAAACAGCAATCTCAGTCCATGTTATTGCAATGGTTGATATATACTACTCATCCGTGGGTATATACCAAGTGCAGCTAGCTGGTATCGTGCGGGTGGGGCAATAACTTATCGGTTAATGAACAAACGGGTGAGTGCTCTATACCAACACATGTACTCATCATGCACATATAATGGAGAGAGGCCCTAGACAGGCTGCACCGTCAACTCCTCACAGTTGTTCCAGATATTAATATGCTCCACAAACAAATGTGCCCAGTTCGTAGTATGCTTCCCTCGATGATCTACGACATGTAACTGCACATTATACCTGACATGCCCTGGGGGAAACTATGTGTAGCTGAACTAGCGCATCACAAGCTTTGGTCGATGCGCCTCGACAACGTCAAAACAAATCAGCGGGACCTACGCCCTTCAAATATCAGCTCCATGTCGACATATGTGTCCGAGTTGGCTTAGGATCGCCGTTGTGTATGGCTCTCATATGAACTGCACTCAGTGTAAGTACTCGTCATCACAAGAACAATGCATAATATTATCAAATGAACATGGAAGCCACTATTCAAATAAATCTGATTCTCTTGTTGTCTGTTAAGGGCGTCACAAAATTGTGGCAACTGTAATCTTTCATGCCCTCAATCATACGTACAATGCATCCACCTGCATATTCACTGATAAGCTTGTTTGCAACGTCACGGAATATGGACAGAAGTTGTTATTTGAATACATTACCTCACTGCTAGAGAATCTTGCCCTAACTTGAAAGTGTTGACCAAGCAGGGGTGGTTGACTCCTCTGTAAGGTTGGATTCTGTTGCTGCATTCGCCTTGCTCTTCTGTCTTGCTTGTGACACTGGGTTCAAACTAGCTTGCCTAGGGATGGCAATATTGGGGCAGGGTTTCCCCGATCCCCGTGGAGAATCCCCGATACGGGGACGGGGATGGGGAAAATAAACGGGAATGGGGATGGGGACGGGTGCAAAAACAATTCCCCGCACGGGGATGAGGAAAGGGACGGGGAATATTGTCCCCACCCCATTCCCTGCCCCGCCTTGCTATCCGATTGGGAAACCCACGGGGATCCCCGATGGGGACCCCGTTAAACACCTTTAGAATATTTATACAAGTATTATTTTAACATTTTTAATTATTATTTGTTACTCCATCCATCCCACGATAGTTGTCTTTAACTATTCATTCACCTTTTCTTAAGAAGCTAAAAACTATATAAAATATCAATATTTTATTAAATATTTTTAAATAATATCATATATATTACTGATAAGTATAGAATTATTTTAAAAAATTAATTAAAAATTAAATATTTTATATAGTTTTTAGCTCCTTAAAAAGCGTGCATCAATAGTCAAAAGACACCCTTTATGGGATAGAGGGAGTGTCAATTAACCTCTTTATATTATTTTTTTATTTTTAAAGTTTAATACTCCGTATGTTTTATGGTAGGTATAAACTTATATAAAACTAAGGTGAAACTTATATTGTGAAATTTGATGGGAAAATCCGTAAGGAAACCCACGGGGAAACTAAAAGGGGGAACATTAAACGGGGAAGGGGATTCCCGGACGGGGATGAAGACCCGAAGGGGATGGGGACGGGGACAATTTTCAATCCCCGAACGGGTACGGGGATGGGGACGGGGAGAGTTTTGATAAACGGGGACGGGGACGGGGAGGGTACTCCCCGTCCCTTTGCCATCCCTAGGCCTACTGATAGGGATGTGTTCCCATGCCCATATATGAAGTAAATGAAACACGTCGTTAGTATTGCCAAACTCAGTTCACTTTAAAAGATATGAAAAGTAAGTGGCAGGATCTCCTAAAGTAAGATAACTAGACCATAAATCTCCAACTTTTCCTTGTGTGCAGCTCTGCATAACTGCCGGTACAAGTATGCAAGAGTCGCTGATCCCCAACTATATTGACCTGCCTGCTCCAGATTTGCCAAGAGTGGCAAGTACAGTAGCTGCACTTCCTCGTTACTAGCGTAAGAGAATAGGGCACCTGCCATCAACTGCAATATGTAGAGCTGGCAAGTCGGTCGTTCGGGTCGGGTTCGGGTCGGGTCACTGATGGGTCGGGTCAGCTCGGGTAAAATTTATGGTCGGGTGCTGGTCGGGTTGGGTTCAGTCATAATGAATTTTAGATTGCTCGGGTTTCGGATTAAATTGGGTAATGCCCATTCGGGTTCGGGTCAAAACGGGTCGAGCTCGTTCGGGTTTCGGGTCAAGAGGTGGGTCATTCTCATTTGAGTTTCGAATAAAGTAGGTATATAATTAGGTTTATTTTGAGTTCTCGTTCGAATCATATTCGACCCGTTTGGATAATTAGGTTTATTTTGACTCGATCGAATACTTAAATATGTAATTTACTTAAAATAAATGATTTTGACTTAGTTGAATACTTAAATATGTAATTTTGACTTGGTTGAATACACTCATTGTCATTGACTCATCAGTTGTCGACCGATTTTCAAAAAATTCATAATAAAAAATTCGGTATTCGGCAACATCGCCCTTTTTTAAACATTTAAACAAATTGATCGGTGTTATAATTAAATCAAATTAATGGTACATTTAGGATTTAACCTTATTTTAACTAACAAATTGCAAATGGACTTATTTGTGGTTTGAATATACCATTGGCTCATTTCATTTTCAATGACCATTTTATTTTTAGCTTTTGGCCCATTAGTTTTTTTTATTATTATTATTAGTTTTTAACAAATCTAGATATAAATAACTAATTCTATCAAAATATAATAATATAGATAAAATCAAGTAACAACTACAAAATTATTGATTTGAATATAAATAATTCTTCGATACAAAAAAAAAGATATAAATCATTCTTTCCGCAAAAAAATTATCATGCATCATAATTCATACAAATTATGGAATATGGACAAATAGTTATAGAATAACCATAATTATGAAATTTAATAGAATTATTATACTTATATTTATAAAAAGAAATCTATTTATAAAAACTGAAAACTACTATACTTAATAGAATTATTAACACTCATAGTCTAATATAATTTTGTAGGTGAAAAAACCCTTAAAGAGTTGGCTTTATGAAAATTAATAGAATTATTAACACTTATTTATGAAAATTAATAGAATTATTATACTTATAAGTTATACCTATAAATAGAAACACGTTTAAGAAACCGAAATTATAAATAAAACTTATAAATACTTCATTTTCGATGGATTCGAATATTTGATGTACTTAAAGTCTTGAGATTTGAAATTTGAGATTGGGATTTAGATCAAGATTGAGATTTAAGATTGGGACAAATATGAACATTTGATATTTGAGATTTGAGGTTGAGATTAAGATATATAAAGATTTGATATTTGATATTTGAGATCAAGTTAAGACTGAGGTTTGATATTGAGTTCAAGATCGATATTTGATATTGAAATCGGTCAAGCAGTGCTCGGCGGTCCTCTCGAAATCAGTCAAGCAGTGCTCGACGTGCTCCTGCCTCCTCTCGAATCCAACAGTGCTCAGCGTGCTCCTGCCTCCTCTCGAATCCAACAGTGTTCGGCGTGCTCTTGAAACAGTCAAGCAAATCATGTACTTGTGCTTTTATTTTGGAATCCTTTTAGTTCATGACTTCAGATCTGATTTCAGTTTTGGTTCCTGATTTCATATACTTGTGCTTTCAGTTTTGGTTGTAGCTGGATTTGGTTCATGTTGAGTTGTAGCTGGATTTGTTTTGGT
Organism: Persicaria tinctoria; assembly: GCA_037127255.1. Taxonomy (NCBI): domain Eukaryota; kingdom Viridiplantae; phylum Streptophyta; class Magnoliopsida; order Caryophyllales; family Polygonaceae; genus Persicaria; species Persicaria tinctoria. The sequence goes on from JBANSL010000015.1 coordinate 21,750,534, forward strand.
TCCGGATTTCAGTTTTGGTTCCTGATTTTAGATCCTTATGGTTCCTGTTCCTGATTTCACACATCGTAGGTTCTTCTTCATATCCAGGTACTTGTGCTTTCATTTTGCATGTCCTATTCTTATGTTTATGTTTTTTTATTGATGAGGAAATATGTTTCCTATACTTTTAGTATTGTTTTTCAGATTTGTTTTTTAATTCCTTTTAGATTTAGATTGCTTATGTCGAATAAAAAAAAAGATTTAGATTGCTTATTTGATTGAATTAGCATCGCATAAATATTGTGATATTATTGTAGATTTTAGTGATGAAGATGTTGAGATATTGAGATGTTTGTTGTAAGGAGGAAATCGAGATTGAAATATAATGAAATAGATCAAACCAGATTCGTGCCCACGCAAATGATTACAAGACCTCCTCCTGATGTAGCAGCGGGAAGTCAGGATCGATCCTCGAGGAAGCGAGTCAGCGGATCTCAGGTAGCGGAAAATCCCACGAGCAGAAATCGACCATAGAAACAGAAATAACAGAGAAAAGCGAAAGCAAAAGCAAAGCAGCAATCTTGGTCGATATCGACTACTATTACTCGATATCGACTGGGAAAATTGACCAACAGTGCTCAATATCGACTTGAAACAGAAACAGAACACAAGGCAGAAATCTGGTCGATATCGACAAGTGCTACTCGATATCGACTAGAAAAATCGACTAAAGTTAACTCGAAATCGACCAACAGTGCTCAATATCGACTTTATTTATAGGCTTCCTTCCAAGATAATCTAGGAAAGAAACTATATCTATATCTATATCTATCTATCTAAATACTTAAAATAAAAACATGGAAATAAAAGAGATAAGTCTCTAAAGGAACAATATCTAAAATAGGTAAATATCTCTTCCAACTTGATAGAACTTGATATAATTTGATCTTGTAGATATCTCCATTCGATTTTGGATAGAACTATGATTAGAACTCGGACTAGCTCGAAATCGGCCATTGTGTCTTCACTCGATATCGACTAGCCTCACTCGATATCAACCAACATTTTTCCGTCTTCACTTCAGCAGCTCGATCTCGGCTCCAGGGACGAAAATCGACTTGATAGTACTCGGTATCGAGTTTCTTAACTCGATATCGACCTACTCCTTCCTGCTCCCAGCTTCTCGGGTCGATTCTGTATCTTTGCTCGATTTGGGCCAACTCGATATCGACCAGTCTAGGTCAATATCGACCTATGCCTTCCTCTTCCAGCTTCTTGGGTCGATTTCTGGCCTCCAGGAGAAAAATCGACCAAAATTAGGTCGATATCGACCAAGTCACAGACTTGGTTGATATCGACCTTCTCTGTATTTTCCAGCATTCTGCTCTATTCTTGAAACGCACTTTCCCGAGTCCTCGTTTGTTGGATTGACGCATATGAACATGCGTTGAAAATATCTTTTCGAGGGCTACAACTCTCATGAGGACTTTAAAGTTTGATTCAGAATGATGAATGGAGAAAGATGGTATTTTCTCCAGCTGCACCATTCTTTGCTTCTTCATGACTTCCTTTAAGCTCCAAAGTGCGTCCGATTTCTGCGAAATATAACAAAAACTTGTGTAGACCTCCATATATTGCAAATAAACATAAACTACACAAATTATGTATTATTCTAACCCAAATGTATGAAATGTATACAGAAATCGATATAAAAGTATATGTAAAAGATGGCGAATTAGGCTCACAACAATGTTGAGTTGTTTGCTTATTCTCATAGATAATGTCACAGATTTAGGTTGCTTTTTCTTTAAGCATGGAGAAAGATGACAACATTGTCTTGCTTGAACCTCCTAATGGAGGTAATTCAGGTAATAAGATGACAACTTTGAGCTTTGATATTGCTTACTTCGTCACTTGTTTGTTAAATTTCTCATGGTCACTCGTTTAGTCGTTTCTAAATTCTAAATTTTTGAAATCTATTTTCTCTTGGACCTTTAGTGTTAGAAGATGAATTTGAGGGAAAAACTCAAGAAGATGTTGCTTTCGAAATTAAAGAAGAAGATGTTGTAGACCTATTAGAATGTCGAAAGCGGAAGTATTCATCAGCTTGGGATCACTTTGATATTGTGCGCGAGCCCTCCGGTGAAGTGGTGGGGGTTTGTAAGTATTGCAAAAATGGAAAGTATACTCCCAAAGGGCGTTTAGGGACCACAGATCTTCACAGACACTTGAATCGATGTGCTGAGTACCAGAAGCACTTGAGCAAAACTAAGAGTTCAAGCAAGACTGTTGATCAACTTGGGTATCGAAGGTTGTTGGACCAAGCCATTTTACTGTATGGATATAGCTTCTCTTGGGTTGAACGTGAGGGAAATAGGAAATTGCATAGACGTCTGAATGGGGATGTTCAACCAATATGTAGGAATACATCAAAGAAGGATTGTTTTTCGCTACATAATGAAATGAAAGCTAACTTGAAGAAGGTGTTAACGGGTCTTCCTGGAAGGATATGTTGCACCTCTGATTTATGGACTTCAATCAACACTAAAGGTTATATGTGTCTCACTGCTCAATACATTGATGAAAATTGGAAGATTCAGAGTAAGGTACTTTGCTTTCGCCATTGTCCCCCTTCACATGGTGGGTTTGAATTAGCTCAAGAGATGAGAGATGTGCTTTTAGAATGGGGAATTGAGAAGAATATATTTTCCTTGACGCTTGATAATGCAACCAATAATGATTAAATGATTACTATCTTGACACAAGGAGTGTTCAAGGACATGATATGTGAAGGCAAGTATGTTCGTGTTCGTTGTTCTGCTCATATTTTGAATCTTGTAGTGAAAGATGGTTTTCTTCTCATTAAACCACTCGTTTCTAAAGTTAGAGATGGTGTTCATTACATAGTCGGTTCAGAAGGTAGGATGCAGAAGTTTGCTGAGTGTGTTAAGAACTTTGATGTGCCTATTTCAAGTAAGTTGTCGTTGGATGTGCCAACTAGTTGGAATTCTACGTATATTATGTTGGATAAAGCATTCAAATACCGCAATGTCATATACTATAATTTTGCTGGAGTTAATGGTGGTCCTGATTATATTTTGAAATCGAATGAGTGGGCTAGAGTTGAGAAGATATGCAGTTTGTTGGAGCCATTTAATGTAGTTACTGAAATGTTTTTAGGAAGTGAGTATCCAACTGCAAATCTATTTTTCCCTCAAGTATGGAAGATTCGTAACCGTTTGCAGAACTTAGTATCTTGTGATGACATTGATATTAGTGCAGCAGCTGTTGATATGCTAGAAAAGTTCGACAAGTATTGGTCTGATTATGTGCCTATTCTAAAGTTTGCAATTATTTTGGACCCAAGATTCAATTCGAGGTTTGTGCTCTTTGCTTTAAGTAAACAACATGGAAACGTTGAGGGGAAAAGAATGACCAAGGAAGTGAAGCTTCAATTTGATGAACATTATATTGCTTATGGAGGTGCTGCAACTAACATGCGAAATGACAAGTCATCTCAGAATGAGAGTCTTGATGGACTTGAGGTATGTATAAGCTTACTTATATTTAAAATTTGCTACTTTGTATAACCTTACTTATATTACAAATTTGTGTTTTCATAAAATAGGAATTTTCTACTATTGATCAAGTTAGCACTTCAGAAGTTGATATTTACTTGAGTGAGGGCACTTTACCTGTTACAACGAAGCTAGATGTGCTAAATTATTGGAAAAATAATTCTTCCCGCTTTCCCATACTTTCTTCTATGGCTAGAGATGTATTGGCCATTCCAATTACTTCTGTTGCTTCAGAGTCCTCTTTTAGCATGGGAGGAAGAATTCTAAACAAATGGAGGAGCTCTCTTCTACCAAATAATGTGGAAGCACTAGTGACCACTCAAAATTGGTTAATGGATATAGTGGTAAGATACCAAGTACATAACTTAATTTTATATTATTATAAAATTTAAATTTATATGTAGATTGCATTTGTAACATTTAGATGTTTATTTACATACTGTGCAGCAGAAGGTGAATCTTTGGAAGAAGAGTGATGCTACAACTTGTGTTTTGCGGGTTGTGCCGTTGTGTTGCTGCTATTCTGCTGCTTTCTTGTGTTGTTAGACTTGTTGTGATTGTGTTGTTGCTATTAGGTTGTTGCTATTACGCTATTACTCTATTATGATGTTATTCTGCTTTCTTTTGTTGCGGGGGTATTGCTGATTATTGCTAGTTCCGAGAAGGATATTTTGTTGGGATGCTAGTAGTTGTTGGAAGGATATGTTGTTGACTTATCTGCTTATCTATTAATTTTACTTGTGTCCTTATTCAATATGATAACAATTAACAAAAATAATTAGTGTTTTATATGTTAAAGTATAATCATAAACTTGTGTTAAAATAAAAAAAACATTTAATATTCAAGCATTAAAATGTTGATGTTAAATAACCATTTCAATTCGGGTCGGGTTGAAAGTCGGGTCGGGTTTAGAGTCGGGTCGGGTCGGGTTTATCTGTGTTCGGGTCTGTTTCGAGTTAGGTCAGGTTCGGGTCATGTTCGGTCTCGGGTTCGGGTTATGAATGACTCTAGATTTTCGAGTTGCGGTCGAGTTCGGGTTCGGGTTCGGGTGAGTCGGGTCGGGTTTTTGGGTCGGGTCAGATTTTGCCAGCTCTAGCAATATGTATGCTCGGGCATGACATTGAACTATTGCATCATCAATGTCATCGGGCAGTTGGCCGAACGTATTCTGTAAGACCGCTAGTGGTGGCTCGACCCCTAGTAGATCTCGGAAACCCAGCGCCAGCTGTGGTTGGCCCATTATAACGGCCACATCTTGCAATGTGACGGTCGCCTCACCAACTATGAAGTGAAATGTATGTGTCTCTGGCCTCCATCTCTCCACGAGCGAAGTGATAAGATGCATATCCATCTCGAATGTCGAACCCAACCGATGTATATAGTAGAACCCGACTAGTCACACGTAATGTAGGATTTTCTCATCCACGTGTGCCCGACCAAACGTCCGGAGATGTAATCTGTTCGTCAATGGCCTCAACATCTGGGATAGGTGTGACAAGGATAGACGTTAGCACGAGATGACAAAGGAGGAATGAATAAGAATGCATTAATATCTTACCTATGGGGCATCTTTCAACACATTTGTGGACCGATGCTGTAGTTGTGGAGTTTGCACATCTTCCACCTTTGGTCCTGGATCCATCGTAACTGTTCGACATGTGAATACATGAAATATCTTCAAGGTTCAAATAAGATCATGTCTTAAAGCGCAATCATACAGAGATAATACATAAACCATAACCCATAAATACAGAATACATAAAACATCAATACAAAATAATCAATCAAATAAAGAATACACTAGTCATATAAACCATTAATGTCTTACGAAAGGAAAAACATACAGAATACATAAACCACAAAGAACTATGACCCCGATGGCACGATGTGACTCTTACAAGTAGGAATGTTATGACGCTCCTGCTTGCATAAGCGACAACGAACGCTTGATGGGACAGCCTCATCCATCTCATTGTGAATGCGTCCTGACCGTGGTCTCCCTGTTTCTCGCTTTCGCCTATCGTCTAGAACGAGGATAGGATAAGTCATTGTAGGCCAGTACTGCTCATCCCCAAGAGGTCTGAAATGCACTTTGTATGTCTCACCTTAGGCCTTCGAACTAAACCAAAGAGACACATTGTGAGAAGGGCATTCCCCTACTACGACAAGGACATGGGCGCACGTGATATGGTATATATGCCACCGCTGACATGTGTAAGTCATCTCCTCAAGGTTGACAGTATCCCTTCTTCGAATAGCTCTAATTTGCCCCATGCGGGCGAAAACAGAAACCTCAAACAAGTTCCCTTGCATGCTGAAAAGGATCACCTCTATCATCGGGATCAGCTTGAAGTTCTTCCTAAGTGCCTTCTTCAGATCGTTGAGTCATTTATTTCTCTTGCCATCCTTTCATTAGTTTATTTTTACACACGTCTTTTTACTGTCCCTGACCAAATCGCGACATAAAGTAGTTGTTTGCTTTGTAGAAGCTTGCCTCGACCAGAGCCTTGATGGGCAAGCATCTTACACTCTTCATGACCCCATTGAAAGACCCGGACATGTTCGTGGTCATAATACCGTATTTGAATCCTCCATCACATGAGAGAGATCACTTCTCGGGTGGTATTTCATGAAGGTAATTGTAGGCCTGCTCATCACACATCCTGATAGCCAACATCGCCTGGTCGAATTTATCTCGTTCCTTCAAATATGCATCGTTTTTCGGCATAGCCTTCAGGGAGCAATTTTTTAACGTGTTGTTCACATTCGATGCAAGATGTCGGATGCAGAATCGATGGTGGGCATTTGGTGGCATCCAATGAGGATGTTGCATCGCCCTGAGGATGCCCTAATGGCGATCAGAAATAACACAAAGCCCGGTTCACTGCGTCACTCATTCGCGGATGAGCTGCATGAACCACTACCAAGTTTCAGTGTTCTCACTCTCGACAATAGCATAGGCCAAAGGGAATATGTGGTTGTCAGCATCAATCGACATCTTCATAAGCAACACTCCTTTGTACTTCCTATAAAGGTGGGTACCGTCAATGGAGATCACCGGTCTACAGTGATTGAACCCGGTAATTGCCAACCCGAATGCCCATAAAACATGATGGAATATGTGAAATGCCCCAGCTGGGTCCGGTATTGCTGGGAGCTCAAATACCGACCCTAGGTTGCTAATGACTATTGCTTCCAACAAACATGGCAACTGGGCATATGATTCCTCCCAATCCCTAAAAAATTTCACGATTGCACGCTGTTTGCCATCCCATGCCTTGAAGTATAATACTAATACATTGTACATTAAATTGATGATTTGTATGATGACATTTGGCCGGAGTGTTCTATCAGCACGAATGAGTGGGATAATCTCACGACAAATGAACTTCGCAGTGATAATGCGATTATCTATCGCCATAACATCCTTCGCACATTTATCATCATGAGGACCTGCATATGAAACTATCATCCATAACCCAAGGGTGGCATCAACGTGCCTCGCCGTCAGTTTCCATGTACATCCACTTCATGTAGATCGACTACAGACTACTGCATACCTCTCAGTATTGTGCTTCAAAACCCGAAATGATTTTTTGTTGGTGATGGAGAACACTTTCATCTGGTATACCAACTCTTCTATGTTGTTGAAGAACAACCCCTTCTAGAATTCCATTCCGCATGTGAAAGTGGTTGACGGTGTTGAACAAAAATGCGCGAATAATCGTACAACACATTTTATTTGATTTTTTAGAATTTGAATTCGACCTCTTTTGGTTATCCTCTTGATTCGAAGTTGTATTGACACCAAGACTTGAGTGGTTTTGGTGATTTGGGCTGCAGCTGAATTTTGACAAGTTGCATACGTATCTCTTGGAAGATAATCAAGCCTTACGTAGTTTCAGAGTATTTTTTTTGGACTTTTGTGTTTGGTTTGGATTTGATTTTGTTTGGACAAAGTTGGATTTGGTTTTTGTTTTCTTATATGCATCAGAGGATGAAGTTCAAACCCACCTTCTAGGAAGGGTAGTTTGAACAACACTCCACCCGAGTAACCTGAGCCCACCTTCTCGGAAGGGTAACTCAAGTAACCCGCCTATCATTTGCATAGAAAACGGTTTGACTTGGATGTGGAGTTTAATTTGGCATTTGACTTGTTTTGACTTGAGCTTTGATTTAGAGGTCAATTTGAGGATTTGTGGAATTTGGTTTTTGATTTTTGGATGTGGCTAAACTCGGCGAGCAAAAGGTTTGTATCGAGTTAGAGTAGACACTTTGGCTTTGATGAAAATTTGGTATTTGGAACGACTAGAGCCGACAAATGAATTTGAGGAGATTTGATGAAATGTTTGGGTGTGACTGGACTCAGTGAGATTTGATTTACACTGAGTTTCCTACGTATCTACTTATCTGGTGGAATCAAGTCACCGTAGTTCGGGACAAAAATGGGTTTGTATTTGGATTTGATCATGATATCATTTGATGGTGGTGATTGGGCTCGGTGGGCTTTAGCTTGGCACCGAGTGTCCTGCTTATCTCTTAAAAGAGAATCAATTCGTTTATAGTTCTAAACGAACCAATTTGATTTGAATTTGGCGATTGAATCTGACGAGCTTTAGCTTTATGTCGGGAATCAAATCTTGTATAGTTCTTTTGAGAACAAATTTAATTTGAGATGGGATGGGCGACTGGATCCGATGTATATTTAAATCTTGCTGACATTGGATTTCCTACGTAACTCATAAAAGAGTATCAAGTCTTCACGTAGTTCTTTTCTAAGAACGAATTTGGATTTGGGAAATTTTGATTTAGGGTTTTGACTCCGTTTTCTCTTTTCTCGTTTAAAAGTCAACTTTGAGATTGACCCACCCGAATAAACTGGCAATGAAATTTTACAAGTTTAACTTTATGATTTTTGTCAAACTCAATTTCAATTTGTGCCAATTATAATTCTTATATTTTAGTGGGTCAATTTTGCAATTAAGCAAAATTCTCTCACCATATTACAAACATGTACGTATGTGTAGGGCTGGCAAATAGTACAGAATTTACCATATCAACCACCTACCAACCACAAACCACCCATTTTGGTAACCACATTTGTGGTAACCACCGTGGTGGTAACCACGTAAATGTGGTACGGTAATGGTAATGCAGTACGAAATACCATGGTTACCGAGTATATATATATATATATATATATATATATATATATATATATATATATATATATATATATATATATATATATATATATATATATATATATATATTAAATTTTTATATTAGTTTTTACCTTTAAAGCTTTATGTTTTAACTTTTAATTTTTAACTGTTTAAGTTTTTATTTTTTATTTTGTGTTAATTAACTTAATTTGACCTAAATATAAATTGGTTCTTTAGTCTTTAGACTCTTTACTGGAAAGCGGCAACCCTAGTGCTCTTCGAAAGCTCTCAGACACACAAAGAGGAAACGGCAGCCCTTACGGCCTCACTTGCTCTCTCAAGGCCGCCAAGTGCCGAGGCAGTTCAAGCCTGAAGGGTCGCCCTCACTTGCTCTCTCACGTCTCAATGGGTCGTCCTCGTGGTTCATTCGAAAGAAATGGTGGCGCCGGAAGGAATGTACGAGGTAGAGGGTTATTTATCCCTAGGTCGGTTGGAGTCGACCTTCCGGTAGGTGGCCGAGGTACAACTGATGGGGTTGGCAGTCAGGGGACTCAGGGAACCGGTGTTGTTGCCGAAGGAGGGATTCTTTCACCTGGGACGCCTACGAGTGGTAAGTGTTTGAGTATTTCGATTTGTTTCAATTTGAAATTGCTTGACGAACGATGTCGAATTGTCGATTTGTTTCGATTTGTTTCAAGTCTCAATGGCTCTTTCGATTTGTTTTTATTCAGGTAGACCTCCAATTCAAGCGAGCTCTTCTCCGTCTATTCAGTCTGAGCCCTTGTTGTCTGGTGAACCTGTTGATATGCAGCCTTCACACACTAATGGTGCTCCCACAAATGTGTAACCCTCTGAAACATCCCCGGAGGTTGGGAAGAAACGAAAAAAGCCATGCATCTACCTCAAGAAGCACAAGTGTTTTGTGGGAAACCTTCACCAAATGTAAGCTCCCTAACTCAGATGTTGTTGATGAAGATTTTTGCAATTGCAACATTTGTGGGACAAAGGTTCCTTGTTCTAGAATTAAAAATGGGACAAGCTCAATGTGGAATCATGTGTGGCGGAATTGTACTGAACACCCATTTCACCCACAAGTTCAATCAGATCCCAAGCAAACCAAATTGAACATGGAAAATGTGACCGGAGGAAGACCTCATAGGTATAACAAGAAGAGATGTGATGAGAAATCCTTAGAGATGATTATTAGGGATGAGCTTCCTTTTAGGCATGTAGAGAAGGATGGATTTAGGGCTTTTGTGAAGGAGTTGCAGCCAGAGTGGACTCCTTTGAATAGAAAGCAAGTTGCTAAAGGGGTTTTAGAGAAGTTCAGCTATGAGAAGGGGTTCTTATTAAGTGTAATGAAAGCAGCGGAGACTAGGATATCCATAACCACCGACACATGGACCTCCATTCAAAACATCAATTACATAGTGCTTACTGGGCATTTCTTAGATAATGAGTGGGTATTGCATAAAAGAATTTTATGCTTCTGTCCAATTGTGAGTCATAAAGGGGAAGACATTGGGAGGCTTTGAAATACCCCAAAGTATTTTTGGGTATTTCTGTAAATATAAAAATTATAATAAATGTGAAAATTTTCGAAATAAAAGAATGTGTAAAATTCTTTATGAAATATATACCTTATTATTTGGTTCTTGGTAATTAGAACATAAAATTTGATTGACATTATTATTTTAACTAAAATAAACATTATTCTTTTCATTGTTATTAGTAGTATAATTACTTTTAGAAATAGTGATGCGAGTTCATTATTTTTAAAAGGTGTTTTACTTAAATTATTTCAATACCCAATGCGATATCATTTTTAAATAAATAAGTATTGTATGATTTATGATACAACATTATTATATATAACATATTTTATAACTAGAAGGTTATGATGAATTTAGGATTTAATAATATTCATTATAAGATTTGAAAGTTATTTCTAGTAAAATAATTATGTTATGAAATCTAATTTGAAATGATTATTTATTTATTTGATTATTTATTTATTTATTTACAAATGATATATACGTGTTTGTCGGATTTTATCTTTTATAGTATTTATTTATTTTTCACAATTAAATAAATAGCTTTATATACAAATATATAAGCAAACCAACTTTTTGTTGAACCGGTTCAGCCGAACCGAATAAAACAAAGGAAGCCGGTTCAAGTGAACCGCTTCTTCCTCCTCTTTCACGTTAAACACAGGAGGTGAGAGCTCCAATGGTGGTTTGTAAATTTTTGGACATTTAATCTTCGTAACGTCGGCAGTAAGTGCTAATCAATTCGACCTTATAAAAAACGTGGACAGATCTTGAATTAATCGATGAACACAACCCCAATTCCGTCCAAATTCTCAAACCCTAATTCTGACAACTCATCCAATTGACGTGGTGGATAAGCTTGAAATACCAAATTGATTATAGCAATTGAATCCTCTCATCAATTCCGACTCAATGACGCCTTCAATTCGTGATTCCGTTCACATTGCAAGCCCGGCCTATAAAAACCCCTTTCCACCTTCGTTAGTGTCGTCCATCATTTTTAGCCAATATCTGAGCTCTCAAGCTAGTTCATCGTGTTCTAAACACATCAATATACCATTCCCTTCAAAAAGTTTTTAGAAAAACATTCTAAATACAAAATTCCCAATTTCATATTCGAGCTCGTCGGAGCCTTGTCGGGCCACCGTGAGACGCTGCCGGAGCCACAATCCGCCACCAGGGGGAGCGCCTAGCCAGCAGATATCCGTACCCTGCAACCTCGTGCGCCGCCGTGGTCCATAGCCTCCGCGAGTAGTCACCGAAGAGTCGTCGAAAGCTTGATTGAAACTCTCTGTTGAAGGCGTGACGGGAGGAGGAAGAAGGTGAAATAATTACACAAACCTCCTGACATGCGATATATTCTATAGCGCATTTAGTAGTTTTTGTCATCATTTACATGTCATTGTGAGAGATATTTGTATGAACTTGGTGATTCAGAACCTGTTGAAGAAGTTGAAGAAATCATAGGATCATGCAAGTTACAGAATAGTTGAAGTGAAGAAGTTCGGAAGCAGCTGGAAGCTGGTGAGCTTGGCGCGGCCGCGCTGCTACTGGCGTGCCCGCGCTGCTACTGGAGCGCCCACGCTGCTAGGAGAACGTGCCCGCGTCGATGCACCAGATGGAAGTAGCAAGACGAAACACTGGCGCGCCCGCGCTGCTACTGACGCGCCCGCGTCAGTCCCTGGAGACAGATTCTTATCCGATTTTTCCCGATCTTATTAGTTTTAATATTATATTTTTACGGGATTTTAAACCCTTTAAGTAGGATATATATTATTTCCGAACGGAAGTTTTTAGAGATTATTAGGTTATTTTCCAGAGAGGTAGTTTCCTTTTCTTCATCTCACAAACCCTATGGAGAACTAACTCTCCGTTGTTGCACTTGGTTCCTTGAAGCCTTCGATTGATTTGGTTGTGAGTATTCTACTCTTGTTCGTCCTTTGTTAATTGTTTCGATCTCTTGAGCTTATTGCTTGATTGCTTATTATTGGTTAATCTGGATTGATCACCTAGGTTTATCGATACTAGTCATATTGCTAGGGTTTCCAATTCCAGGTTTGGGGTTGTAGATTCATTGTAGCAAACCCAATCGTCATACGCAGGTTGCTTGTGGTAGATTGTGAAGGAGATTCGATTACAGGCTATTTTAACGGGTTGTTAGAATCGCTTGTGTCTCATTATAATTCATGTTTGAATGCTATCGCTTTATTATTCGATGAAGGTTTTCCCTTGTAATTTGGTGATAAGTGCTTTTAGGACTGGTAGGACTAAAAGCTATTACACGATCTGAATTGAGAACAATTACTGGACATTAGAACTTGAGACGCATAGAATGCGATGATGAACCATCTCAATTGTTGTGCGGATAATTACCTGGTGTGATACTTTTCCATCATATATTCGCAATCTCTTATTGCAACTTGTTCTGTCATTATCGCCTACACACAAAACTCCCCCTTGAATTGGTTACTTTTGGGTAATAATACTTGCTCTTACAATTGATTATGTTTCCCTGTGGGTTCGACCCTAACTTACCTACTATACTTGTTATAGTTTGCATCTTAGGAATTTACTTTGATTTGGCATAACGACTTTAGGCCTGTCACCTCCTATACTTTTTATTTTTTTTCAACTTATGCCCTTTTCAGTTTTCGAAATTCCAGATTCTAACCCGTACTTTTATTTGGGGCATACATCGCTTTCAATTTCGGTAATTCGCAGAGAATAGGTTAATTATACGCCCATACGGAGATTTCAATTCGAGATAAAAGCATTCAAACACGCACTTGAAATTTCAATCCAGGCAAGTAACATTCCGAGCCTTTCATACTCATCTGCGTGCCTTCGTGTCTTGTTGTTTTTTTGCCTTGACATTCATGCCAAATCAATTAAAATAAATTACAAATCACTTGCTTTGTGTAATTTATTCAACCGTTATTTTGGACTTGACATGTAATTGGGTAAGGTTATTATTTGATCTTATTATAAAATAATAACGTAGATACCCATTTTATAAAATGCATGATTTATCATTCATTCTTTCATGCAAAATAAGTAGGTATGGAGCATATTATCTTGTTGATGCATCCATGCATATTATATGGTATTGGCATCCATTTTACTTCTATAAGATGGATTATTTTATTTTATGCGATCACCTAGTTTGATATTAATTACTAGTTAATATGTGATGGTGTGTGTGAGATGTGAAACTCAATTGAATCAAGATAAAATAAAATATAGTGTGCGTATCAATGAAGATACGGGGTCCAACCCAATGGGAATTGGGCGGTGTCTCAACTTTGGGTTAACTACTGAGTTGAGTTTGGATTGAATGGGTTAAGACCATGTTGCGTCTTAAACCGAAACAGTTTCATGAAACTAACATTCTCGAGATACAATATTCGAAATGAAATCTGACTACGAAATCGTAGGTAGGTCGGACGTCCTATCCAGACTCGGCCGGTATAATATAGTTAATGTTAAAATAAAAGTAAACAGGTCAAATATGATATCCGTGTGATGTGTTAAAATATATCTATATATAAGCTATGCAATGTGAGATAGTGAGTGAATAATATTATTCATTTGGTTAAAGTTTTTTTTTTTTTTGATATCGGGGGACACGAAGTCAACCTTTTTCCCACTCCTAATAGTAGGCTCTCCCTAACGTCTGGGTAACTACTAGCGGGACGGATTTGGGCCACATGGAGTACCTCATAATCCGATATCGAGTTCGAACTTAATAAAAATATTTTCATAGTGATCACAAACGCATTTCTAAAGCTATATCGTATCCTATCCGTAATCGGGGTATGGTTCCTAAGGTGCTTGTCACCTACATCGCTTTCTTATTCAACCCTTCGAGGTTATCCGTGTCACAGAAGTTGAGTCATCACATATAAAGCCTACATAAAATATTCTCATCAGTAATAATCTCATTTGGATTCAATTCATACCTTATTATGGTCACTGAGTTTGAATCCAAAGTAGTCCCAGTTTTCGAGCCGTCACTTGCTAGTTCTCGTGAACTAACCGTCCTTTGTTAATTTGGACGGCTAGGGGTTCATTGTCTCCGGACAATACCTCAGCCTCCAGTTCGCAGGTTTAGATCGAGTCTTTGAAGAGAAGTTGAAGAAGTTCAAGACGACATTTTAAGTTTCAAGATTTGAAGAAAATATTGTATAACTGGTAAATGTTTATTTTTACAAAGTCTTCCGCTGTAATGTATGTTTCAAATATTGTAATTTGAATCATGAGTTTAATAAAAGCATGATTTATTATATTTAAGTCTTCCGCTATTTATATTTTCTTTAGTTATCATCTTGTTTATGGGAGCATGGTAGCATGTCCCTATAAGCCTAAGGTGGTTACAAAGACCTTGAAGTCCGAGTAACTACTGGCGCTGGAACATTCCCTCATTTACCGAAGAGGGGTGTTACAGAAGGTGGTATCAGAGCTTAGAATTTTTATAAAATAAAATTTAGGTATCATAAAGTGAAAAGTTTTTTTTTTGTAAACAAAATTTCTCGTTCTTGGATTTTCCATAATCTTTTTATACACTCACAAATTATTCTAATTAAAATCATTCTGAGTTTTTCGGAGAAAATTTGCTTGTATATTTTTCAGAGTTACTAAGTGTTTTAAGATAAATAATACTAAATATTTTTCTAGTAAGTTTTAGTGTTCAAAATGTTTCCAAATATTCAAGAATTTATCGTTACCGTCAACTTCTCGAGTCGATCGTAAACTTCCTAGCACTTGGTTTAGTAATCCAACTACCTTGTCCTACCTTCGCACTTTGTAAAGTCAATTAGGAATATTGACTTGCCTAGTGTATAGTTCAGTTGATTCAGGTTAATCCAATGGTAGATAATGTGTTTGAACGTCAAATCTTGGTGTTTAAGATATGAACCGGTGTTGAAAATCAAATAGATAAGATGCCTCAGAATGAAGAAAAGGGGTCGATGACATTTCATTTCTACATACACAGATCATGAAAACCAAAGGAAGCTGAGGTGATCGACCAGCCACATCCGCCCCAGTTGCTAAGAGGGAGTACCATCTTATCAAGAGAAGGAACCTTTCTGAAATCCATGAAGAAGCATCTGACAATTCAGTGACGGTTGGGGATAGTGCACACCACCGAGCTGAAAGTCAACCTAGGGAGTTATCTCAAGCCCCCGTAGATAACCTACATGCTGAACTCATGCAAGCACTGAATCAATTAGCGTCAAACGTTGTGCTCAAGCATTAGCTGGAAATACGCCGACGTCACTAACTAGACCAGATGGAGATGCTCCACATGTGACACAACTAGCAGCGGTACAAGCACAAGAAACTCCGATGATAATGCCTGTAAGAGTCACAACCAGCAGCGGTACAAGCACAAGAAACTCCGATGATAATGCCTGTAAGAGTGGTGGAACGAGGAAATACATATGGTCGTGCTTTGAAGGCGATCAACTCATGCAAACCAGATCCTTTTGATGGTACTGGCGAGCCCTATCGAGTGGTGCAGTGGCTTACTCACATAGAGAAGGTATTCATGGATGTTATTTGCACGGACGAAGACAAAGTGCACATAACCGCTCTTTACTTGAAAGGAGAAGCTGGACAATGGTGGGAAGCTGCTAGGCTTGCTTGGAATTCAAAGCCAACATGGGATGCATTTAAGGAGACTATCACCAATCATTACTTTGTGCCAGCTCTCAAGATAGAGAAAAGAAGAGAGTTCTTGTACCCTAATACACAGGGAATGAAGATAGCTCAATTGGTAACCAGATTCTACAACTTACTTCCGTATGCTCAAGACCTAGTCCGCAGTGAAGCCGATGCGATCATGTACTTTCATGACTCAGTGTATTATGAGCTTAAGTTGCATATGCTACAACGTGATTACCGAACCTTAGACGAGTATATTAATGCAGCTTATCGAGTTGAGGCTACATTGGAGGAGGGCAAGAAGAACTTTGAGTTGTCTGAGAGGAAGAAAGGCAACCAACAGTATTCTGGAACTAAGAGACCACCACCATTTTCCCCAACAGAGAGGACAAATGTTAGAAGGGCATCATCGGCACAGATTAGCAACCAGACCTCCACTCGAGATGGTCGTCCTATTATCTGTCACAATTGTGGTAAGCCGGGTCATGTGAAACCCGCGTGTGAGGAAGATGCCCGTGTTTGTAGAGGATGTGGAAAATCTGGGCACATGGTGAGATTTTGTAGGAACATTGGCAATGGCCAACCCCAGTCACAACAAGCCGCAGCAGTCGATTCGAGAGTTCCAAAAGTGGCAGCAAACTCGCACCAGTCACGTGGTCATAAGGCTCAAGCTGCATCGGAACCCACAGTACAAAACCGGGGCAAGGCCCCAATGGTGGGAACATCTAACCAAGGTCCCAAACTCTACACCGTGGATGCCATTGATGAGTTTGGTGGGCAGGAGTAAGGAAAAAGGATGAGGATAGTTGGTTGCGCATCTCGTATTTTTCGTTTAGTCGTTCCTTTCTAGAATTCCAATAAAATCAAGTCAGGGCGAGTATGCCCCATGAACCTAGGTCTTGTCAATTCAGGGCGAGTATGCCCGATGAACCCGCGTCTTGTAATTCAGTACTTTCATATGATTATGTTGTTAATGAAAATAAGTATTTGCTTACAATCTAGCATTGAAATGCTAAGTCGAGTGGGGATTCGTAACGCTATGAGAAGACAACAAGATATTTACAATCATGTTGTGAGTTAGAGAATACCCACTCTATGTGCTACATTCCTTAGGTTCAAATTATATAAGTTAAGTTTATGACGTATGATGTAGGATCAGCTATGTGTTCGAAATGTTAATATATCAAGTGAGACTCGGGAAGTGTTCCATATAGACTCTACGATAACCTTTTATCTGATTTTTGCAACAATTTGTGTGGTAGTATAGAGATATGAAAACCGTGCTATATAATCCATTAAAGGTTCATAGGTAGGATCCACTACAAGATAAGGACTCAAGCTGTAGTTGCATTATTCTTCGTTACCTACGACTGATCATATGTTATATCCTATCGATTTTCTATGATCGTGTAACCGAACTCTCAGTGAGGCAAACACCTAAGGGATAAAATTCCAAACATAACTTCTTACAAAAATGTTAACAAAAATATAAAGAATGCAAATACTCGAGAACCGGACAACGTTCAAGTTGAGGAACCAGAAGGGAAGATCCATCATTCATCACCTACGAATAGGGTTTGCCAGTCTGTCACAGTGGTTGCCGTCAAAGCCACCCGGGCCATTTAATAACCGAGAAAAGGGAATTGAATGGGGCTGAGACGAAAGCCAATGACAAACTAGGTACCCACGCTCGTCGGGTGACATGAGTGACTAACCTCGATCAAATCATGCTAACATTAAATACTCTCTAAATAATTGTTGCTCAATTGTATATGTTAAAGGGGAAAAACATTCAAAATAATTGTGGTACCCAAAATTTTTATCACTGATGAGTTCGAAAGGCGACTAGTTACTGTAGATGTAGCTTATCGTCTCATTTAATTTGAAACGTAAGTAGAGCAAAGTATGCTCCTTGTTGATTCTTCCATGTATTTCCCAATTAGATTCATTCCTACTCATATATAAAGTCAATCTCTTCTTTCGATCCGAGGACAACATCCTAACCTCAGTACATTCTTCTCCTTATTCAAGTTTTGGGTCGAAACTTATTTTTAACAGTGGGGATATGAAATACCCCATAGTATTTTTGGGTATTTCTGTAAATATAAAAATTATAATAAATGTGAAAATTTTCGAAATAAAAGAATGTGTAAAATTCTTTATGAAATATATACCTTATTATTTGGTTCTTGGTAATTAGAACATAAAATTTGATTGACATTATTATTTTAACTAAAATAAACATTATTCTTTTCATTGTTATTAGTAGTATAATTACTTTTAGAAATAGTGATGCGAGTTCATTATTTTTAAAAGGTGTTTTACTTAAATTATTTCAATACCCAATGCGATATCATTTTTAAATAAATAAGTATTGTATGATTTATGATACAACATTATTATATATAACATATTTTATAACTAGAAGGTTATGATGAATTTAGGATTTAATAATATTCATTATAAGATTTGAAAGTTATTTCTAGTAAAATAATTACGTTATGAAATCTAATTTGAAATGATTATTTATTTATTTGATTATTTATTTATTTATTTACAAATGATATATACGTGTTTGTCGGATTTTATCTTTTATAGTATTTATTTATTTTTCACAATTAAATAAATAGCTTTATATACAAATATATAAGCAAACCAACTTTTTGTTGAACCGGTTCAGCCGAACCGAATAAAACAAAGGAAGCCGGTTCAAGTGAACCGCTTCTTCCTCCTCTTTCACGTTAAACACAGGAGGTGAGAGCTCCAATGGTGGTTTGTAAATTTTTGGACATTTAATCTTCGTAATGTCGGCAGTAAGTGCTAATCAATTCGACCTTATCAAAAACGTGGACAGATCTTGATTTAATCGATGAACACAACCCCAATTCCGTCCAAATTCTCAAACCCTAATTATGACAACTCATCCAATTGACATGGTGGATAAGCTTGAAAGACCAAATTGATTATAGCAATTGAATCCTCTCATCAATTCCAACTCAATGACGCCTTCAATTTGTGATTCCGTTCACATTGCAAGCCCGACCTATAAAAACCCCTTTCGACCTTCGTTAGTGTCGTCCACCATTTTTAGCCAATATCTGAGCTCTCAAGCTAGTTCATCGTGTTCTAAACACATCAATATACCATTCCCTTCAAAAAGTTTTTAGAAAAACATTCTAAATACAAAACGCCCAATTTCAGATTCGAGCTCGTCGGAGCCTTGTCGGGCCACCGTGAGACGCTGCCGGAGCCACAATCCGCCACCAGGGGGAGCGCCTAGCCAGCAGATATCCGTACTGATACGTTTGGGATACCCGATCCTTCGCCTGTGAGCTTCAGATCAAGAACCACGCCGTATATTTGCTTCGATCTTGCAATGCTCTTTGATATCTCCTGATTAACAATGGATTTAAAGTAATTTAGTAAACTAATTAAAGCGACAGAATTTAACTTAAACAATTTAATCAAAAAAACAGTAGCGACGGAAAACAAAGGAAGGCGACAGAGAAGGCTGTCGAGCGCGCGGGAACAGGGACGTCTCAGGAGCCTCGCTCGCTGGGAGCGAAGGCTAGATGCGGACGCGGGAACGCTTCGCTGGGAGCGAGAGCGCTGGTGAGTGGGAGCGGGCGCGCGAGTGCGAAGACAAGGGCGCGGGAGCGAGCGCTGGGGATGTACGGAAGCGAGGGCGTCTGGAGGCGATCGCGCTCGCTGGAGCGGAACTGCTCGCGAGTGACGCCAAGGGCCTGGTTTTCTCTTGTTGCGACAGTTTCTGTTTTTAGGGTTTGTGTTTGGTTTAGGGTTTCCGATGGAACCAAGGTGTTGGGTTATGATTGTGACTTCCGAAAATTCTCAAGAACATAGAACAATGAAAGCTTTTGGATTGATAACCAAGAACCCTTTAATCCATAAAGGGGTTCTTAATTCTATTTCAATCTAACTTTAATAAAAGATGCATAACATGAATTTATAGAAAACTATGAGAGATCTATCCAATCCTTCCTTGCAAAGGAAAGGGGTTTGGATAGATTAATTCTATCTAAAGATAAATGAAATAGGTTTAAGATAAATAAATCCTAAGAAGATAGATATTTAATAACTTGGTGGCTAAGTAATATATCTAGAAGAGATATAATTAATTTCCACCTTTATTTATCTAATTGCATGAAATAATAATATAATTAACTAACTTAATTTCGGCCCATGCACAAGGAGCTACTCGGCCCATGGTGTTGTCGAGTGTCCAAAGTTATGTCGAGTAAGGTTGGCTCATGGTGGGTGCAGACGAGTCTTCATGAGCTCTGTGTGTGGACGCAGGCTCACTTCTTGTGCTGGCGGTGTAACCTTGAGCCAAGTGATCTAGGGTGGCCTGAACCCTTGCTCTAAAGTTCCATGGTGACGGACAAGAAAGGCTTTAGTTGCATTTTGAATCTTCTTGGCCCTTGCACGAGTGACAGGGCCATCAAATGGAACCTTCATGTTGTCCTCAATGTCACTAGGAGTCATCGATATTTGAACGGCATCATTCTCTTCCACTTGACTTCGATTTGTCCTCAAATCGTCGTCAGAGTCATCGTCAGGTACGAACAAGGATAGATCGGCGACGTTGAATGTAGAATGGACGCTGTATTTATCGGCAGGGAGATCCAGCTTGTATGCATTAGGACCCATCTTTCGAACCACTTTGAATGGTCCATCTCCCCTAGGGTCCAGCTTAGATTTCCGTTGTTGGGGAAACCTTTCCTTCCTGAGATGCAGCCAGACCAGATCACCAACGTTGAACTGCACATCCTTGCGATGCTTGTCCTTCGCGGCCTTGTATTGCGCAGTCTTCCTCTCCAGCTGTGCCTTGGTACGGTCATGCAAGCTTTTGATGAAGTTCACTTGCTTAGCTGCATCCACGCTCTCCTTGTCCTTATATGGCCGAGGCATCATGTCCACTGGAGTGAGTGGATTTCGGCCATATACCACTTCGAAGGGGGTCATCTTTGTTGCAGAGTGCCTAGACCTGTTATATGCAAATTCTACAAATGGTAGGCAATCTTCCCACCTCCGGAGGTTAGTTCGCAGCATGACTCTAAGGAGAGTCCCAAGAGTTCTATTTGTGACCTCAGTTTGGCCATCAGTTTGTGGGTGACAAGAAGTAGAAAATAATAATTTTGTACCCAATTTAGACCATAGAGTTTTCCAAAAAGAGCTTAAGAATTTAGGATCTCGGTCAGAAACTATAGATAATGGCAATCCATTGATGTGCATGGTTTTAGTCATATTTTTCCATGTGTTTTGTCATCAAGTTGAGTCATTTTCATAAGATTTGCATTGGGTTTATTGTCTTTTGCATAAGTTTTCATATTTCATGAGAAATAGATGTCTTCACTAACTTTTCTGTGTTTTACAGAATTTTGGAAGCTGTTTTTGAAGAAATTTTCAAGAGAGAAAAGAAGCGGAAGAGAATTTGGAGTGCATAGGAAAAAGAACGGAAGCAATCGGAGTTATAACGAAGGAGATACGGGCGTTTCCCTAAGTCCGAGATGGACTACCGTCATACCGACCCCATAACGACCCTAAGGGGGGTCGGTACCGAGGCTCAATCTGGAAGTGCGAAGCAAGAAAAGGGCAACAGTGCTCATACCGACCCTAAGGGGGTCGGTACCGAGGCCCTCCGCCTCGGTATGGGCTCCAGCGAAGCTAATTTACCCGGATTTAATTATTTTTACCCCTTTTCCTTAGATAGACTTTAGATAAAATTCATATATTTGTTATTTCCTAATTTAGTTTATGGGATATTAAGTATAAATAGGATTTTTAGGGGTTGGAGGATCTTCTTCTTCCGGGGACCACTTTTTTTCAGCACTTTTAGAATTTGGAACACACGTTTAGAGAGCGTTTAGGAGCGGATTTGAGAGCTTTTTGAAGCGATTTCTTCGGCGAAAGTTGGAGAACGTTTTGTGAGGCTTTTGTGACGCTTTGTTGAAATTCTTCTCAGGTTTATATGCAATTTAATTTTCTAATTTTTATTTATTTCATGAATTCTGCAATGTGTACCATGTTTATGCGTGAGTAGTCGCCTTTTCTAGGGTTGGGGTGATCCCAACGATAGTTATGCTTGCAATTTTGCTATGAATTGATTGGTTTTATCTATTTTACGTGCTTAAGTACTCAATGAAAATTGGGGAAATTCCCTTTTGCAATTGAATTGAAAGATTGAATTGTGAATTGGATAGTAATTAGGATTTTGAAACGAAAGTTTGATAACCTGATTAAGATTGTTAGTAAAGTTTATTAATTTGTGAAAATAAGTTGATTGCTTTGCTAGGGTTGATGCAAGTTGACCTATTTAATAGATAAAAACATGATTTTTACTTGATTCATTGCAATGCTTGTGTGATTATCGTTGTGGTGATCCCTATGCCCTAGATATTTCATAATATTGATTTTATTCCAAAAATTCCAGCAGCCCAAAAACCCCCAAAATTCTATAATTTTCCATCACTTCTTGCTATTTCTTGCTCTTTGGTAACTAGAATTGAGTCACTGACTTTCTCCCTGCGGACGAACTTGACCCTACTATACTATAGCGGGGTTTCGATCTTATAAATTTATTTGTTTGAAAATAAACCCTTCACCAAATTGGCGCCGTTGCCGGGGAGATTTCAATTGTGCCAAAGTTTTAGTTACTATTAGAATTCGGGAATAGCCCATCTCTTTTCTTTTGTAAATATTATTTTATTTTATTTTCTTCTATTTTAGTTAGTTTTTATTTTTCAAACATCCCACCTCCCACCACCCGCCTCATCAGTACCGACTTGGTGCCAAACCCTTGCTATTTGATATGTGCACTTGTTTGAGTTTTCAAGATTAGGTACAAGATGCAGTATGCATATGATTATTTTGAAACAAGGGCTGAACAAGAAAGACGAAAAGCAAGGAAAAAGGAGTATGCGAGCTATCTAGCCGAGGTTGATGAGGAGGACGAAGATTTCATTGATTTTGATACTTGGAAAGCAAAGAAGTCCTCCGAGAATTCTACCAAAGCCCAAGAGCCATATGAGTCCTATCAACCAGATGAGGGGTATTATGTTCAATACGATCATAGGGACCCGTATTGGCCTTGCCAGCCATCTTGGGGAAATATGTATGAACCATCACTGGAGGTTGACGCTGAAAAGTGTAGGCAATCCCTAGATGATGAAACCATCAAGCAGATGAAGGCTGAGATGGCGGAATTACAACGCCAAATGGAAGCTGAAGCCGCTGAAGTACAACGAATCAGGGAGACCAACGCAATCATGCGCGAACAACTGGACGCATGGAATAAGTTGCAGGACTTGTCAGAATCAACTTCACAAGACGCAGCCTCAGACCCAATAGAGACGTCATATAGGTATGAGGTTGGTTCATATGATAACATTATTTTTTGCGAGCTTGTAGGTGGAGAAGAGCATGAGGATGAGTTGGTACATATCCCAACCGAGTCAACATACACTTGTGCTGACTCTACTCAAGCTCTTGACGATTCGATTGCATGTCCTAAGGAGGAAGAAGAGAGTTGCAAAGATCCTACAGAGGTACAAGTAAGGTTAGGTATGGTCTTTAACCTCTTTTCTCATGATGAACATGTTGGTATTGAGACATTTCAGGAGGAGCCATGTGAGGAACCCCAACAAGAGAAAGAAGTGCTCAAAGAGAAAGAGGAACCTCATGCAGAGAATTGCCAAGATCCTACCGAACCACAGGTAAGCTCAGGTATGATCCCTAACCTCTTTTCTCATGTTGAACAAGCGTGCTTTACCATTCCTACCGAGCCACCACCACCTTTTCCATTCGATGTGAAGGCGATTCCCGACGATCTCGAGCAATCGACAATCGCATTTAAGTATGGGGTCCTCGCGAAGTGGCACATCAAAGATGAGGCGATAGAAGACAAGGTGTTGGAATCTCTTCCCCCTCCGCCATTGTACACCGAACTCAACAATGCAATACAACTCTTTGTGTATGACGGTGGGGTAGCTCAAGAAGTCAATTCAATGAAGAGGAAGAGGATTATACATGAGAGAAGCACACCCGCTGAGTGCTTTCTAGGGAAAGATGAATGGGTGGAAGATTGGAGCGTTCACTCAGGAAGGTTCAAGCTTATTCATGAGGCTATTAAAGATGGTCCAATAAACCACAAAGCGAATGAGTAAGGATCATGTCACTTGAGGGCCTATTATGGTGTACCACCCAAGGACGTTCCACCAGCATCTCCTCCAGCTGAGCCACCGGATCCACCACTTCCCCTGATCCGGATTAAAGTTCAGTTATTAGGCGTGGCTTGAGCATATATTGGTTTGATCCGCCGCCGCCCTTTCTATAGAGAGCTTATTGACTTCTTCAGCAACTTCTGAATCTTGATTTTGTGAGTTTCTGAATCTTTCCCTTTTACTTTTATTTTCTTTTGACAGTGGGGACACTGTCTATTTTTAAGTATGGGGTGGGGATTCAGAAACTTGTTTTAGGTGTGTTGGATGATGTTTATGTTCATGTGTTGCATTTTAGTTTATTTGGATTATGTTATGCATACATGTTTAAGTTTTTATGCATTTGAGTCTTTTGTCACTTTAGTCTTGCTATTAGTTTCATACAAAAAAAAATTGAAAAAAAAAAGTCAAAAATAAAATAAAATGCATGTTTATTTTTGTTTTGTCTTATATTTTTGTCTTGGTTTTTATACCCTAACTTAGATGTCCTATGATGATAAATAATGACTGACTTGATCATGTAAATCCTATGGCATGTTTGGAAGGTTTAGCCCAATTCCTTGAAATTGTTTTTATGTGGATTGTGAACTTGTGATGAAATTGAGCATATATGATCCTAGGCTAAAGGTTGAAATCCAACAAAGTTTATCCTAGTGAGAATTTTGGCCTTATAGGGAGAACATAAAAAATCCCTCTGCTTTCATGAGTGTATTTACTCTTTCTATACATCTCTAAATGTTGTGATAGTTATTCAAAGCCAATGCATTTATATCTTTTTGTGAATGAGAATTAAATGATGGAGGCACCTTTTAAGCCAATTTTATCCTCTATTTACCTACCCTACATTATCTCTGCTTGAAGCCAGAACATTAGCCTGAGCCTTTATTTATAAGCTCCACAAAATTATCCTTAGCCAAATTGAGCCTGACCCCTATTTTGGAATTAAGACTTAGAGATTGTTGGAATGATAATTTGGTGGAAGGAAAGTGCTTGTGTTTCATTTCAAGTGAGAAGAATTTATGAGTTTATTGAGTTATGGGTTGGTTTGATATTTTTATCTTGCTATGCATATTATGTAAAAGGATTTTTGGCTCAACCTATAAATGCACTATTGTTATTTGTGTTGTTTTATTTTCATTCTAAAAAAATATATATATATAAAAAAAAAGAAAAAAAAAAGAGAAGTATATGTTGTGAATAAAGTGCATGAGCCAATTTTACCTTACTTCATTTACTGCAAGATTCATATTTTTTAGAGGTTTATTGAGTTTGAGAGATTGTGTTCTTCATTTAGATGAGTTGGGGAGTTTGGTTTATTCATATGATTGAGAGTTTTGGTTTGGTTGAGTTGTGTTGAAGATTTAGGAGTCTTGATTCCCGAATTTTATTATGCACCACATAGCCAAATAATTACATGCCCTTTATTTCTTACCAAGCCACATTACAACCCCGTCGAATGGAGTCTTCTTTGAAGTCTTCCATGGAGCGAAGTCCTCCTGATGGTTCTTGTTTGCATTTACATAATTGGTTGCGAAGTGGATTATTATAAATTGCAATGTTTATGAGTTTGTATATGGAATTGAGTTGAGAGTTGATCTTCATAGCCTAAACACATTGAGAGTTGAGTGTAAACACATTATCCCTTTGAGGTTGTATTTATAATGCCTATGCATATGGATCGCTCATATATATGTGATGACGTTAAATTCACTTGTTTTACATTGCTACTACTTGAGATGTTGCTTTTGACAAGGGCGAAGACTTAATTGATTTGTTATAGGTATTGGTAATTGTTTGGTTATTGCTTGAGGACAAGCAAGTCTAACTATGGGGTATTTTGATGTGCATGGTTTTAGTCATATTTTTCCATGTGTTTTGTCATCAAGTTGAGTCATTTTCATAAGATTTGCATTGGGTTTATTGTCTTTTGCATAAGTTTTCATATTTCATGAGAAATAGATGTCTTTACTAGCTTTTCTGTGTTTTACAGAATTTTAGAAGCTGTTTTTGAAGACATTTTCAAGAGAGAAAAGAAGCGGAAGAGAATTTGGAGCGCATAGGAAAACGAACGGAAGCAATCGGAGTTATAACGAAGGAGATACGGGCGGCGTTTCCCTAAGTCCGAGATGGACTACCGTCATACCGACCCCATAACGACCCTAAGGGGGGTCGGTACCGAGGCTCAATCTGGAAGTGCGAAGCAAGAAAAGGGCAACAGTGCTCATACCGACCCTAAGGGGGTCGGTACCGAGGCCCTCCGCCTCGGTATGGGCTCCAGCGAAGCTAATTTACCCGGATTTAATTATTTTTACCCCTTTTCCTTAGATAGACTTTAGATAAAATTCATATATTTGTTATTTCCTAATTTAGTTTATGGGATATTAAGTATAAATAGGATTTTTAGGGTTTGGAGGATCTTCTTCTTCCGGGGACCACTTTTTTTCAGCACTTTTAGAATTTGGAACACACGTTTAGAGAGTGTTTAGGAGCGGATTTGAGAGCTTTTTGAAACGATTTCTTCGGCGAAAGTTGGAGAACGTTTTGTGAGGCTTTTGTGACGCTTTGTTGAAATTCTTCTCAGGTTTATATGCAATTTAATTTTCTGATTTTTATTTATTTCATGAATTCTGCAATGTCTACCATGTTTATGCGTGAGTAGTCGCCTTTTCTAGGGTTGGGGTGATCCCAACGATAGTTATGCTTGCAATTTTGCTATGAATTGATTGGTTTTATCTATTTTACGTGCTTAAGTACTCAATGAAAATTGGGGAAATTCCCTTTTGCAATTGAATTGAAAGATTGAATTGTGAATTGGATAGTAATTAGGATTTTGAAACGAAAGTTTGATAACCTGATTAAGATTGTTAGTAAAGTTTATTAATTTGTGAAAATAAGTTGATTGCTTTGCTAGGGTTGATGCAAGTTGACCTATTTAATAGATAAAAACATGATTTTTACTTGTTTCATTGCAATGCTTGTGTGATTATCATTCTGGTGATCCCTATGCCCTAGATATTTCATAATATTGATTTTATTCCAAAAATTCTAGCAGCCCAAAAACCCCCAAAATTCTATAATTTTCCATCACTTCTTGCTATTTCTTGCTCTTTGGTAACTAGAATTGAGTCACTGACTTTCTCCCTGCGGACGAACTTGACCCTACTATACTATAGCAGGGTTTCGATCTTATAAATTTATTTGTTTGAAAATAAACCCTTCACCATCCATGTAAGCGAACAACATCTTTGCAGAATAAATGAGCAACATGAATAGCATCATCAGTTTTATGACATGGAATAAAATGAGCCATTTTGGAAAATCGGTCCACAACAACAAATATGGAATCATGACCCTTAGAAGTTCTAGGCAATCCTACAATAAAATCCATAGAAACATCTTCCCAGGGTGCATTAGCAATAGGCAAAGGTTGGTATAGACCATTAGTATTGGATTTCGATTTGGCTTTAGCACATGTAACACAACTTTTGACAAATCTCAGCACATAATTAGACATTTTAGGCCAAAAGTAATGTTCCTTTAGTCCAGCTAGAGTTTTTTCGAAACCCCCATATATAGGTTTAAAGAAACTATCAGAAGCATACAGTTCCTTTATCAAAGCAAAACCCAAAACATGTGCATCCATATGGTTTAAGAGGACATACCTGCGTGATAGCGCGTCAGCTACCACATTATCCTTTCCCTTTTTGTGGTGAACCACATAGGAAAAGGTCTCTATAAACTCTACCCATCGTGCAAGTTGCCTGCAGAGCACTGCTTGTCCTTTGAGATACTTTAGAGCTTCATGATCCGAATGAATCACAAACTCCTTAGGCCAGAGATAATGTTGCCAAGTCTGTAAGCAGCGAACCAGGGCAAATAGCTCCTTGTCGTAGGTAGAATAGTTGAGCTTAGCGGTGCCCAACTTTTCGCTGAAATAGGCGATGGGCCGCTTATTCTGCAGCAGGACCCCTCCAATGCCAGTGCCAGAAGCGTCACACTCGAGCTCAAAAGGTTGAGCAAAGTCAGGTAACTGCAGCACTGGGGCGTGTGTCAGGCGATCCTTGAGGGCGTCGAAAGCCTTTTGATGTGAGTCAGACCAGCGAAATGTCACATCTTTCTTTGTCAGCTCATGTAGGGGGGCGGCAATCAGGCTGAAGTCCTTGACAAAACGTCGATAGAAGCCAGGAAGGCCCAAAAATGAGCGGACCTGGGTGGGTGTAGTCGGCCTAGCCCACTCCTGAATAGCACGAATCTTCTCCTCATCCACCTTTAATCCAGATGCAATCACTACAAAACCAAGAAAAATGGTAGACTCGGATGCAAAAGAACACTTCTTTAAATTGGCATATAATTTCTCTTTCCTTAGACAATCAAAAACCAATTTTAAGTGACTTAAATGATCATGCATATTCTTACTGTAGATTAAGATATCGTCAAAATAGACAACGACAAATTTACCTAAGTGTCTTCTAAGTACATGGTTCATAAGCCTCATAAATGTAGAAGGTGCATTAGTTAATCCAAAAGGCATTACTAACCATTCATATAAACCATACTTAGTTTTAAAAGCCGTTTTCCATTCATCACCCTGTTTCATCCTAATTTGATGATATCCACTTCTAAGGTCAATTTGAGAAAAAATAGAAGCACCATGAAGTTCATCAAGCATATCATCTAAACGAGGAATAGGGTGGCGATACTTAACCGTTATTTGGTTGATCGCGCGGCAATCAACACACATGCGCCAGGAGCCATCCTTCTTTGGAACCAAAATGACAGGCACGGCACAGGGAGAGAGACTTTCTTGAACAAAGCCCCTGTCCATCAATTCTGTGACTTGTCGTTGCAGCTCCTTTGTTTCCTCAGGGCTAGCTCTATAAGCGGCGCGATTAGGCAAGGCTGCTCCAGGCACGAAGTCAATCTGGTGCTCAATACCTCTAATAGAAGGCAAGCCTTGGGGTAGTTCAGCTGGAAGCACATCCAAATAATCCTGCAGAAGAGCAGCAATAGGTGCAGGAATATGACTTAATTCAACAGTAAGTAATACCTGTTTCATGACCAGAAGAATATGAGGTCGATGAGCATTCCAGGTGACGGTCCCTTGCTGAGGGTGCGAGACCAAAGATCGACGTTCCAAAGAGCCTTTAACTGATGCAGAAGAGGGCTTAGGTGACGTCGAATGGGGAGGAGAAGGCGGCAAGGGGGCTGCAGGGGCTGCTGCTGGGGCCGCGGGCGCGGCATACTGGGCCGCGGGGGCGGCTTGCTCAGCCGAGCTCCCTTTGAGCTTCTCCAATCTTTCAGCTTCTCTATCGGCGTTCCTTTGTTGCTGCTTGCGAACCTAGTCCTTCAGAATAAGTTGTGGCGAAAGGGGTAGGAGAGTAACTCTCCTCCCATCATAGGTGAAAGCATATGTATTTGCATGACCATCATGAAGGACATTACAATCATATAACCAAGGACGCCCTAACAATATATGACTACAATCCATGCGAGCAACATCACATAATATTTTATCATGATATGTTCCAATAGAAATGGAAACTAAACATTGTTTGGTGACCAATATATCAGAACCATCATCAGTAATGCCATTTAAACCATAGTGAGTAGCTCTAGGAGTAGTAGGTAAATGGAGGAAATTCACTACCTTTTCACTGATGAGATTGCAGCAACTCCCACCGTCAATGATAAGGGTTAAGGTAGCTTCGCGAACCAAGCATCATGTGTGGAATATGTTCTCCCTTTGATCCGGCACGGGAGATTCCTGAACGTGTAGGACCCGTCGATTGATGATGCAAAGCACGTTGTCGTACTGTGAAGTATCGATCTCCTCAATAGGCTCAATCGACTGGTCCTCCTCCACTTCACTCGAAACTAACAGGTCCTCAGCAGTCTCCTTCTCGTAGTAATGGTCTCCCAAATCATTGAGAAGAACCTTCCTTTTCTGGGGGCAATTGCGAGAGACATGCCCAGACCCACCACAAGTGAAGCAGCGGATATCTTTGTTACGATCTGTAGATGGTGCAGCAACTCTTCTGGTTTCAACCTGATAACCCTGTTGAGGTGAGTTGGAAACTCCCTTTTTCTGCATAGAAAGGTTAGAAGTAGAAGGTTTAGATTGACTGGAAGAGTTAAAGGGAACAAACCTGCGACCTTGAGAGGTCTGGTCAACTCGGTTCCGCTGGAGCCGAAGTTGCTGCTTCTGTTGCTCATACATCAGCTATGCTTTATGAGTCAAAGTGTTAATATCTCTAATGGAATGGATAGCTAAAGGATTTTTAATAGAAATATTAAGACCAGCAAGAAATTTAGTACACAAAGCACGTTCAGTAAGAAAAACATTAGCCTGATGGGAGAGTCGTTCCAGTTCATCCCTATATTCATTAGGAGAGCAAGTCCCTTGGCGGCAAGTCGCCAATTGCATCCTCATGGATTCTGTGAATTCCTCAGGCACATGTCTCTTTTTCAGGAGATAGCGAAGTTGTGGCCAAGTCTCAACAGGTTGCTTGTCCTGACGACGGCGCATCTCACGAGTGCGGAACCACCAGGTGCAAGCTTTACCTACGAAATGCAATATAACAACTTCCAATTTCTCCGTTTCCTCATAGCGTAAATGTTCAAGCAGAGAGTCAGTATGATTTTCCCAAACAAGATAAGCTTCAGGGTCAGTATTACCATCAAAGGTTTCTAATTTAAGCTTAACATCTCGTCTTTGTATAGCTTGAGCATTATCAAATCTAGGACGACCAAAATAAGGAGGGGGTAAATCATCAAAGTTAGGATTTACCTCATGGTAAGCATCCTCCAGATGTGGCGTCTCATATAGATCATTGTTGCTGCGGCTGTCTTCCCAGTTAGCACGGGTATGAAACGGCTGCTGTTGCTGACTCTGAATGGGCCGCCCTTGCTGATGCCGTGGTGGGGTATGTTCACGGCGATCTTGGTGTCCGTTGAAGCCCGCTAGATGATCGTTGTCATTCTCTCCATTGAAAGGATTAGGAGTAGCAGACTTAAGTTGATAATGTAATTGACCAGAAGGGGGAGGGTTAACTGAACCAGAAGGGTTACCTGTAGGTGGGACATTACCTGAAGGAGGTGTAGGAGCCGTAGGTGGTGGGGGCAGTCTACCTCCTGAAGGAGGTGTAGATCCAGAAGCCTCCGCCTGCTTTGCCTCCTCCAATTGGCATGTAACTGCCTGTCTGATGAGGTTAGACCAGTATACGCGGTCCTCCTGGCGTTCAATAGCCCGACGATTTTCAGCCTCTGCCATGTCCTTACGAAAAGCCAAGGTAGATTCTTGGACAGTAGAGTCAATAATGAACCGCATATTATCAGTAGAAATGCCAGCAGATGGGGTAGGGGAAGGGTTGGGGTCGCTATCGTTTGACATGTTCCTACAATATCAGAAGAGCAACAAGTAAATGAAGCAAAGACCAGAAACCAAGTAATGCAAGCTCTAGTGATTCATAAGAGTGATTCAAGTTTTAGAAATCAAAGAGCGAGAAAACAAGGCACAATATTCAAGCAATTCCCCTGGACACAAAATTTTGCAATATTGAAGACAGCAAGAAATAATCAAATTGCAATTGAAATCAACCACAAGTCGGATATCAAGGATAGCAAGTATAAACAAGCGGCTGAATGTGTATAGAATAAGATCTACAATGTGATGCTTGAATAATATGAATATGTAAGTATCGAAAATGGCAATCACAAGGGAAATCAAGTGCACACACTCCGTCAACTATTATCTGACGGTTGCAACACGGTTCAGAGAAAGAGGGGTGTGACCAAGGCTCCAGTGTCGGCACAGCACAAAATCACACAAGCAGGGTTCTTTTGTAATGCTTAAAACCGTTTAGATCATCTAACATGTAGCAAGAAAAGAATGAACAATAGAAGAGTTACTAACTCATCAAGGTAATGTATGCTAAACTTTTCTTTCTTTCTCCTTTTTTTTTTTTTTTGGCTATAGAATAGCTGCTGTAAAGGGATGTAGCAACCGAAATAAGGGAGAAAAAATAAAAATAAAATAACAAGCTACGATGATCTAAAAGTAAGCAAAAATAAAGAAAATAGGGAAAATAGGCTAGAAACTGGAAAAAGTAGGGTTCTTTAGTGGTGTAAGTTTATATAATGCTTTTAATCCAAGAATCACAGTCATAGGCATGATATGTAGCAACTAGGAATAAAAGATCACAACTTGCAGACAAGAACTCAAAATCTTCCAAATTATAGATCCAAACAAAGAATAATAAAAATAAAGTGCCAATTTTGATGGGTGAATAATAAAGATTCAATTTTTATGCAGCGGCTATGGTGAAAAATAAGGCACGAAAAATAAATCACTCAATAAAGAAATCAAGAGAGTAAAGAACTTGCATTAACCTGAAATCCGATACCACTTGATACGTTTGGGATACCCGATCCTTCGCCTGTGGGCTTCAGATCAAGAACCACGTCGTATATTTGCTTCGATCTTGCAATGCTCTTTGATATCTCCTGATTAACAATGGATTTAAACTAATTTAGTAAACTAATTAAAGCGACAGAATTTAACTTAAACAATTTAATCAAAAAAACAGTAGCGACGGAAAACAAAGGAAGGCGAGAGAGAAGGTTGTCGAGCGCGCGGGAACAGGGACGTCTCAGGAGCCTCGCTCGCTGGGAGCGAAGGCTAGACGCGGACGCGGGAACGCTTCGCTGGGAGCGAGAGCGCTGGTGAGTGGGAGCGGGCGCGCGAGTGCGAAGACAAGGGCGCGGGAGCGAGCGCTGGGGATGTACGGAAGCGAGGGCGCCTGGAGGCGACCGCGCTCGCTGGAGCGGAACTGCTCGCGAGTGACGCCAAGGGCCTGGTTTTCTCTTGTTGCGACAGTTTCTGTTTTTAGGGTTTGTGTTTGGTTTAGGGTTTCCGATGGAACCAAGGTGTTGGGTTATGATTGTGACTTCCGAAAATTCTCAAGAACATAGAACAATGAAAGCTTTTGGATTGATAACCAAGAACCCTTGAATCTATAAAAGGGTTCTTAATTCTATTTCAATCTAATTTTAATAAAAGATGCATAACATTAATTTATAGAAAACTATGAGAGATCTATCCAATCCTTCCTTGCAAAGGAAAGGGGTTTGGATAGATTAATTCTATCTAAAGATAAATGAAATAGGTTTAAGATAAATAAATCCTAAGAAGATAGATATTTAATAACTTGGTGGCTAAGTAATATATCTAGAAGAGATATAATTAATTTCCACCTTTATTTATCTAATTGCATGAAATAATAATATAATTAACTAACTTAATTTCGGCCCATGCACAAGAAGCTACTCGGCCCATGGTGTTGTCGAGTGTCCAAGCTTATGTCGAGTAAGGTTGGCTCATGGTGGGTGCAGACGAGTCTTCATGAGCTCTGTGTGTGGACGCAGGCTCACTTCTTGTGCTGGCGGTGTAACCTTGAGCCAAGTGATCCAGGGTGGCCTGAACCCTTGCTCTAAAGTTCCATGGTGACGGACAAGAAAGGCTTTAGTTGCATTTTGAATCTTCTTGGCCCTTGCACGAGTGACAGGGCCATCAAATGGAACCTTCATGTTGTCCTCAATGTCACTAGGAGTCATCGATATTTGAACGGCATCACGTACCCTCCAGCCACTTGCGCCGCCGTGGTCCATAGCCTCCGCGAGTAGTCACCGAAGAGTCGCCGAAAGCTTGATTGAAACTCTCTGTTGAAGGCGTGACGGGAGGAGGAAGAAGGTGAAATAATTACACAAACCTCCTATACTTTTTATTTTTTTTCAACTTATGCCCTTTTCAGTTTTCGAAATTCCAGATTCTAACCCGTACTTTTATTTGGGGCATACATCGCTTTCAATTTCGTTAATCCGCAGAGAATAGGCTAATTATACGCCCATACGGAGATTTCAATTCGAGATAAAAGCATTCAAACACGCACTTGCAATTTCAATCCAGGCAAGTGACATTCCGAGCCTTTCATGCTCTTCTGCGTGCCTTCGTGTCTTGTTGTTTTCTTGCCTTGACATGCATGCCAAATCAATTAAAATAAATTACAAATCACTTGCTTTGTGTAATTTATTCAACCGTTATTTTGGACTTGACATGTAATTGGGTAATGTTATTATTTGATCTTATTATAAAATAATAGCGTAGATACCCATTTTATAAAATGCATGATTCATCATTCATTCTTTCATGCAAAATAAGTAGGTATGGAGCATATTATCTTGTTGATGCATCCATGCATATTATATGGTATCGGCATCCATTTTACTTCTATAAGATGGATTATTTTATTTTATGCGATCACCTAGTTTGATATTAATTACTAGTTAATATGTGATGATGTGTGTGAGATGTGAAACTCAATTGAATCAAGATAAAATAAAATATAGTGTGCGTATCAATGAAGATATGGGGTCCAACCCAATGGGAATTGGGCGGTGTCTCAACTTTGGGTTAACTACTGAGTTGAGTTTGGATTGAATGGGTTAAGACCATGTTGCGTCTTAAACCGAAACAGTTTCATGAAACTAACATTCTCGAGATACAATATTCGAGATGAAATCTGACTACGAAATCGTAGGTAGGTCGGACGTCCTATCCAGACTCGGCCGGTATAATATAGTTAATGTTAAAATAAAAGTAAACAGGTCAAATATGATATCCGTGTGATGTGTTAAAATATATCTATATATAAGCTATGCAATGTGAGATAGTGAGTGAATAATATTATTCATTTGGTTAAAGTTAATTTTTTTTTTTGATATCGGGGGACACGAAGTCAACCTTTTTCCCACTCCTAATAGTAGGCTCTCCCTAACGTCTGGGTAACTACTAGCGGGACGGATTTGGGCCACATGGAGTACCTCATAATCCGATATCGAGTTCGAACTTAATAAAAATATTTTCTTGGTGATCACAAACGTATTTCTAAAGCTATATCGTATCCTATCCGTAATCGGGGTATGGTTCCTAAGGTGCTTGTCACCTACATCGCTTTCTTATTCAACCCTTCGAGGTTATCCGTGTCACGGAAGTTGATTCATCACATATAAAGCCTACATAAAATATTCTCATAAGTAATAATCTCATTTGGATTCAGTTCATACCTTATTATGGTCACTGAGTTTGAATCCAAAGTAGTCCCAGTTTTCGAGCCGTCACTTGCTAGTTCTCGCGAACTAACCGTCCTTTGTTAATTTGGACGGCTAGAGGTTCATTGTCTCCGGACAATACCTCAGCCTCCAGTTCGCAGGTTTAGATCGAGTCTTTGAAGAGAAGTTGAAGAAGTTCAAGACGGCATTTTAAGTTTCAAGATTTGAAGAAAATATTGTATAACTGGTAAATGTTTATTTTTACAAAGTCTTCCGCTGTAATGTATGTTTCAAATATTGTAATTTGAATCATGAGTTTAATAAAAGCATGATTTATTATATTTAAGTCTTCCGCTATTTATATTTTCTTTAGTTATCATCTTGTTTATGGGAGCATGGTAGCATGTCCCTATAAGCCTAAGGTGGTTACAAAGACCTTAAAGTCCGAGTAACTACTGGCGCTGGAACATTCCCTCATTTACCGAAGGGGGTGTTACAGGCTTCTAGAGCAATGTTTGAGACAATGGGAGATTACAAAAGTCTTTACCATTACCGTTGACAATGCTTATGCTAATGATGTTGATGTCCAGTACATGAAGAGGATATGGAGATTGCAAAAGTCCTTGATGTTTGATGGAGATTTTGTCCATCTTAGATGTGGTTGTCACATAATTAATCTTGTTGTCAAGGATGGGCTAAAGGAGTTGGAGGGTGGGATTCGTGCAATACAGAATTGTGCAAAGTATGTTAGAAGTTCAGCTGCTAGACTTGACAAGTTCAGGGAGTATGCCGTGATGGAGAAATGTGGGGCTGGGGCTAAGGCAAATGTTCCGTTGGATGTTGTTACTAAGTGGAATAGTGTTGTGAGGAGGAAATCAAGTATGAGATATAACAAAATAGATCAAACCAGATTTAGGCCCACGCAAATAATTACAAGACTCCCTCCAATGAATTAAGAGAAAGTCAGGATCGATCCACGAGGAAGCGTGTCAACGGATCCTAGGCAGCTGTAAATCTCACAGAAAAGCAAACAGAAGACAGAAACAAAGGAACAAAGAAAGAAAGACAAAAATAACAAACGAAAGCAAGAAATAAAAGCAAAGACAGAAGCTACTCGATCTCGACACGCACAGTACTCGAGATCGACTAACAACAGCAGAGACAGAAACTGAAAATCGACGACAGAAGCACAACAGCAACTCGATCTAGACAAGGCCTTACTCGAGATCGACAAACCCCTACTCGATCTCGACTAGCTTTTCCTCTAGATCGACAAAAACACAGAAAACCTCAAATTGCAACTTCGAACACAGAATCTCAGATTTTGACAGAAATAAATCAATATATGAAAGAACTTCCAAAGCCAGGGTATCAACGCCACAACGATAACCATGCAAAGTAACACATAAAGGCATAAAAGATCATGCTTTCCATCAAAATAACTTCCGTTACTAACAAATAAGCATATAGAGGCTTTCGCATAAACCGTAATTGTTACTAACCCTTTTCACATAATTAACCCAAGTTGTATTAAGATCACTTTCACTTCAATAATACAAACAAGGATCACCTTCAACTCTCGCAAAAGAATCATGCTCATAGGGATAGAAGACGAATTGCATAACAAGATCTGACCTTTACCGCATCACCTCACATGGCCACCGTCGGGCTCACCCCAGCCCCAGAAGTGGGTGGACTATTCGCTCTTCATCGCAATAGAAGACATTGATGTATAAAAAGAAACTTGCATTAAACTAAATTCAAAGCCTTTACAATCTCGGCAATCCAACTTTCGCTGAATGCATAAACCCTAAAAACCTTAGAACTCCTAAACTGTCTCTGTGGAACTACTTCTCTTGCTCTGAATTGAATTGAATTATGAAAAACCAGCCCCTAAGGCTTTATTTATAGCCTTCTATTCCTTGCTAATCAAGGATAGAATATATCTATCTATATCTAAAAAGCTTAAAAGATAAATAAAAGTAATTTAGGAATTAAATCTATAAAGAGGAAATTAAATCTAAATAGGTAAGTCTTCTCATGTTGATATATCTTGTCTTCCATAGATAGAACTTGATGGATCTCGGCCAGCTCGGATTCCTTCGGCTCCAAGGACTCCCACAGCGCGTAGGACTGCTCAAACCGCGTAACGCGGCTTCGGGACGCCGCTCCTCGATCTCGACCAAGGCTCCTCGAGATCGAGTAGAACTGACGTCGACTTGGCTGGCTCGGCGTCTCGGGTTGCTGGTCCTCGATGTGGCTCGGACATGGATCCTAGGCTTGGTCGATCTCGAGGACCTTGCTCGATCTCGAGTAAAGGTGGCTCGTCGACTAGGTCTTCTGGTGTTGTCGAGCAACCTCTCTTCGACATGGCTCGGGTGCCGGCTTCCAGGTTCCTCGATCTCGAGTAGGTTTACTCGATCTCGAGTAGAGTGTAACCCGGCATGTCTTCGTCTTCGGCTTCTCGATCAGCTCCTCCTCGACCAGGCACTCCTTGGACATTTTTGGTCGATCTCGAGTAAAGGTACTCGATATCGAGTACATCTCTCAGCTTTCTTCTCTGTTCTTAAAACGCACTTTCCCGAGTCCTCGTTCGTCGGATTGACGCATATGACCATGCGTTGAAAAGCTCTTTCCGAGGGCTACAACTCTCATGAAGACATCAAAGCTTGATTCAGAACAAAGAATGGTGAAAAAATGGCCTTTTCTCCATCTGCACCATTCTTAGCTTCTCCATGAGTTTCCTTTAAGCTCCAAAGTGCGTCCGATTTCTGCAAAATATAACCAAAACTTGTGTAGACCTCCATATATTGCAAATAAACATATACTACACATATTTTATATTCGTTTAACCCAAATGTATGAAATGTATGCAGAAAACGATATAAAAGTACATGTAAAACATGGCGAATTAGGCTCACATCAAATAGCACTTACCTTATGTTAGAAGCTGCGTTGAAGTACGAATCAGTTTTTACGAGGATGGTGGAAGAAGATGTGAATTTTATGAGTTATTTTGAGGTTGATGACAGGCTAGGGTCTCCAAGTTACGAGGATTGGAGGAATGTTGAGGCCTTTTGTGTGTTTGTAAAGAAATTCTATGAAGCTACTTTGAGGCTTAGTGCGTGGAAGTCTGTTACAGCTAATGTGTTGTTTGTAGAGATGATCACATTGCAATGTGAGATCGATAAGGCTTGCAGTTCAGGTGATCAGTTTCTGAAAAAGGTTGCTACATCAATGGAAGCTAAATTTCAGAAGTATTGGGGAAACGTTAAAGCCATAAACAAGGTGATCATGATAGCCAATGTTCTTAACCCAAGATACAAGCTACAATGGGCTAAAGCCGCGATGGTAAAGGTGAAGGCAAGTGTGGGAGTGATTGAGACCATAGAAACTGATTTGAAGAAGTTGTTGATGAAGATGTATGATAAGTATAAAGGAGATGATCGTGAAGACACGCAGAGCTTTGGGGCTGATTTGACCTTGGAAGGAGTTGATATGGATGCTCTTGATGAAGTGAGCAGGGAGATAGCAAGGAAAGAGATGACCGAGCATTCTCAATGCATTAAGAATGAGGTTGATCAGTACCTAGCTGATAGGCATGTGAGCATCTTAAGCAAGGGCTTTGAAGTTGCCAAGTGGTGGAAATCAAACGAAGCAAACTATCCAGTTTTATCCAAGTTAGCTAAAGACATTTTGGCTATTCCTTGCTCTACAGTTCCATCAGAAAATGCTTTCAGCTTAGGGTCTAGAATTGTTGATCCTTTTAGAGCATGTTTGTCTCCGAGAATGGTGGAGGCCTTGGTCTGCACTAGCGATTGGTTGAGGGGTAATCCACCAAACTTCTACAAGGATCCAACAATGGAAGAGCTAGACTTTTACTTTGAGTGTGAAGAGCTTGAGAAAGGTACTTTCTTTAATTTCTAATTTCATTTTCATCTCAATGTTCTACTAAATGTCTGAATGTGATTCTTATATTCAATTATTCATTTTCATATATTTAACCTCGAGGATATGAACAAGCGACACCAACCGATCTGAGTGGACCTAGTGGAGGGAGTTGAAGGACATGAAGCAATAGCCAAACTCGGACCTTGCAATGATATTATTATGAATGTTTGAACTGTTGGTTTGTACTATTGGTTTGAACTAGATGAGCTATTGAACTTGGTTTGTACTGTTGGTTTATTTGGTTGTGAACTACTGAACTTTTGCTTTGGTATGTACTTTTGGTTTATTTGGTTGTGAACTACTGAACTTGGTTTATTTGATTGTGAACTTGTTTGAATTGGCTTATCGATCCAGTCCCAAGTATGTGGTAAGACGATTTTTTTTTTGTTTTGTTTTGCGAACTTCAACCAAACTCCATGCTCAATCTAATTTTTGGGCGACTCTAGATCTAAATTTCTGCTTCTCTTACGAATCCCCCTTCAATTTAGCGCATAATTTTCACGCTCAATTGACTTTTTTTCCTAATTGTGATTTTAGGGTTTTTGAAATCGGGGTCGATTGGCAGCGAGAGTAGGAGGAGTGTTGTAAGAGGAAATCGAGTATGAAATATAATAAAATCAAACCAGATTCGTGCCCCAGCAAATAATTACAAGACTCCCTCCCTATGCAGCAGTGGGAAGTCAGGATCGATCTACGAGGAAGCGTGTCAGCGTATCCCAGGTAGCTGTAAATCTCACAGAAAAGCAAACAGAAAGACAGCAACAAAGAACGAAAAAACAAACAAAAACAGAAGCAAAAGCATAGACAGAATCTGCTCGATCTCGACTAAGACCTACTCGAGATCGACAAAAGACAGCGACGACAAAAACTTAGAATTGACAACAGAAACTCGATCCAGACAAACACGTACTCGATCTCGACTAAGATCTACTCGAGATCGACAACAACTTATCGAGATCGACTTAAAGACAGAAACTTGTAAACGCAACTTTCGAACATAGAATCGCATATTTCAGATGAAATAAATCAATATATAAAAAGACTTCCAAAGCCAGGGTATCAACGCCACAACGATAACCATGCAAAGTAACACATAAAGGCATAAAAGATCATGCTTTCCATCAAATAACTTTCGTTATTAACAAATAGGCATATAGAGGCTTTCGCATAAACCCTAATTGTTACTAACCCTTTTCGCATAATTAACCCAAGTTGCATTAAGATCATTTTCCCTTCAATAACACAGACAAGGATCACCTTCAACTTTCGCAAAAGAATCATGCTCATAGGGATAGAAGAAGAATCGCATAGAAAGATCAAACCTTTAACGCATCATCTCACATGGCCACCGTCGGGCTCACCCCAGCCCCAAAAGTGGGTGGACTACTCGCTCTTCATTATCAAGAAACTCATTAATAAACAAAAGAAACTAACTTGCATTAAAATAAACCAAAGAGAGCTTACAACCGAACAAGCCAAATCCGCTTTCGCCTTTCCACCTTGCTCGCCACAAACTCTCTCTTTCTCTAGGTAACTACTTACTTGTTCTCTCTGAAATTGAATGATGAAAAACCAGCCCCTAAGGCTTTATTTATAGCCCTCATTCCCTAGCTATTCTAGGTAAGAAAGTCTATCTAAATCTAAATCTAATTATCTAATGGCTTAAAGATAAATAAATGCAATTAAGGAATTAAATCTAAAAGGGAAATTATATCTATAGTAGGTAAATCTCTTCCTTTGTTGATAGGTCTTCTCTCCATAGATAGATGTTGATAGATCTCAGCCAAACTCGGATTCCTTCGGCTCCAAGGACTCCCAAACCGCGTAGGACAGCAAACCGCGTAACGCGGCTTCGGACACAGTTTCCTCGATCTCGACCAACTCTACTCGAGATCAAGTAAGATGGTCGTCGACTATGGCTCGGCTGGGCGTCTCGGGTAGCAGGTGCTCGATCCGGCTCGGTCAGGTGCTGCTGAGGTCCTCGAGATCAAGTAACTTCCTCGAGATCGAGTAAAGTTGTGTCGACTTCTGCGCTGTTGGTCTTGATCGAGTAGCTTCTCCTCGGTATGGGCTCGGACTGGCGCAGACGATCTTGTCGATATCGAGTTGTTTACTCGATATCGAGTAAAGTGGTGCTCGGCGTCTCCGTCCTCGGCTTCTCGACTTGGCACAGCTCCTCGACTCCGGACATGGCATCAGGGTGTTGGTCGATCTCGACTAGTTTACTCGAGATCGAGTAAGGCTTCCGGAGTCGGGTTGATCTGGCTCTCAGTTTCTCGATCAATTCTTACTCGACCAAACATGCTCGGATATCCTTTTGTCGACATCGAGTAGATTAACTCGAGATCGAGTAAACCTGGGCTTCCGACTTTGATTCGTCTGGTTCCACTGCTCCTTGACCTTGGACTTCTGTAGTTGATTTCCGAGCTTTTCCAAATTTTCTCAGAATTGCTGTAATTTGCCTCGAATTCTGCGAAATTAAACAGAAACTGGTGTAGATTCCATAATTTGACAAATAAGCATAAACTACATAGATTCTGTACTATTCTAGCCCAAATGCATGAAATGTATGCAGAAAACGATATAAAAGCAATTGTAAAACATGGCAGATTCAGCTCACAACAAGGAGCGGGTCGAGCTTTGACACCCCAGAGCGACCCTCTGCCAATTGAAGGCGTCGATAGTTTCTACGAAGGGAATGTGCAACATGTTTTCTTTTCTCTTTCCTTTGCTATTTTCCCCTTGATTTGATCCGATTTGGGCTTCGGATGATTTGTAATTTTGGATTATTTTTTTTTTGGTTTGGAGGCCTTTGGATTAAGGAAAGTAGAAAGAGGAATCAAATTCAGGCTCAGGAGATGAGAAGGGCAACACACCAACCCGGGTGCGACCCTGCAACGTTGAAAGCAGTCGTTGTTTTGGCTCCTGGTATGTTAATCTAATTTTCCCTGTTTCTTTGCACTGAATTGGAATCTCAATTTGGGGTAGACATAGGCTGAGTTTGATTTAGGGATTTTAATTTAGGGTCAGTTGCCATTTGGTAGCAACCAGTGACGATTTAGGGTTTGTTTGCTTTAGACTGCCATTTAGTGCAATTATTTTGCCTCTTTGGATGAATTTTAGGGCTGCATATTATATGCTTTGTTTGGGATAGCCAAGAGAAAGACTTTCCTGATTAATTTGTTTTTACAGGAACTGGACTGATATGATTTGTCCAATTTTTGTTGTTCTCTTTCTCTAGACGATCTTTTCTCTTTCTTTGATTTCAATTTCACCATTCCATCTGGCCGCAATGAAATTGCTTTCCTTTGTTTGTTTGAACTTGTTTGCAATTTGCATGCTTGAATTAGTTG
This sequence comes from Persicaria tinctoria, assembly GCA_037127255.1. Classification (NCBI taxonomy): domain Eukaryota; kingdom Viridiplantae; phylum Streptophyta; class Magnoliopsida; order Caryophyllales; family Polygonaceae; genus Persicaria; species Persicaria tinctoria. Next base: position 21,793,121 of record JBANSL010000015.1, read on the forward strand.
ATCGATTTAGGACCAATTAAGTAGCGTTTCGGTCAGACTTTGATGATGGTTTTGCCTCCCGCATGAGCTCTTTGGTTGAGTTTAGACTCCTTTAGGTGTAAGTTTAGACTCACAAGGGGCTTAGTTTGCTTAGTGTAGGACATCAATTTATTTGATTTGTTTAGGACAGAGGCTAAATCCAGTTTGGTGAATTTGCTTTGTGCACAATTGAATTAGTGCTCTTCAGAGCTGGCTGGTGGGAGTGTTTTCTTTCGCCATGTCAAACTGCTTGCTTGAATCAGTTGGTTTGTCTAGGAAAAATTTGGCAGCGTTTCACCCTTGTTTTCTTAGTCAGAATTTGGTGAAATCATTGGGACGCGATTTGCTTGTAGCATCCTTCGGTTTCCATGGCTTGATTCCAACAATTTTCCCTGAGTGAATTTAGGCAGAGTTTTACCCTCTTTTAGGGCGTTTAACTGATTCCGAAACCCAAGCCACAAGCAAAAACAAGAGTGCTTTGCAAGGGCGGGGTTTCGGGAATCCATTTCAGCAGCACGTCGACCTTGTTTAGGGCAATCTGACGACTCTAAAACCCAGGCCGCAAGCGAAAACAAGAGTGCCTTGTAAGGGATGGGTTTCGAGAGTGAATTTTGACAGCATTCCGACTTCTTTTGTGACAATTTGACGACTCCGAGACCCATGCCACAAGTGAAAACAAGGGTGCTTTGCAAGGGCGGGGTCTCGAGAGTGAATTTCAGAGGCGTTTCGGTTGTATTTAGGGCGATTTGACGACTCCGAAACCCAGGCCACAAGCGAAAACAAGAGTGCTTTGCAAGGGCGGGGCTTCGGGAGTCAATAGGAACCCCACACAGAGAGAAGGCTGCCTTGTTTGCCTCCTCCTCCTTTTCTTCTTCCTGCTGGTTTGTTTGTGTGCTTGTTGTGCCTTATTATTTTTCTGCCTTTTGCTTTGTTTGTTTGGATGGCTTTTGAGGATGGCTTTTTTCTCTATCCCTTTGCCTTTTTTTTTCTGCAGCCGTGTGAATTCAACCTCCTCCTTGCAATTTCAGCCTAGGTCGTCTTTTATAGGGGAAGGGTAGATCCTTACCTGCCTTCTTTTCGTGTGTATAATATGCACACACTTGCCTTTTTTGCTTTTATATTTCTGAATCTTCCTTCTTCCTTTTTCTCAGAGTACACGTCAATTGCCAATAAATGGCTGATTTCTTTCCCTTGCTGGTTTTTCGAGCCTTTTCTCTTTATCTTTCTCTTTATATTATTTTACATTATTTTACTTTTCCAGCAAATATGCTGCTGGGCTGTGCTATTTCCAGCCCATGGAAAAGCTTTCACTAGCTTTCTGTTGTGAGCTGAATCTGCCATGTTTTACAGTAACCTTTATATCGATTTATGCATACATTTCATGCATTTGGGCTAAGATAGTACATAATCTATGTAGTTTATGTTTATTTGCCAAATTATGGAATCTACACCAGTTTCTGTTTAATTTAGCAGAATTCGAGGCAAATTACGGCAGTTCTGAGAAAGGTCGGAAAAGCTCGGAAATAAACTACAGAAGTCCAAGGTCAAGATACAGCGGAACCAGTTGAATCAAGCTAGGAGCCTAGGTTACTCGATCTAAATTAAGCCTACTCGACCTCGACGACGGTGTCCGAGCACAGGCCTTGTCGACTGAGCACTGATCGAGAAACTGAGCCAGAGCAACCCGACTCCCGGAACCCTATTCGATCTCGAGGAGGCCTTGTCGAGATCGACTACACCTCAGTGCCAAGTCTGGAGTCGACGAGTTGTGACAAGTCGAGAAGCCGAAGACGGAGAAGCCGAGCCGACTCTACTCGATCTCGAGTACATCTAGTCGAGATCGAGGACCACCCAGAGCCCAGATCCGAGCCTGTCGAGCAGAGCCGCCCGAGAAGCCCAGCCAGCCCCAGTCGATGAGCCAATCCTACTCGATTTCGAGAAGCCCTACTCGAGATCGACGAGCGCCGTGTCCGAAACCGCGTCACGCGCCTTGAGCTGTCCGTGTCGAGCTGGGAGTCCTTGGGGCCGAAGGAATCCGAGATTGCCGAGATACATCAAGTTCTATCCATAAAAGTCAAGATCTATCAACATGAAGACATCTTACCTATTTTAGATTTATCTTTCCCTTTTAGATTTAATTCCTAAATTGCTTTTATTTATCTTTTAAAGTTTTAGATATAATTTTAGATATAGATAGATATCTTCTATCCTTGAGTAGCAAGGTTTAGAAGCCTATAAATAAAGCACTAGGGGCTGGTTTTTCATTCATTCAATCACACATTCAATTCAATTTCAGTTAGAGAAGTAGTTTCACAGAGAAGTTTTAGGAGTTCGAAGGTTTTAGGATTTTGGCATTCAACGAGAGTTGGATCGCCGGGATTGTAAAGTCTTTGAATTTAGTTTAATGCAATTAGTTTCTTTTCATCAATCAATGTCTGCGATTGCGATGAAGCGCGAGTAGTCCACTCACTTCTAAGGTTGGGGCGAGCCCGACGATAGCCCTGCGTGTTTGAGGTAAAGATCCGACTTTTATCATGTTTTGAGCATCTACTACTTGTTTATGTGTTTATTACCCATTTAACGGAGGTCCATGCTAACAACTTGGATTGTAAACATAAAATCGGTAGAGAAAATTAGGGTTTCTTGAAAAAGTTGTCTAATTGTTGGAAAAGGCGAAAGCTTGTCCTTTGATGCGATTCACATGATTATCTGTTTATCTCTACCTTATGCATGCTTGGTTATCGTTGTTGCAAACTCAAATCTTGGAAGTCCTTTTTCATACAGTTTAGTTCGAAATTCCAAAGCCTTTGCATTTACTTTATTTTGTTTCTTTTTTCTGTCCTTACTCGATCTCGACCAAGTCTAGTCGATCTCGAGTTACTGATATTCGATCTAGCATCGTTGTAGCTTATTTGTGCAGGAACTCAACCAAGACAAGCCGAAGTCGACAAGGACTGTACTCGATCTCGAGTAGCCCTTTGTCGAGATCGAGTAGCCTTTGCCGAGAGCTGATGCGCTGTTCGACTAGCCTGATCTCCTGTCGACTTACCCTAGTCGAGATCTAGCACCTGTTGTCGACTTCTGACCGTGAGATTTAACCACTACCTAGGATCCGCTGACACGCTTCCTCGTGGATCGATCCATACTTCCCGCTGCTACATCAGGAGGAGGTCTTGTAATTATTTGCAAGGGACGGAATCTGGTTTGCCTTATTTTATTTACATTCTATTTTGCATACTCGATTTCCTCCTACAACAAATTGGCGTCGTTGCCGGGGAAGCTATCATTCGCGCCTTAGGTAGTTAATTCTCACGTCTGCTTAAGTTTCTTTACAGGTGTATGCGCCGTTCTGGTCAACCACCTGAGTTTGACGGCTTAGACAACCCAGAACGTCTTATACAAGCCCACGCTAGACTGAAAAGAGGCATGGCTGCCGCAGAAACCCAGGAACAACTGATACAGAGGCTTACAAGGGAACTGGCCACAAAAGATGTTGCTATCGCCGCTGAGAAAGCAGCAAGGGAGCAAGCAGAAGCTGAGCTTGCCCAATATCCAACCACTGCAGAGGATTATATGCATCCAACGCTCGTCGTGCCTGAATCGGCGATTCTAATCCCTGATAACTCTTTTGAAATTCGCACTCAGTTTCTTATAGAGCTTAAAAATAATGCTTTTTATGGCATTTTTAATGAGTGTCCTCTTGAACATATTACCAATTTTTCTGACATGTGTCGTACTCTTGCTGAAGGTACTACGCTGGAATATGTCAAGATGAAAGCTTTTCGCTGGTCTCTCGCTGGGCCTGCACTGAAGTGGCTTGAAGGGCTAAAACCAAGATCACTCAAAATATGGGCCCAAGTAGAGCAAGAGTTTCTGAATAAATTCTTCCCACCCGCCAAAACAGCACTCCTCCGCCAGAAAATCACTGCCTTCAAACAAAAGTCTGAGGAACCGCTAGCAAAGGCATGGGAACGCTACAAAGAACTGCTGCGATCTTGCCCTACTCATGGACAGCCACCCTACGTCATTCAGGAGATCTTCTTCAACTCTCTTGATCAAGTCAATAAGGACAGAATCAACCATTATACTCGTTATGAGTATCTAACAATGCCTCCAATTGACGCCTTGGGTGTGTTGGACAAGCTCACCAATTATGACAACAAATATGGGTCTACTGCAAACTATGAAGAGAACTCCTATGCAAGGCCAGCACCATCTATGCCGCTCTATGAGCCAGCAAAGGAGATTCACCCAGATGTCAGGGAGCAGTTCTACAGAGACCAGGAACGCAAGCTCCTCAAGAAAGTCAAATACTTATCTGTCAACCAGCCTTGCATAGAATGCGGATCACAGAGGCACACCACTACTGAGTGCCCACACACTGAGCAAGTCAGAATGGTAGAGACACATGAAGAGGCAGCCTTCGCTGGGGGTCCCAATCGCTACATGGGGGATCAACGGTTCTATCAACCACAATGGAACCAAGGTCCTCCTAGGAACCCCCTACCCTACAGAGCTCCAGGACATCCAGAAAGGGATCAAAAGAAGGTGATATGCAGTTGATCCTTGAGGAGATGCGTCGAAATCAGGGTACCATCAACAACCAGTTCCAGAACATCACTACAAAATTTAGAGAGCTGGACATCTGGAAAAGAGGAATAGAGACTCAGATGGGTCAAATCGCTACACAGATCCCACGACCATCCGGACAACTCCCTGGACAAACAGAACCAAATCCTAAGGGCAAGACCGGACACGTCGCAGCTATCAAACTCAGAAGTGGGCATCAATTACACGAGCCAGAGGTCGGTAAACAACAAGTAAAGGCAGAGCAGCAACTCGACATAGAGCAAGATCAACTCGATCTCGAGGACACCCTACTCGACCTCGACAAGAAATGCTCGACACAGACCAGAAGCTGAGCTCGGACTCCACTGCGCAGCCCAGCAAATCGAAGTCGACCACCCCACTCGATCTCGAGGACCTCCTGGTCGAGATCGAGGAACAGCAAGCTGAGGTCAACGACTCTGCAATGCCTCCGACAGCTGATCTGGCTCCGAAGCAGAAAAAGTCACTGCCTTTTCCTTCTAAAGCACAGAAAGATCCCACTGCAGGTAGGTTTACCAGATTTGTTAATATGCTGCAAGAAATGAATGTTTCTATTCCTTTTACAGAAGCCCTGCAAGAGATGCCTGGATATGTCAAGTTTCTGAAGGAAATCCTGAGCAAGAAGCGATCCATCTCAGAGATCGCAGGTGAATGCAAAGTACTCCACTTCCCTGAAAAGAGACCTGACCCTGGTAAGTTTTCTGTTATTGTGGGTTTTGGACAATATAAATATGAGTCTCTGTGTGATTTAGAAGCAAGTGTGAGCATCATGCCTTTATCAATCTGGCGGAAGGTAAAGATAGGATGCATAGAACTTGTGGATGCCAAGCTATACATGGCAAACAATACGGTGGTCATCCCTACAGGTATAGTTGAGAATGTCCCCGTCCAGGTTGGTAAATTCTTTGTTCCAGCTGGTTTCCTTATCATAGACTGTGTTGAAGATCCTACTAGCCCTATTATTCTTGGTACACCATTCTTAGCAACTGTAGATGCCAGAATTAGTGTTAAGAATCGCTCGCTCACCTTCACCATAGGCGATGAGGTTTTGGATTTCTCTTTTGGCCTTGCAAAAGAGGAAATTTCATGGCTGGAGGTGAAAAGCATCAGCAACCACGGGACCCAGCAAACAGCGGAGGAAAGCACCAACACTGTACTCGAGATCGACCAAGCCAACTCGATCTCGACTAGGCTTCTCCTCGATCTCGACAAGACTTTGTCGACATCGACAACCTCTGCTGAGCCACTGACTTGCCCAGAGCCTAAGTATGGGGTCCCTGTACTCGAGGTCGACCAGCAGTACTCGACATTGACTAGCCCCAAACCCAAAGATTTTTGTTTTGGGTTCGAAAAGGTAAGTTCAGGTATGAATTCTACTCCCCCTCAGTCCATAAAGAAGATTTTCAATAATTTAAGGGGAGGTAAGGCTCCGTGGCGAGAAAATCTGCGAAAGCTAAGAGCTGGAAGGAAGAAGAGGAAAGAGAAGGGAGATGATGCAAGCAACCCCCTGTCAGCTGAGCTTGCATACTACCATCAGGACCTAGATGATCCAGGAGAAGGGCCAAGCATGAGTGGGCCCCACACTAATGGTCCTTGAGCGCAAACGGAGAAGTCGGCATAGCGACTCTAAAATCTAGAGCATGTATATAAAACTTTATGAATTTTGGGACTCTTGAACTTTTTGGTTTTTGGTTTTTGGTTTTTGGTTTTTGTTTTATGTCTTTTAGAATACTTTATGTGGATAGTCTTGTTTTTGTGTGCAATCTAACACATTTAGGTGGGCAAGCATAAAAGGATCGCGAAAGGTGGAATAAAGAAGTCCCTGAAAAACAGTCTGAATCGACGAAGGCCAAGTCGACGACGACAAGGAGGACCAGCCTAGAAACTCATCGATGTCGAGTAGGCCAACTCCATATCGACTAAGCCACCAGAAGCTCCTCGACTTCAGAAGCCACTGGACGCATACGAAACTACTCGAGATCGAGTACCTTGTACTCGAGATCGACGAGACACTTTCCTCGACCAGAACTGATTCGCCCCCCTCGATATGTTATCTTGTGAGTTCCTTCCTTTACTCTTGTTGTTATTTAATTTTTATACAGTGGCGACACTGTAAATTTTAAGTATGGGGTGGGGGAAGGGCTTACTTCATGCATAATTGCCATATTTGACATTATTTATTTCTTTGAATTGCTACATGGCTATTTTGGAATACATTATTGATTTATGTGCTTATATGCATGATTTCCAAAATTTGTTTGAGAAAAATGACCCGACCCCCATTGAAAATTTGATTAATGTCATGGAAGCTTATATTGAACTCAACGATGCAAAATTGGATTCATTAGAGATATAGCATGAAATTTCCTAGTAAAGGGAAGTCACAATGAAGTGCATCATTTCTTGAAAACCATGAAAGGAGGTAAAATTTGAAGTTGCTTTTGACATGTTGCATGATAAGAGGATGGATGACTTTATATTTCCATATAATGCTCATATTACTATAATCCTAGCCTTACCTATGCTTATGCATCACAAAAAGCCATAATATGCCTTATTTCAATTATTGCTCCACATGTTCTAAATATTGTCCATTCTTTGCCTTATTTCCTATCCGGGGATTATGTTGAGAATGATGTTACATTATGGAGATTATCATATGGTGTTTGTGTTGTTATATATCATATATGGAGTTTGGCAGGAAAATGTTTGAAAAATATGGAAAATTTAATGAGTGAGAAAAAATCCAATCACCTCAGGAGATAAAGGTAGATTGACCCTGCTCTCTAAGATAATAGTTTGGAGAGATGGGACACATTGTGAGGAGTCCAAAGCACTAAGTATCCAGGGCCATTCATGACACCCATGTTTCTGACTCGCGAGAAGGTAGTGCTGAGGTTAGAGAGGTAAAAGCATTATTATTGAGAAAAAAAGCAGTATGAAAGGTGACGAATCTTATGAGAAAGAATGTGGTATGAAATTCAAGTACTCCATTTCCCCGGATTATTAGCACCACATTGCCAGAAATTGCCCACCTTTAGCCTTTTACCAATCTACTCCTTATTTGAGCTTAATTTAAAGTCCTCTTGATTATCAATACTTTGTCACGAATAAATGTGTTGCATAACCCTCCTTTTGTGAGTAGATGTTGCTTTTGTATATTTGCACATGCATGGATCTGTGACACAAGTACCTTTTCGAGGATGGTAATTGATTGTAGGGACATATAACAATGAATCTGATATGTTGAGAGTTTTGATTTCTTCCCCTGAATGACAAATAAAGGTATTGCTTGAGGACAAGCAAGCTTAAGTATGGGGTGTTTGTTGTGAGCTGAATCTGCCATGTTTTACAGTAACCTTTATATCGACTTCTGCATACATTTCATGCATTTGGGCTAAGATAGTACATAATCTATGTAGTTTATGTTTATTTGCCAAATTATGGAATCTACACCGGTTTCTGTTTAATTTCGCAGAATTCGAGGCAAATTACAGCAGTTCTGAGAAAGGTCGGAAAAGCTCGGAAATCAACTACAGAAGTCCAAGGTCAAGATACAGCGGAACCAGTCGAATCAAGCTAGGAGCCTAGGTTACTCGATCTAGAGTAAGCCTACTCGACCTCAACGACGGTGTCCGAGAACAGGCCTTGTCGACTGAGCACTGATCGAGAAACTGAGCCAGAGCAACCCGACTCCCAGAACCCTACTTGATCTCGAGGAGGCCTTGTCGAGATCGACTACACCTCAGTGCCAAGTCTGGAGTCGACGAGTTGTGACAAGTCGAGAAGCCGAAGACGGAGAAGCCGAGCCGACTCTACTCGATCTCGAGTACATCTAGTCGAGATCGAGGACCACCCAGAGCCCTGATCCGAGCCTGTCGAGCAGAGCCGCCCGAGAAGCCCAGCCAGCCCCAGTCGACGAGCCAATCCTACTCGATGTCGAGGAGCCCTACTCGAGATTGACGAGCGTTGTGTCCGAAACCGCGTCACGCGCCTTGAGCTGTCCGTGTCGAGCTGGGAGTCCTTGGGGCCGAAGGAATCCGAGATTGCCGAGATACATCAAGTTCTATCCATAAAAGTCAAGATCTATCAACATGAAGACATCTTACCTATTTTAGATTTATCTTTCCCTTTTAGATTTAATTCCTAAATTGCTTTTATTTATCTTTTAAAGTTTTAGATATAATTTTAGATATAGATAGATATCTTCTATCCTTGAGTAGCAAGGTTTAGAAGCCTATAAATAAAGTCCTAGGGGCTGGTTTTTCATTCATTCAATCACACATTCAATTCAATTTCAGTTAGAGAAGTAGTTTCACAGAGAAGTTTTAGGAGTTCGAAGGTTTTAGGGTTTTGGCATTCAACGAGAGTTGGATCGCCGGAATTGTAAAGTCTTTGAATTTAGTTTAATGCAATTAGTTTCTTTTCATCAATCAATGTCTGCGATTGCGATGAAGCGCGAGTAGTCCACTCACTTCTAGGGTTGGGGCGAGCCCGACGATAGCCCTGCGTGTTTGAGGTAAAGATCCGACTTTTATCATGTTTTGAGCATCTACTACTTGTTTATGTGTTTATTACCCATTTAACGGAGGTCCATGCTAACAACTTGGATTGTAAACATAAAATCGGTAGAGACAATTAGGGTTTCTTGAAAAAGTTGTCTAATTGTTGGAAAAGGCGAAAGCTTGTCCTTTGATGCGATTCACATGATTATCTGTTTATCTCTGCCTTATGCATGCTTGGTTATCGTTGTTGCAAACCCAAATCTTGGAAGTCCTTTTTCATACAGTTTAGTTCGAAATTCCAAAGCCTTTGCATTTACTTTATTTTGTTTCGTTTTTCTATCCTTACTCGATCTCGACCAAGTCTAGTCGATCTCGAGTTACTGATATTCGATCTAGCATCGTTGTAGCTTATTTGTGCAGGAACTCGACCAAGACAAGCCGAAGTCGACAAGGACTGTACTCGATCTCGAGTAGCCCTTTGTCGAGATCGAGTAGCCTTTGCCGAGAGCTGATGCGCTGTTCGACTAGCCTGATCTCCTGTCGACTTACCCTAGTCGAGATCTAGCACCTATTGTCGACTTCTGACCATGAGATTTCACCACTGACTAGGATCCGCTGACACGCTTCCTCGTGGATCGATCCTAACTTCCCGCTGCTACATCGGGAGGAGGTCTTGTAATTATTTGCAAGGGACGGAATCTGGTTTGCCTTATTTTATTTACATTCTATTTTGCATACTCGATTTCCTCCTACAACACTTTCTCATTTTTTCCTTATTTGTATTTGGTCTCTAACGCAATCGGAATTGATTAATTTTGCAGCTAAACAATCCAGTTACGAGAGCTCAGAAACAAGGAAGATTGAGGTCGCCTGCCATACTTCGAGCGAAGCGACCAAGCGATTGGCTCTTCGATCTCGTTGGGTGGTGTTAGCGGAAACTGGCGAGCTATCATCGCACCTCACAAGCCCGGCCTTTGTATTAAATTTGCATACTTCAATTTGTGAGCTTGTACATGCTAGAATGATGTATTTGATATGTATCGCACCCCACATACACCTGAGTTGTTTGTAACCATTGTCACCTAACTTGCACTCACATTTGATATATGAACTATCACGTAAAAGCTTTCACGAAAATAATCCCATGAGTGCATATTGATGACTTTTAACGAAACACGAATTTTTACACCCAAACAGACGGATCTCATGTTTTCCATGTGTCCAGCTCTTGGGTGATGGGCTCGTGAGCATCATTCCAAGATGGAGTTATACTCACAGCTGCTTTCATGATAATCTCATGGGCCTTCTCCCTTGTCATTTCGACATCTTCACCCTCTGGATCGTTAGTGCACTCCTCTTCTTGATCCAAATCGTCCTCATGGCCGATCCCAAATGCCTCATCTCGAACATCTTCACCGATCTCAGACTCCGTCATAGTGGAATGAGATGTGTTGGCTTGACTCCCATGTTGAATGCCGACCAAGAGTTCGGTGAATCCCCTCATACCGATGTACGATGGATATTGTCTGTCGTTGTCCATATTTATATGTATTTGTATCATATCTTGTCAATAATCCACTGTATAAAAGTTATTATAATATAGTTTATCGTATACTATTTTGATCAGTTTCCTCCGAACTTTCTGATTCTTGGATCAAACTGCCCTAAAACTCATTAGGTATATTTGATTAAAATCTTTGAAATTATTTCGTATAAACATTCTAATATTACAATATTCTATAACTAGTTCTAATATTTCATACAACAAATTCTAAAATTACCAAATTCCAACATTTTCATATAACAATAAAAAAAAAATTATTTCGCTATTTCTACATGTAATATATAAATCATTTTTCACTTCTACTATTTCATATAACAAATCTAAAATAACACATTGTCCTTTTTTTTTTTATATACTTACAAATTTCCCTAATTTTTTTATAATTATCAAATTTCCCCAATTGTTTTTATATACAGTTACTATATAAATCATTTTTCACTTCTACTATTTCATATAACAAATCTAAAATTACAACTTTACAACATGATCGATCATATAGCAATAAAAAAAATTCATGCAAAATTTTGTCTCCTAAAATTTCAAGTAAGATTTCTAACTTGCAACATTCCCACATTTTGATATAAATTTATTTTCCAAATTATTTGGACCATATAAAATTTTTGTCCCCTAATTTTTTTTTTTAATTTCCATATAACATTATTTATGCCTGATTTTTTCGGTATAATTAGAAATATATTTCATAACAACTACATAATTTCATCATTTCCATACAAAATTCTTGCCTACATTTTTCTCACCATATGAAATTGTATATTAGTTACAATTATATAATACTTGCAAATTCAAGATTTTCACGTACATATCAATTCTAATCAACTGATTATCAAATAAAATCAACTCTACAACTATGTTCTTTCAATTATAATATTTTTCCGACAAAATACAAACATAAGATTTCGTTACTCGCCTTTTTGTCGGGAATGTTAGGGTGTTGTGGGGTCAACTTCTCCTTGTCGCCTACCAGGCAACGAAATTGGACAACTATATGCTCCTGTCGGACCCTCTTCAATGGCAACACTCTTAGCGACGGTGGTTTCGACCTCTTTCCATCAATTATGGCGTTGTCGGACAACGGAATCGGACTTTGGGACGAGTTGTGGCTAATTGGAGGGTTGTGGGTGTTAATTACAAGGGGACAGCAATTTGTGGCGAATCGGACTTTGGAAATTTGGGAGAAGATGAGTTCGTCGATGGCAGTTTCGGCTGATAAGGGTTAGGGTTAAATAGACGGGGCGGATTCGTTTTTTTTCAAAGAAGAGGCCCGAGTCGCTATTCAGAACAACGACTCACGGGGAATATATTCAATGGAATATATTCTTGGGGAATTACTAGTAAATACCTCACTTTGATATTTAGTTTGCAAAAATACCTAGGTTTGAAAACAATTGCATCAATATATGGAAATTTGCAAAAATACTTTATTTAATTATCAAAACTACCCACCACCCCAAAAAATCAGGAAAAAAAAAAGTTAAATATTTTTGGAATTTTAATTTTTCTTATATTTTTAAATTATATTAAATAATTAAATAAAAAAATCCGGAATTAAAAAAAATTAAATTTCCAATCCCAATCCCTAACCGTTAGCCCCCGACCGACCCAATCTCAATCCCTAACCCGAACACACAAGAGTCGCCTGATCAACCCTAAGTCTCGGGCGCTCTGACCTTAACCCGCACTAATTCTCCGACTCTGTCGTTGTCCTCACCCTTCGCTGCATCGCTCACCCCAAGAGCAACCCTAAGTCTCGGCCTCTACTGTCTTAACCCGTGCTCGACCCCAAGAGCAGCCCGACCAACCCTCCGACCTTAGCCCTATCTCTTTACTCAATCTCCCGCCGATTTTTTTAATCATATATATCCTCTCAATGTTCATATTTGGATTGTCAATGACAATATTCATCCTGTCAATGTGATAATATTATGGTTTCAAGATATATATTGACAATCCTTTTATAAATATGGTTAATAATCCTGAAGATATGATTTACCGTATCTTCAGCGATTCTCTCCCCGATTATAGTTTCAAACCTGTCAAAGTAAACCTACAGCCTTGTCACTATAAACATTACTCCTGTCGTTGTGTACAAATAACTTGTCATCTTGGACAAACCTTTAATTTCTAGTTATGATATGGATAAAATCGTGTCTTTATTCTCTTCCCTATTATAGACTTCATCCTGTCATTATTAATTATTAGCTTTGTCATAAAGAACTTATATCCTGTCAACAACAAATTTTATTCCTGTCACTATTAATTCTCTTACTAGGACAGAGATTTTCATCCGGCTAGTTTAATTATTTTTAAATTTCTGAAAAAAAATATTAAAACATTATTTTAATATATATTTCATTATTTTATATATTTTTTACTTTTCTTTTAATTCATTATTTTTTAGCACAAATGACCCGTTTTTTAGCACAAATGACCCACCTATCCTATTTTTGCTATTCTCAGAAAACGGGTATACTTTTGTAAACCGAATACCAATTTGGTGTATTTCTGCAAATCCGCCATTATCTCAACTTAATCACCTTCATTGATATCCAGGAATTGATTTCGATCATCATCTTCATTTTCTTCCTCTACTTGCAACATCTTTATTGTTCTTCCCATTTATCGACGGCCATGGTCATCTAGTTCGGATATTGCACAAGCCCAAAATGAGACGACCCTCTCCGCTGAGTTCAGCACATTTACGACATCACCAACATCGCTTAAGCTACGATAGAATCGTGTACAATCTGAAGTATTAGATAGGTAATTCCGCAAAAGGAATGACTTGCTTCGGTGTTACTGTTTTCTCCTAGAAGAGAGGCCGGTTTGAGAGACTGAAACTTTGAAAAAAAATGCTGCTTTTAGGCTATAAATTAATTTCCCTAGAGTAAGCGTGACATGGCAATGGCAGATCCAAATAAACACGATAAAGAATGCAAGTTCCAGGTGACGAGAGATGGATCTGCACATATTTACAATCAGAAATTTAAATTACACTTGACAGGGTCCAAGTGTATAATTCAGTCAGTTACTAACCTGTCAAACGGATCATTCGGGTCGGGTCCGGTCACTTCGGGTAAAACGGGTCTCGGGTAAAACGGGTTTCGGGTTTGATCGGGTTTCGGGTCGGGTTTCGGGTCGATTTCGGGTTTGTCAAATTTTTCTTTTTTAAATTAAAAAAATCATTATTTGATAATTTTGTGATAAATTTTAATTATATATATATATAAATAATTATATATTATTATAAATCAACCGGATCAATCGGGTAAATCGGGTCAAAATTACCGGGTCAATCGGGTCAACGGGTCGAAACCCAGATTACCCGGAAAATTTCGGGTTTTTCGGGTTCGGGTCGAAAAAAAATTTCGGGTCAAAATTTTCGGGTTCGGGTCGGAAATTTTTCGGGACGGTCAGGTCGAGTCACCGGGTCGGGTTGTGTTTTGACAGGTTAGTTACTACCAATTTGGACTCCCCATCTGTTAAAAGATAATCTGCTACCTAACTAAGCAGTTATTCTGCAACCATTTTCTGACACAGAACAATTACAATCCAAATCCTTGCGAGTAAAGTGTTTTTATCCATATATACTAGAATGGAGTGTCTATCTATACAGTCCTTACTCGCCTACTCGGAGTCGCTCTTGGAAGCAAGGAAGCTGAACTCTCTTGGCCCTTGTAGTTCAATGACAATCATCCCTTTGTTTTCCTCCCTCCACTTGATGCCTTCTTTCTCCAGGAGGTTGATTACCTGCAGAGTTACCTTGTCGGTAATTTCGAGCTCACATACGAACAGATGGGCTTGCTACATTGCCTACCTACATTGTATGCTACATTATATCTAAGTTTCATCAACTCTTTCGCACTACTTTTTTTTTATTGAAGGATGTCATAAATCGGACCATTCAAATAGAGAAAACATTATGCAAAGGTCATACCGATGGTTTTATCTTAGACTTCCCGACACCACCTGAACCATAACCTGTGATAACCCTGAGAGATTGAATAGCTAAAACCAAGCAGCTATTTAGAGTTTATGAATATGCACAAATATGAAGGCAATGGAACCAAGAAGATGACACTTACAGGAAATACAGGTTCCAAATAGGAGGTGAAGCTTCACTAGTTTCATTGCAGTCTCAACGTATTGACCATGCAAATCGATTGTTAAAATATTTCGTTGATCCTTATTTCTGCATATGATGAGATAGAAAATGGAATGACTCGACAATTGATGAATTTCTTCATGTAAGTAGGAAAACACCCAACCTCTCTTCGAAAATCTTCATGCTTTCTCTTTCATCTTCCTCTCGTGCCAATTTGCCATACTGTTTAGCCTATGCCCAAAAAAGGAGCCATTACACACTCGTTCACAAGGAACATATATCTGCACATAAAGGAAGACTCAAGGGGTGCAAACCTTATCAGAGAAAAAAGCAGCCTTTTCCTTTGATCCATTTGAATACGCCATTTTAGCCTGTAGATGGTGTTCATCCGTTCATTATTTGAAGAAAAATGAAGGATTAAGTGATCTACTTTGCTTTCACATTAGATCCATTCTCCTTCGCAATAAGGGTATGCATATAGTTGAGAAAAGCAATGTTAATTAGATCGAAATACATAGGCCCCCACCTGCTTTTTATATTCTTTCATTGAATTCCAGAGGTGCGTTGCTGGTTCTCTAAATTCCTGGTACTCATCTCCTTTAACTGCAGTAATATAGAGACAAATCAAGTTAACAATAGATTGGCAAAACAAAGATTTAAATCAGGTTTTACTTTTAACCTCAAGAATCCTACAATGCAGAATTATATATGTTTGCCAAGTATAATGCACAATATTTCTAGCAAATTTTTACCATGTGTATTTTGCAGAGGTATGGAAGTTCCCAGAGGATAAAGTTCATGCCGCATTTTTGCAAATGACTCCAATTTCTGAACAGCATTTTTCCAATTCACAACTCTCGAATCATGAACACGAGGATGCCTAGGAATGTTAAACAAGGATTCTGATACCTCATGTAGTAGTATACATAGTAGTAGATCTGTTTATACATCATATAAAAAAAATAAAAGGAACAAGATCGATGTAGGAATATGATACCTATCATAACAGTTCACTGGACATCCATTATCCCTAAGTTCACTTTCTGACATTTGAGAAGTTGAATAAGATCTATACTTCAGCTGCCCAAAATTTTCCAAAATCCAAAAGGTGTAAATATCACAATACAAAATACTCACTCTTATGCAATTGGACTTGATGAAAAATACAGGAAAATCTTAAAAGTAAAAGCAGCTGACCCAATACCAAACAATATGAAATCAATAGATAATTCAAGACACTTGACCACCAATATTCTAAGTAGAATGATGAAGGTCGCACGGATATGAATATAAGAAAACAGAAATTAAAGAGAAAGATGATGTTTCCTCTGAAGGTATGCGTCAAAGCCATCAGAGAAAGCATGACTTATTCGTCAGTGAAAATAAAACCAGTCTGTAAAAATAAAATAATATAAATGAACAGCTTCAAGGGAAATCAGACATGAACCAGACATCACAGTATCACACTTTAATTCAGTTTTGTCTATTACATACTTACTTCATAGCTAACACCAGAGTGTTTTGTATCTTCTCCACCACTTCCAGTAAAGGTTGAATTTTTATCACATCCAGATGGCCCAATCGAGGATCCAGATAAGTCGAGCAATACCTCCAAAGCCTAGGGAAAAAAATGATAAAAGAGGATGTCCAAACACCACCTAGTAATACCAACTTATCCAACTTCACCAGAAAATAAAACCCCAAATACTTGGGTATTGGAATATGAACAATAAGGAAGTTCAAAAAGATCTAAACTCGGGCATATTGATCAACACTGAAAAACTATACCAAATGGATCTTGCTTAGAAAATTGGTAATATCAGAATATATATAGATAAATTATAAAATAAGCATCCCAATCAAATTTGGTTAGGAGTCACAGCAGCATTAGGTTTTCTTTTTTAATGGGAAAAAAATTAAGTTGGACTATTTCTCGATTTGTGTGTGTCATCCTCGTGCAACAAACATAATTTTTATGGTTTGCAAATTTGAGTAGCCAGTTTTGAGAATTAAACTAAATTTCAAATGTTGGTCATTATTTTTTTGAAGTAATTAACATATTGAAACCCAAAATCCAAAAATTTAGAGAATTAACAACTAAGCCCAAAACATTTCAAATGCGTTTTAGTTCAATCACCAAGTCAAATCTCATCAAGAATTGACACTTCAACTATGTGACATTAAAGTCAAATAGACATTGGAGCTTAACTCATAACACTCGTAATCTCTCATTGCAGTCTAATCGGCATCATTGCTAGGTCAAACAAGCATTCTCTATCTACCCAATACATTCTCTTTTACTCTTGATATAGAGCAGTATATATATGTGCAATACCTTCTCAACATTTAGCATTTGAAATGATGACTAATATAGGTAAAAAAAAAAAAAAATCGAAACTTCCTATTATCATGTGATATTCCAGTTTCAAATTATTGAAATAAAAGCCAACAAACATATCAAAATTGCCAAAGTACATTTATGATATGAACCAAATAAAACATCTTGAAAAATTCCTGAAAAACAACATGGGAGCAACAGAACAAACTTACCTGGTGCTTTGGCCGAAGTACATGTAGAGCAGCCAGTACACTGGACTCCTCCACTTCAGGAGAGGCAACTACTGGCAATGTATCTTCCTCGATGAATCTAAAAGCATCATTTAGACAATAATAGCCATTGCTTTGTGGGGCTAAAAAGAATGACTCAGTAAATTTCCTTCTCATATTGTCCTTCCCGGTCAAGCAACCGGTAACAAGAACAGCCAGACCATCCATATAAGAGGCTTGTGTATCTGTAGTCAGTATCTCTGCCTTATAGTCCTTGAAGTTTAACGAAAGGATCAGATCATTGATGCCCTGGAAAAAGACAACAAAATATGATATCAAAAAGACAGCAACAACCATTCAAATCGAATACATTGCACAGAACCTGCTGAGCCGCCATAAAGTTTAAAAAGAGTGATAGCAAGCCAGAAACCTCAACATGTCTCCACAAGGAACATAATTAACATCCTACTCACCGGTGTTCTAAAAAGCGATAGGCAGTGAGGGGCCGCCTAGCGCCTAGGCGAGCGCCTAGACGTGCCTAGGCGCGCGCCTAACTCTAGGCGGGAGGTTGCCTAGCGCCTAGGTGGGGCATAGGCGGGATATTTAGAAAAGTGCTACTCACTAGTTGACCTCGTAAAGATTGTTAATACTTCCAAGACAAAATCACACACAAATGAATTTTAAACTTACTTTCATGGTTGTCATGAATGTTAATAATGAACTTACGAGTTGATCTTAATTATAGAGACAATTAATACTTCAACACCCCGTCACAACCAAATGAGTTCTAAAATTACCTTCATGGTTGTCACGGATGTTAATGAACCGTCGTGTGCTGGACGACTCATTGTACTAGTGTCTTGATAGAACCTATGAATCAATTCCGGAGTGTGATGAAGAATATAGAAAAATTGACAAACAAAGGCAGTTCCAACAATCCCGGGGAAAGAGTCTCTTGTTTCCACAACATCTGTTTGTGCTTCCATAACTAATCAATAATTCAATATGAAGGATTAACCAAAATTGCAGAAATCAAAACCAATACAAATGCACAAAATTAGGGAGCACATGCATCTCTTTAAATTACCAGATAAATACAAAATATAACTGAATAGAAAACATTGCAAAGATCTTATCATGTATGTATTACCATATAATTTACTCTTCAAAGTAAATCACGCTACATAAACAAAAGTTTGAAATCCATGATAGCAAGTATGATATTAGGGCCCTATTTGCAGAAACCAAAGGGATTGAGTACCGTTGGTCTCACATGGTTAGAGGGCACGTCCCATTTTGTACCCACGGCCCTATGGATGAACTACAATTCTGTAAACATCTCTTTAGCCAAAGTGCATGCAGCAGCCAGTTTACCATACTCCTTGGATCAGGAAGGAGTCTGTCAAACTGGCTGCTACATGTACTTTGGCTAAAGAACCAAGTTTGTTTTTGCTAAAGAACCAGATGAAACCTGAACACTCTTACCAGACTCCTCCCTTTCAGGCAAGGTAAGGGTTGGGAGTGTATCTTCCTCAATGAATCTAAAAGCATCATTTAGACAATAATAGCCATTTCTTTGTGGGGCTAAAAAGAAAGATTCAGTGAATTTCCTTCTCATGCTGTCCTTGCTAATCAAGCAACCAGTAACAAGAACAGTTACACCATCCATGTAAGAGGCCTGTGCGACTGTAGTCATTATCTCTGTCTTATAGTTCTTGTAGTTAAAAGAAATGATGAGATCATTGATGCCCTGGAAATAGACAGCAAAAGATGAGATTCAAAAGACAACAAACAACCATTCAAATCAAACACATTTTTGACAGATCCTAATGAGCCACCATAAAGCTACAGAGAGTGATGAAGGTGTAAACAAGCAAAACACAAGTATGGTAAACAAGCCAAGTTGAGGAGTCAAGGCCAGCTCATGCATATGGGGACCATGGAATGCTAGAAAGGGAGCATGCCACATGAGGTAATATAGACGGTTATGAGGGGCAACACTAAGAGTCACAGTAATATTATGTATGAATAACTAGGGAATTAACCACTGTCATGCATCTTGTCATTTTCCAAAAATTGTGTTGCCCCTTCGGAGTATTGCCATTGGATATTGAATACAAGACCTCCCAGGGAACTTCCTCATTCCCTTGGGTGAAATTTCTTGAGGTTTATGTGTTGCCTCTCGTCCCTAATAAAGACTGACCAGCAAATACGGTTGTAGAAAAATTTCAAGATAATTTACAAACTTCATTGAATAATCTAACTATAAAAAATGCTCAGGAAAAAATTCATACTAATCAGCAAAGACACCTGAATATGTTATTGAATACACACTTCAAAGGAATATGAATTCTTGTTAACTGATGACCTCACTCATGAAGACAGTTAATACTTCAGACACAGCACGAACACACACAAATGAGTTATAAACTTACTTTCATTGTTGTCACGGTTGTTAATGAGTCGTCACATGATGGCCGACTCATTGTACAAGTGTCTTGATAGAACCTATGAACTGCTTGCGGATCTTCATGGAGAATAGAGTAAAATTGAGTAACAAAGGCATCTCCAATGATCTCAGGAAAAGAGTTTCTTGGTTCCACATCCTTTGCATGTGTTCCTATGATAAAAACAATAGAAGGGATGAAAATCAACCCAAACCTGAATCACAGAAATCAAAATCAATGTTCAAAAGCATTTTAGAGTATAGGCATCTCCTTAAATTACCCTAATAAATATATATCTATTCAGTATATATTAAGAGAAAAAATGGGAAAAAAGTTATCGTGTATAGCAGCTTAACCAAAAAGTTGTAATTGATGACAGTGAGTTAAGAACTCAACCAAAAATTCAAACATCTCCATTTTTAGGGCTAAGCTGAAAGCTCTAACTTGTAAATATAATCGCAAGAAATTCTTGAGCGAACCTCTCAAATCCTAGATTCAATTAAAATCAAACAGTGAAAGTTCAAAGCACAAAGTGTCGAGCAAAATTAAAAACCTTATCTCCTCAGTGTCACATTGTCACAGTTCATAATTGGACCAAGAAAGGTTTGGAACAAACTCTAAAAAAAGGATTGGCACAATGGCACCTAATCAAATCAACCCTGGGACCTTGAAGTTGCAAAGCAAGGTTCAACCATCTAAATTTCTGCATTCTAACTAATACTGAGATTATTAATAACTGAGGGAAAGTTGCATTCTAAATCCAACCAACTGACTGGACCTGTTTGTCAAATCATTGGGCTGGTCTCATCAAATATTTAGCCAACCCTAGAAGCCTAAGATTCTTAAAAAACCATAACTCCATTTCAGCTTTTGTCCAACCAAAGACTTAGTTAAAGAAGGTTGTCGCTCACACATCTAACAGCTGATTTGAAAGAAGTCAGTGAGAGGACCTTTGAATTTACAAGTGGGCAACAATGTTTTGGTTTATGCTTGGTACATAAGTAGAAATCAGAAGCTTCTCATCACATTGGATGCTTTGGGGTTTGAAGATAATGCTAGATGGTAGTAGTCATGACAAAAAAAAGGAGTGATCTAACTATCACTTAAAGATCTTCACGAGTTGCTAAGGCAATTGATGCAAGCAATATTCATTAATTGGGGACTTACAAATTGAAGCATCTTGGAGCTACCCGAAAGGTTTTCCTTTAGTTTTAAAATACAAAAGAATGATTGGCCAAAGATGTAAATTTATGTTCCTTGCTACTAAAGATTTGAAACTCAGGAAAAAAAAAACAATGAACATTAAGGGCCCGTTTGATACTGATATATATATATATAGGTATCGCTCATACCCATACCTAGTATTTGGTAAATAGGTATATGGATATCAATCCGATATACCTATATTTCTCTTCCTTCGTATTTTGCTCCACTTTGATATACCAATTAAACGAGGGATATCAAAATAGCCGCTTTCTCTTCTTTCTTCCTCAACGCTTCTCTAGAGAGTGGTTTGCATGTGGATTTCTCCCTCAAGCTTGGATTTCTCAACCCGATCAAGTATGTTCTTCCCTTTTTATCTATTCTTTTCTACTTTGGTCTTCGATTTGTTGAGAAATTTTCAAAATTCATAGAAATTTGAGATCTAGGGTTAGGGTTTTTATTCCCCATCGCCCCTCTGGGCAGCCCTCCAACCCGAGAAGCCTCCCCGTCGCGGGGCAGCCCTCCGACCCAAGCAGCCTCCCCATCTCCCCTTTTAGTAGCCCAGCAGCCCTCCAACCTGAGCAGCCCTTGCAACCCCCTCTGAGGGGCCTTTGCGACCCAATGTCTCCCAAAACGCCCCCTCTGAGCAGCCTTTCCGACGCCCCTCCGTCCAGCCCCCTGAAACAGACCCCAAAACCCCTCCGAACAGATCTGTTTTGTGCACTGTGCAGCCCCTGAACAAATGTTGTTGATTTGTTTTGTTGAAAATCATATCATGATATACTTATATTATGATATACTTAGCATACCAAACAGGATTATCACATATCAAATATCAGATTTGATACCCATATCCCTGATATCGATATCTCATATCCATATTTGATATACATATTTGGATACCAAACAGGCCCTAAATATGAATTATTCAAAAGCGATTGAGCACCAGTGAATCCCATATTGCTCCGCACAGCATCAGCGATTCAAAGTTGGGATCGAACAATGAAAAATCCCAAATAATGGAAGCAACAATTGAGCACCGGAACACATTGGATTGAACTCTCCACAAAATATTTCTATTCCATCATAGAGCTAGAGATAGGGAAAAAGGATTTATGGAAATGAAAAGGCAAATTTCAACTCTTTTTACCGAAAGGGAGGGAACAGAAAATAAAGACCTTTTGTGCTGCGACGGGAAGCCCTTTTCTTCTGGAGGAACGCAACGGAACAACGCTCGAGTTGCTCGAACTTCCTGTGAGCCATTTTCGCCCTCTCGCTTCCTTTGTTTACCTAACAAAAATCCAGCAAAAAAATCAAGAGAAAGCGAGAAACTTGCTTCGTTGATTTCAGTTGAGAATTTTTTTGGCAGATCCATCACTTATTTGGAGAAAACAGCGTCATACATAATAATCGATTCTATATTAGAGCAAAGGGAACACACAATCGATGAACAACTTCACCTTTGAGCCGATCCAAGGGAAGCACCTCCAGATTCCCCGACGAAGCCGAGAAGACGCTACTTTCAGTGCTAGCAGAGCACGGAGTACCAGATTTTTTTATTTTTTTTAACTAGGTAAGACTTCGGACTTAACCGAAGTTTTTCGGTTCGACTTTCAGTTCGAGAATTTTTATTTTTGGTTTATGTTCGGTATCGGTTCGGTTTGTGTTATGCCGAATTTTTTATATACTACATAAATACAGGGTATATATATATATATATATATATATATATATATATATATATATATATATATATATATATATATATATATATATATATATATATATATATATATATATATATATATTTAAATATACACTAATACACATATACTTACTAATTACTACTCCCTCCGTTCAACAAAACTTGTCGTTTACTATTCACGCACGCTTTTTTAGAATGATAAAAACTATATAAAATATTCATTCTTTTTAAAAAAAATTTTAACAAGTTTGTACTTATTAATAATAACTACGAAATTGTTAAAAAAAAATATTTAAAAAGTCGATATTTTATATAGTTTTTAGCTCCTAAAAAAGCGTGCATGAATAGTAAAACGTCAAGTTTTGTTGAACGGAGGGAGTATGTGTCTATTATACATATATTGTCTATATATACACATATATACACTATATTTGTATAAGTGTATATATTTTTGTATACTTTATAAAGAATACAAATACATTGTATATACACTGTTTTTGCATTTGCATGTGTATATATATATTTGTATACTTTATATTTGAATGTCTGTATATGTGTATATATATAGTATATACACAAATACAATGTATATATATTTGTATACTTTAAAAATAAATTAAATTCGATTCAATTATGCTAAAACCGAACCGAACACAAATCAAACCGGCAAATAACCGAACCGAACCTAATGCTTTCGGTTTAAAAATTTGAGATTTTCGGTTTCGTTTCGGTTCGGCCCGGTTCGATTAGGTTTTAGAACGATGCACAACCTATCAAAATCATCGCTTAGAATCTCGTCCCCTAGTGTATTCTGACAAAGTAGTGGTACTTTGTCTGCCACAACTTTGAACTCACGGTATAGAATTAACTAGTTCAGTACCGGCAATGTGTGCAGTTTTTTCAATTTAAAACAATTCAATACTAAAATCCGTTTATTCAATTAATTTATTTCTTTTAATATTTTTTCTTTCATAATTAACATAGAATTAAATGAAATTCTTATAATATATATATATATATATATATATATATATATATATATATATAGAGAGAGAGAGAGAGAGAGAGAGAGAGAGAGAGAGAGAGAGAGAATGGGTAACTTGTGCACAAGGCTTAGGATGTGCATTGTGCACAAAATATTATTCGGTGAAATGTGAAACATTATTCAGTGAATTTTGAAGCATCATTCGGTGAAATGTGAGTATTGTTTAGGGGAATGTGAAACATTATTTGGTGAAATTTGAGGCATTCCATATAAATTGTAACTATTGTTTAGGGAATTGAGGTTTCTTTTATTTGAAATGGATAAATAAAAAAACTAAACATTATTCGGTAGAATGTTATAAATTATTCAGTGGAATTGGGACGTTTTCATCTGAACTGTACGGAAAAAAAAAACATAACAGTGTTCGGTAGAATGTTTCACATTTCACCGAATAATGCTTAAAATTTCACCGAATAATGTTTCACATTTCACCGAATAATATTTGTGCACAATTCACACCCTAAGGGGTGTGCACACCCGAACCACATCCTATATATATATATTCTTTCTTTCTTTTAATTTAAATAAATTTTATATTAATGCACATTCCAAATAACTTATTTAGAAAAAAAAAATCCATATCTAATCAAACTGGGTCAAATTTTATCTTATGCATATATAGATATATAGATTAAATTAGAGTTAGAATAAAAAAATTATCTTATGCATATATTTTAAAAGTAGTTAATATTTTCTAAAAATATATCAATATCTAATCAAATTGGGTTAAATTTTATCTTCTACATATAGTAGATATATTGATTCAATAGAGATAGACACCAGAGTGTTTGTATCTTCTCCACCACTTCCAGTAAAGGGTGAATTTTTATCACATCCAGATGGCTCAATCAAGGATCCAGATAATTTGAGCAATACCTCCAATCCAAAGCCTATGAAAAAAAATGACAATTAACGGATGTACAAAATAAAAGAGGATCCATGTAAGAGGCATGTGTATCTATATTCTATAGTCAGTACTTCTGCCTTATAGTCCTTGAATTTTAAACAAAGGTTGAGATCATTGATGCCCTGGAAAAAAATAACAAAATACGACATAAAAAAGACATCAGCAACCATTCAAATCAAATAGTACGTACCTTGCACAAAACCTACTAAGCCGCCATAAAGTTTAAAAAGAGTGATAGCAAGCCAGAAACCTCTACATGTCTCCACAAGGAACGTAATTAACACCCTACTCGCTAGTTGACCTTGTAAAGATTGTTAATACTTCCAAGACAAAACCACACATAAATGAGTTTTAAACTTACTTTCATGGTTGTCACTTGTCATGGATGTTAATGAACTTACCAGTTGATCTTATAGAGATAATTAATACTTCAAGACACAGTCACAACCAAATGAGTTCTAAAATTACTTTCATGGTTGTCACGGATGTTAATGAACCGTCGAGTTCTAAACCATAGGAATCACTGAAGTGGTTCACGCTCACCGTTCCAGGTACAACACCATTGCCATTTCACCCACGTCCATGGTTCCCATGGTTTTGGAAACCATGACAATAACACAATGTACATGTCGATAAAGTAACCAGGGGTATAGTAGCACCACAAAGCAAAGGGTTAAATAACAAAACAGGAGCAGCAGGGAAACAGTAACCTGTCTTCCATAACAAAGGTTCTAAAAGAGGTTCAGTCAAATTTACAGAACGAGTGACCTGTGAGGTAAAATCCAACAAGTCAAAAACCTACTAAGAGTTCTTTTGAACAATCAGGATGACAGCGATTTTATACATGGTGGGTGAGTTCCAAGTGCTGCAGAATCTCACGTGCATATTGAGGTCAATAATTTCGACTTCTTTAGCTGTGACGAGCACGCAGCCTAATATTGGTGCAATCGTCGCACACTTCAAAAGGTTGACAAATCCGAGACCACAATAGCTATATAATAACGGTATCAGGGCCTTGGAACATAGGGAATCTGTCTATATTTTGATATCGTCCAGCGATATGTCATCTACATCCACCATTGATAGCATCTTCAATTTCTGCAAAATATGTAGTACAATGATTCGTCACTAAATCAATTCATCATTCGTGATTTGTGAGTTGAAAAGGGATACTGAAGCATGCACCCAAAATAGGATAAAGAGGCATCGCCTTCTTTATTACCGTAATGAATTCGGGAGGGTCATCAATACTGGAAGCTCCCAATATAATTTCCCGCTGCAGTTTTGTTGTCAACTTATGGCAAGCTCGAAGCTGGGAGCAGTCAGAAAAAGACGTGTTATGAAAGATGAAGAGTGAAAATCTAAAGCAAATACACTAGGCATGGAGCGCTAAAGACTCACTTCCGATCTAGTGGCTCCACCAACTATAAATATGAAAATACGTTGGCCTGTCCTCCTGACGTCACTGAATGCACGCCTCAGCACAGAATCACTGTATAATAAAAGCCATCAAAATCTTTATAGTTTTTAACGAGGACAGGGTGAATATACTTGACAGCCCATTTCCAATGCTAATCAACAGCTGAAAGAAAGAATACCTTGAATAGCCATCATCAGAGTTTCTAGGTCGAGCCCATGTTGGCCGTCTTGTTCTAACTGAATGCCCAGCAGGAGCTTCGAAATTTTGCATTGATGCAGAATTTGTCCCATGGAAAGTTGGACTGGGATCATTCATACATGGATACTCATTCTTAGATAGCTCTCCTTTACTGAGTTTTTCAATGAGATCCTGGAAGGTCAAAAAGGCTTTACTGGGTCAATCATTATTATCCTCTTCCTTTTTGAAACTGGGGGTAATGTAAGGATAAAAATAAGATCAAATGTTGGTTTTCAAACAAACAAGCAGAAGAAAACAGAGGGGGGGGGGGGAATAATTGCTTTGGTATATTTGAGAATTTAACGTCAGTGTAATGATTCCCCCAACATCTGAGATTGATGAGCTTTCAGTTTTAACACTTTTTTTTTACTACTGCTAATGCTCAGTTGTAAAGTAAAATAGCAGCCTACTGAACACTATTTCGTAAAGCAAAATAGCAGCTATATTGAACACTAATGTAAAAGACAATAAACCTTGACCCCTGATATCAGAGACCAATCAGCCAGAACGGGTACAACCTACTTTGGACTTTCAATAACTTGTGGTGTTTCCCAGAAAATACCAATTTGATATCTATAGCAAATCAGCAAACAAATAGGCATGTAAACAAACCTCAACTATTGGGTAAAAGCGTGACAATTGCCATTGCGTCTCTTCCCCAGTGCGTTCCTTTCTAGCTGCATGCTTCTTCTAATCTTGAAAAGAACAATGGTGTTGGAGAAGGGAGCACTAAGAAAATGAAGATACTAATCCAGAAAACACTTATTCCATATAAATCACACTACCTTGTGAATATCGAACTTCAATGAAAACCCAGCAGAGCTTTTTTTCGTTTCTGATATTCCTTCAAGCAATTTTGTGTTTCTTATAGCAATCATATCATCTGGTGACAACTTGGCCAACTATATGGGGTGGTAAAAATAGGTCAGTGAAGGTCAAAAGATACAAATAAATGCAAATATACAATGCATCCAAATAAAAAATACACTCGTGTTGGCATTAGATATATGTATTCGGGTCGTTTCAAACAACAGACTGGTCGAAACAAGTTGCTGTCCTTGAGCATGAAGAAAGATTAAACAAGGAATTAAACAGAAACAAAGATAAGTTAGGACAAACTACTTCTTGAGCCTGAGCAGAGAAAGGCAAACGATTTTAGAACTGGAGGCCCTAAAAACAATATATTATGATATTATCAATTTATCAGTTATCACAAAAAGTTGTTTGACAAAGAAAGATATCAAAGACAGTGGACTTCAGAACTCATTGAGAAAACGATATAAAATGTATTCACCAGCTTTGATACACTAGAAGTAGAACTCATGGAGAAAACGATATAAAACAATCAAGGTGAGAGAAATGGTAGGAAACCCGCATGTTTCTCAACTAACCAGCACACAACAAAAAATTCTCTTACTCTTCTACAGTGATCAGCATGTAACTGGGAAGAAATTGAGACAGTGAAATTGAATATAATAAGGGAACAATACTAAGATATTAAAGATCAATGATGTGTACAGAACCAAAAAGGAATGGAAATTCTTTACCTGGATCAGCTTTGTACCTTTCTCACCCTCGAATTTCTCAGGATAGGCAGCAGCGTAAATCATCAGCAAGCGCAACTTATTTTCTCGAGATATTTCCTACACATTAATGTCGTTTGTGTCACATTAAATGCAAGTGGAAGAGTAAGATTATATAAATACTGCCACACCTCTTTTGTCCTTAAAAAGTTGATTAGTTCTTTTGTTCCAGCATCACCAAAAACAAGATCCTGCTCCATTTGACCCAGATCTTTTAGGCCATTCTCCCGTAGAAGTTTGTTTATTTTTCCAGCAATCTGCAGTAATATAAGTAGTCAGCATAATAAAGCTAGACTCTTAAAAACAGTTCCAAAACATTGAAAGAAATGTGCTGCAAATTTTGCTGGATAATAGAGGAGATTTTTAGGTTGATGGGATGTATATTCTTTGAATCATATAGACATTTAAGAAGGTTGGAATTAGAAAGTTATCATTCTACAAAAACCCAAAACCAGTTCTCTTCCTTCTCGATTGTATCTAAGCTAAAACAAAAACCAATTCCAATATTGAAAGGTTCTTGCATTACTAAGAGATCTCAAGTTTTCATTACTAAGAGATCTCAAGTTTTCAAGTGTACACAACCTTATCCCTATAGAGCAACAGCAAGGAGAAGGTTCAAGATGCAAACTGAACATTCCTGATATAGAAACTACCTTTTTTTACCTTATGGAAACAGAATAAGAAAGTTCAGTAATGAATTTGATAAATAGAATTTGTTCAAGTTGTCTTGTTATGATTTATAGCCCAAAGCTGCATATTATTAATTACATTCTTTCAGCAATTCAGTTAGGTTCGATCAAAGGAGAAAACTGAGAAATGATGCATGTGCTATAGTGTTGGATAATTTTGATATACCCATCAAAATAGTAATTTTGCAATTTGCTGTTCCACTTCAGATTGAGCAGTTTCAAATATCAAATTGTGTTTCAACCAGGTATAGTATTGGATAATTTTGATATACCCATCATAATTTAAATATTGTAGCGCCTATGTTACACAACACTACAGGAATTATCTTAATCATGGGCTATACTATTACATAGAAAATTTAATTCGAACTGAAAAAATGAATGAATTTTCTAATGTGTATGCAGACATTATAAAACCCAAAAAAGGAAAGATTCCTTCAGAAAAATGCTTTTTCATTTTTTACAATGCTTTAGCCCCTAGGATGAATGCACTGAAACTAGGGTTTTCTTTTCTATTTTGGGTTTCTAATGTGTGCCCATAGACACACATTAGAAAAACGAAAAAAAAAAATACAGGAATTGGCCAAAGTAATTAACATTTGATTTTATAGTAACTAGTAAGTACTCCATCCGTTCGGCAAAACATGTCATTTATAATGTTAATTTTGTTCAAAAAATCATGCAGTTGTAGGTATTTTAATCTCTACTTTACGAATACACCCTTGTAATGATTAGTAAATTGTTAGTTGTAGTTTTCAAGAAAAGAAAAAAAGTAGTACTACCTCCGTTAATTAAAATATGTCGATTTAGGAAGTAAATCTTGTTAAGAAAAACTTGCCATTTTAGGTATTTTGGTCTCCACTTTACGAAATTGCCCTTGTAATGATTAGATAGTTGTTAGTTGTTTTTGAGAAAGTAAAAAAGTAGAGTAATTATTAGGGGTGCAAGTGTATTTTTGTTTGTTTTCTTAATAAGTGTGTAAATTTCTAAAATGACAAGTTTTAATTAACGGAGGGAGTAATAAATAAGGTTATAATATTATATTAGTTGACTTCCTTAAAATTTGTGAAAGAAGCTAAAATGACATGCTTTGGCAAACGGAAGGAGTAGTAGCTTCAAATGTAAAATATTGTGTCCATAATCCAAAGATGGTTGCCATTTCATATCTTTGCTAAAATGGACAACATCACTGGATAAAAGTAACAGAGAACTTCTTAGCCTTAGACAATGGATAAAGTATTAGATTTTTAGATAACTGACCTCCACGTGCAAGGAAATCTTGTCAATTTGTTCACTATATTGGGGCAATGCTTGGACCATTTTTTGCAAGTCTCGAGTGGAGATTTCAGAACCATCCCTGAATACAAGGGTATTTTATATGAAAATGAAAAACATAACAGCCAATCCCCAATTTGACCTGACTTGCAAATTCAAAATGCCAGTAATATATTTACCAGAGCACCAACAGCTTAATCGAATTAGTGACAACATCTTTTCTTTCACAAGTATCCATCTATGTTTTTCAGTTATCATATTTAGGTCCTCATGCAAAATAATTCCAAAGAATGAAGGATTGATACATTCAACTCTTATAGATGGAGGTGCCAGAGAGTAAGAAAGGTGAACTGATTACTAGGATAAATTCAAATAGTTAATAAGAAAGGGTAGATAGATTACACAAAAACCAACGATGAAATAGGCCAGTTTTCAGATAAGACCAACAAAACTAGACATGGCAAAGAACCACCCAGTATTGAACTTTTGCTTATCACCCTCACTAAGGAATCTGTTACAGTTTTCGTAAAATACCCAAGATTCTCTTTATTTTGAGTTAAATTTCATCCTTGTTACCATTTACATTAAACAACCCCGTTTACTACTTAGACCTTTTTTTAACCTTTTTCAAAATCCAGGCCCTAACATTTTACTTTAGTCTTCCTCAAATCCATGTGCTAGTTCACTTTTCATCTAGTTTGGGGATTGATTGGTTCAGCCGTTCAGATATCTCACTAAGTAGGTTTCACTAGAATTCAAATTAATTTTCCCACATTAAATTTACAAGCCTGAGATAAATTGGGAACAAAAATGAAATCGGTGTCCTAAACATAGTTTGGAGAATTTAAAGGCCCAAAACCCTTATTCAGTTACGTGATCCTAAGCCCAGAAAATGCATTATTTAGAAAACTGTTGGAAATATGATCGTGTTACTTTTCTTGTAATTTGTGTTAGCCAGACTACAAGCATCCCTAGTCTACTTTTAGATATAATTATAATGTTTTCTAGGTATTGGATGCAATTACTCCTTGTACTTTCATATTGTAACCCTTAGACTTCCTTACTCTCTTGTATTTATTCTGGGTTTCTCCCTTTGTAATGCACTCGGAAATATTATCCAATAAAACTAAAATGGTATCAGAGCTGTAGGTTTTTCCTAAGCTTTTTTCCCCTTTCCATTGCTGAATCCCCTTTGACTTATGTAGGTTTCTTTCTTCAGCCATCATGACTGAGAAAGTTAACCTTTCACCGGCCTTCTGTGTTGGGAAAGATATGCCTGACTAGCAAAACTCGTTTGTCTTCTTCCTCATCAAGTCCACACATATGTTTTTCTGCCATCATTGCTGAAAGGCTTCAACCTTTTCCTGTTTTCTCAGCCTTCATTGCTGAGAAACTTTCTGGTGAAACTTTTCCTTTTTTAGCCTTCATTGGTGAAACTTTCTGATTTCTCAAGCCTTCATTGCTGAGAACCTTTTCCTGTTTTCTTAGCCTTCATTGCTGGAAAATTGCTTCTGTTTTGAGCCTTCATTGCTGAAATTACTTTGTTGTTTCTCATGCCTTAATTGTTGAGAGTTAAAACCTTGGGTTTTCTTCAACTCAAAAATTTCATCTTACTTAAGCTATGAGTGGGTATCAAGGACCAGTTTAGGTCCCAAAAACCTCTGGTTCAGCAGAACACAATCCCTAGCAGCACTTTCAAATTTCTTGTAGTAGATGGACACTTCATCTGGAAAAAATTTCAAAGTGGATCTTCAAGATAACTAACCATGCTCTCACTAGCTTTTGTTAAAGGGCTCTCACTTACCAACACAACAACCGACAGATTTGTTGACAAAAAGTCTTCATTGGAGATGATTTCAAGCGCCTGTTCCAAGCTGGATTTGTAAAGAGCTAATTCGAAGCTGGATTTGTAAGATCTTTTCAAACTCAACTTGAGGGGGAGTGTTGGAAATATGATAGTGTTACTTTTCTTGTAAGTTGGATAGGCAAACTACAAGCATCCCTAGTCTAATTTTAGACATAATTATTATGTTTTCTAGGTATTAGATGCAATTACTCCTTGTACTTTCGTATTGTAACCCTTAGGGCTTAGACTTCCTTACTCCCCTGTATTTATTCTGGGTTTCTCCCTTTGTAATGCACTCAGAAATATTATCTTTAAGTAAAACTAACAAAAACCAAAATACAATGTCCTATATATTGCTTGTAAAGAACATATAGATAACTTGATGGCTAGGCAAGCACAAAGATAGTGAATGAACCTATTGTAGAAATATAACACTAAGGCTCAACATCTGGTACAAGGTCTAAAGGTGCCATGGAAAAAGAGAAGTACACTGGTAAAGAATTAAACAATTGTGGGAATCGGAGGAGCTCTAGCAGAGGTTAAAGAGTCATCAGCCATCATAGAATCAGAGTGAAGAGGGGAGGGACTTATTTGTGGAAATTGTGTGCTAAATAACAAGAGAAAAATAAAAGGTCTGAAGGCCTGCAAAAAAACAGGGACAATGACATTTTTCATCATATATTACGGGTAGTACGAATAATTCTCATCCAGTGTTATTTACTCCCTCCGGCTGGCAATACATGTTTTAGCTTTATACACGCTTATTAATAAAACCTATATTTCTTTTATTTTTATAGGCTAAAATAACTAAAAGTAGTAATTATTACCTATCAGTGTTTTAAAAAGCAGTGCTATAGCGCGCTATAGCTCGCTATAGCAACTTCTGAACCTCCCACCGCCTGCCTTGACAAAGGCACCCATTGAGTGGAATAGCAACCCAAAAGCGCTCGAGGCGCACCTATGGCACAAGGCGCGCTATAGCACGCCTTTTATTGCTTTTCCATATTTCGTGTAGATTACTATTTCACTGAAGTTTATCCTTTCCAGTTTTTTTAATTATAAAATCTTTTCATATCTTTGTAGTTTTGAAAAATATATTTCAACAAAATTTGAAGATTTTATTCTCTATCATTATTTATCCTTTCTCTGATTCAATAAATATGATCAACCCTCCTCAATTCCTCTACACGTTTGATTCCTCCCTTCTTTACCCACACCTTCCAATCTACTTCCCTCCATTCTCTATCCTTCTC
This sequence comes from Persicaria tinctoria, assembly GCA_037127255.1. NCBI lineage: Eukaryota > Viridiplantae > Streptophyta > Magnoliopsida > Caryophyllales > Polygonaceae > Persicaria > Persicaria tinctoria. Next base: position 21,826,096 of record JBANSL010000015.1, read on the forward strand.
CCCTTTGGAGTTGCTTGCTCTTCGCTGCTGCTGTGTCTTCACTGCTGCTGAGTAGTGGCTCACAAACAGCAGCTACGATCACAAGAAGAAGAGGAGGAAGTTGAAGGATACAAGTCCATTGATGAAGATGATGGGGACTTCGTTCCTTGTCCCAACATTGAGGAAGAAGATGATGAAGATGGCCTTGATGACTTCCTTTGACCCACTCCCTAACCACCTTTCCCACCCACCCCACTCGAATTCTTTCTTTTCTCTAATCTCTTCTGTTTTAGACTTGCATTTAGTATCTATGATGTTTTGGACTTGGTTTTATTATATTATTAGGTTTTCAATTAGGTTTTATTTCATCATTAACATATTTATACTATTAAATTTGAAAGTTACATAAGTATGAAGTATTTTTACATTAATTATGGAAAAGCGATCGCCTTTGCCTCTAAGGCGCGCTATAGCGCTAGGCTGGTCCCATCGCTTTTCATCGCCTCTAGCTATTTTAAACAATGTTACCTATAAAAGTAGTAGTTATTAGTTATTACCTATAAAAGAGTAATCATTACCTATAAAGATAATAATCCTAGCTAAAACAAGTTTTTTGATACACCTATACTACTCTAAAACAACATGTATTGCGAGACGGAGGGAGTAGCTAACAGAGTGTACTTAACATGTGGTTTTAGTAATTTCCAGTTTAGTGGGTGGATTAAGTGAAAATGGGTTATCTAGTGGATCCTTTTTTTGTAATTCACCCTAAAAATCGTAAGATTAAAAATATTTTATGGAACCCAAAACCTATTTTATGGAATATGGATGCTCCCTGTCCCTACAAATCAAACAACTCCGTCTATTTATATAAAATTTATAAATCTTAACCACAACTATGTCATCATAGTTTAAGTGCTTATTGGAAAATGGTCCATCCCCGCTATTAATACTCCCTCTGTCCAAAAATACATGTCCTTTTACTTTTTAGCACGTTTTGCAAGAGCTAAAAACTATATAAAATATTAACTTTTTTAATAATTACAAACTTATTATCATTAAGTTTATAATTATTAAAAAAATAATAAAAAAGTTAGTATTTTATATAGTTTTTAGCTCCAAAAAAACGTGCATGAATAGTAAAAAGACATGTATTGTTGGACGGAGGTAGTATTGTTTAGTAGTAGTTCTGCAGAGTGGTCCATCCCCCAAATCTAGACTACTCTTCACTTGTGGTTCATCCCCTCCCTTTTGGTCTACTGAGTTTCCTCATACTTAACCGTTCTCCATATTTAGGCCTTCAGTTAGTTCTGTCACTATAAGAACATTCTTTGAAACTTATACTAGAAAAGATCATGAGAAGGACCATTAGATTTTATTAGCAAGGCTATTTCAAGAATGTCCTGACCCAAGAGCAAAACAGAGAGAAATAAATAAAAATCATCACATCGATTACTTATAAGAAAAAGCTGACGGAAACTTGTCAGAATGTACTTGTCAATGAAGTTCTTAAGGTTCCCATACAAGCCTGCAATTAATCCCACTAAAACAGGTTGGAATTAGTACTACTAAACCATACCCATGGTTGAAACACTTCAGAGTGTTGTCAGCTCATTTACCCATTTCAGCATGTGGATAACAATTACACAAGTTAAAAGGAAACAAATCATGCAAATGAAGGATCTTCTGTTATAAAGCTATGCAACAGTTGAGGCGGAGGCAAGTGAAGACATCTTGCACATGTTCTAAACTAATATGCCTGCTCATTGTGCCCGTAGAGAGCGATATAAAAATATCGAATAAAACCATTCACTAACCTCGAACCAAGCTGAGCAGCTCTATTCTTCGATACAAAGTTGGTCATTTTCTCGTGCAAGCGCTCACTGGCCTGATCATACAAACAGGGATTGAAACATTTTCAGCATCTGAAATACAAAGATAGAAGGGGTGGGAAAGGAAAATATGAATAAGCAACAGACATCTGCTATATGTGCATGCCGTAGCTCAAGCCAAACCGGATCATGTTCATCCAATAGGACCTCCTTCTTTTCTGGAGGGCCCCCTGTTTTGCTTGGAACCTGTAAGAAAAAACAAACATGACACATATTTACTTGATGCCACAAACATGAACAGTTGAAGGGGAATAAAGCCTCAAATAGAAAGAAATACCTCATGTACATATTTACTTCGCTCAATATTTAGCAAATCATGACACATGGCATCATAGGTCCACTCATGTATGATTGGAGCAATCTAGAAATATGAACTCGGAAATTCAGAAAATGGCTTAATGGGAAGTCATTATATCAAAAATAATAAATATATGCATCTCAGACCTGATCGACTGTACGGTCCAGAATGAGCAATTCACATGTTTCAGTCTGTGGGAAGTTGGAGATGGTCGTTTTATATTTTGATAAACAGTTCCACACTCCAGCAGCTAGCTTTGTAGGAATAAGATCACGATATGTTGTCATAGTATTTGCGTCAAGAGACTTGGCAGTACGATAACGTACAAAAGGAAGCTCCTACAAAGTCAGGAAAAGTTTCGAAATCCTTGGTACCAGATCTTCACTCATTAAAAGACAACATATCCTTATAGGTACCCGTAATGAAGCAAAAACTGTAGCTATTCGGGTGGCCATGATGTTCAAGCATGCGTCACCTTTCCGATGATTGTCCTCATCTCCAAAGAGCTCCTCTAATGCCCTCTCATTATCAGTGAGAAAACCCTGCCAAAAGGTTTCATGTGGAACATGCTTGACATTTCTAAAATGTTAAAATATCAAAACTGGAAAAGAAAATCCCAAGAACCTATGGTGTGTTAAGGCTTTGTTTGGATTCCAAAATGCATTCAAAAAAAATGCATTTGGACAACTTAGTAGCATGTTTTTCACATATAGCGACATCATGAGTGACCTTCATTATAATTTATAAGCAAAAGGTATCTTATGACACCCAAACAGACACATACCACATATATTATTGTGATCTCTAAATCCTTTCTTCTTAGAAACATGTCCCAAATGTTCAAGCTTAAACAAGATGAAAACTAATATCCAAGCATACATTGAAATCAAGCCTTCTAAATAGAAATAATGAAATATTTCTTCTGCAGTTACACATGCACTGCTCGTCCATGATAGTAATATTTATGAAAGAGGATTCCTCACCACTAAAATGGAAGGTAATAAATAAAAATAAATATTACTTATAGGAGTTTTGAGTCTTTTGATCACAATCCAGGATTAGAAATTAGTGTTTCCACTCATCATTCACATTATATTGCTAGAATGTCAAGAGGAATTCCATCTTCACCAATCTGAACCCCTCAACATCCAAAGTACAACAACAAACCTCCCCCCCCCCCCCCCCCCCCCAAAAAAAAAGTATAAGAGGAACCACACATTGCCAGCAGATCAGGCAGCAACAAAAAAAAATAAAAGTTAAGCTTCGTTCACATCTTTCACACACACAACAACAACAACAACAACAACAAAAAATCCATGGGTAGGAAGAAAACACAAACCTGGCTATCAAAAGCAAAATACTCCAAATTAAACTGCATATAAATCAGAAGCAAGTCAATATCCAAATACAATATAGAAGGAAAATGTAGGTGGAAATTTGAAGCATGTTTTATGCACAACAAAATATACTACTGATACAAAGAAGATGAAGGTTTCGCAGATCATAACCTCTCTCAATGCACCAATGCGGGGCAAAACTGTACCATCCCGCTTGATGTAGGTAACAAGTTCTTTGGAAATTGGTGAACTGAAGAAAACATATGCTCTGCAAGATCACATGATAGGATATTAAACCTGAACTGATTTTAAAATATAAACCATAGCAAAACCTAGACTAGGATGAAAATTGACATACTTCTTATATAATGGCTTTTTCCCTGCCATGTCTGACATAAAAATCGTGATGCTGCAAAAATAACCAAGAAAAATATCAAGTAAGAGAATAAATTCAGAGCAAGAACAAAAAGGGCAAATAACTAAAGAAAACCATAAGAGGCACAAAACCGCTTCAAACAAAAGTTACACAAGGTAAAACCATGTTTCAAAATCCATATAATAAATTCAAAATGATAAGAATTTGACTATTCAGATGAAATCACTGCAGGCAGGTTCGTAAATTAAAAAAAAAAAAAAAAACGGGTAAAATCACACAGCTGGACTTCTTTTGTGTTTTCCTTGCAGAGCTTTTAGGGGATTCAGCCAATTTTCTTGATCGCAGGATATCATTGAGAAATAGGAATCCATGTTATCAAAGGATTTCCTGCGATTCTTTCTAGTATGGGAGTCAATCATCCACTCCCACTTTGGTATCTTATTTGAACAAAAAGGGTGATATCATTCAGCTATAGCAATAGTCACCAAATTTTGGAAGGGTTCTGAATGCAAGCGTTGGGGATTTATCATGTGGATGGCTGCAAGGGGGCGACTACAAACAGGCCAAAAGATAAAACATTGGCGAGGAGAGGCTGATGCGCTTTGCTCATTGTGTAAACAAGAGGAAGAAACGGAGGGGCACCTTTGGTTCAAATGCTATGTGATCAACGAGGCGCAGGAACTAGTGTGGACTTGGGCGGCGTTACGAACGAGGCATGGCGGTGTAGGTGGATGGCTACAATGGTTTGTAGCGGAGCCGAAGAGCATTCAGAGAAGAGCTATATCCGAAGTGAAGCTTAATATTTTTATGGCTTTTATGTAACCTGGCTTTCGAGAAATGGAGGTTATTTAAACATGATGCATGTAAGACAAGGGAATATGGGCAGCTAGGACTATGGCAATGTGTAAAGCTAGGATCTTCTTAAAATGTAAGGGGAGAACTAGAGGGGAAAAGAGATGGATAAACAAGCTTTTGCAAAACAGGGTAGCTAGAGAATTGGGTGGCTAGAAGATAGGATAACCTCGAGATAGGGAGTACATTGAGTAGGGCTTTTGCAAAGGGTGGGATACGGCCTTGCTAGCCTGATTTTGTTTGCTAGGCTGCTTGTCTAGCTTTTGTATATTAATCTTTTGATGACATAGCCATAAATTACCGCTTCCAAAAAAAAAAAGCACCAAATAACCCACATATGCAGGGTTTGGAGATTCCACAAGCAAAAGTAATTTTGGAAAGTAGTATATAATCCAGATAGAACTCATTCAGAGTTGTTTTTATTAACTTGAAACGAAAAGCGGGTCTGAACAATTGAATCTTCAGCTACTTAATAGTCCATATCCAGATTATAATCTACTCACCAAACATAGCATGGCCTAAATATTGCGATAAGGGATCAGCATATACCGAAAGGAGATATTTCAAGCGTAAGTTATCCACCTTAGTCTTGATGTTCTCAAGCATGCATGAATCTTATTATATTAAAAGAGAAGGAAATTTGTAAATAAGAAAGCTAACAACTTAATAAGGCATACTCATCATTCACCATCTCCAATAGATTAACTTACAAGTATGAATGGATTGATACCATCAATATCTGCCAAAATGTCTCTCTAACTTTACAGAAATTATTTTATGGTTATGCTCAAACCCTTCAGAATATCTAGTGCCAATATAATCCACAAGCAAACAATACAAAGAAAACATCAATTTCTACAAAGCAAACAATACAAAGACTTTTATCAATACAAACATTACTTCTTCTGATTTTAATTTCTTCTCATTCCTAGACACATCTATTTCTACCTAATTTTGTAAAGCAACTCAAGCAATGTGGTGCCAAGAAAACGTCAATTTCTATAGAACTAAAACCGTTTGAATGTCTCTCGTCTCATAAACAACTACTCCAAGCTATCCTGAAGTTTGGCATATTAGCTAAGCCCTCAGCTTCTAGTGTTTCGCATTTTGGATTCCAAATTGTTTCTCATAAAATGTTTGACAATTGCATTCCTGGGATTGATAATATTAAAAGGCAGCACTTGAATAATTTCTTCAAGAGACTTAGAAGAGCCTGATCACAAAGCAACTATCCTTCCAAAATATTCAACAGTTTAAAAAAGGAAAGACTTTATAATATTCAAGTATGAATTATCAGAGTGCTTGGTGATTATGTTTCAAGGGAAAATAAATTATAATACACAAACTTTAAGGGTGTGCTACAGGTGATACCAACTTTTTGTAATTCTAAGAACACATCCTTAATACAGGGTTCAAATATGAAAACAAGACATTATAGTCATTAAGATGAGGATGCATTCATCCATTTAAGATGGAAGAAGTTAAGCTAATTTTAGCCTTTGCAGAGAAGCCCACAACAGCATCCAATACAGAAGACAGAGATCCAGCAAGTAATTGCAGTTAGTTGTTACAGAATAGACACTCCACACAGAACAATGAATGAATGTAGAATGAAAAGAAAAGAGTAGAAGATATCACACACAATTAATGAAACAATACCACTAACTTCATATTGAACTACAAAAATTTTAAGGAGGGAGAAATTGAGCCTTACTTCTCTTTTGATGGCTGCATAAAGTATATAGCATCCATTGTGGGCAAAGGCTGCCTTCTCTTGTGTATGTCCTCCACCACTGAATCGAAAAAAATTATTATAATCAGTTCAAATAATTGTCTGCCATGAGCTGCTGATCACTTTAGAATATGAAGCCTTAAGAATTCTAGATGGTTTTCATCTCAAAAATAAATAATGGCTTATAATAAGGAGAGCATCATTAGAGGTATGTAGCAAGAGATTGTAAATCAGCCAGCATGTGACATAAACAAAACCAACAGGCAAGACAGACATCAGTTAAAATGTGGCATAAACAAAACAAAAGGGAAAGATGGGCATCAGCTATCATCAGACATTGTGACATAAATAAAACTAAAAGGATCAGGGTTAGAAGAAATGTAAGGGAGGGAGAAACAAGAGAGAAACCTTAAAACAATCATCAATATCTTTTAGACTTCCTTCACTCCTAACACCAGAGGCTTTTAATTACCTCCAGAATTCTAACATGAAACTAGAAATCTAACCAAATGTTTCATAGTAAATGAATCCTCCCAATCACTTGGGAATTATGGGAATATGTTAAAAACAAAGAAATGAAAATAAAAGGATAAAAACTGAGAGCAAGTATCTCACTCAAGCTAGTGAGGAAATGAAGCTCACTTTCATTCAAATTCCCTTCTGTATGAATACAAGTTGCAGCTCACGTTTGCGTATTCAAGAAACAAATTAACTAACTCTTAATAATAAATAAAAGACTTATTGAACAAATTTTAGGATAAAGTAGGAGAACATGGAGAAAATAAACTAGGAAGGGAAACTGGGAAATTAATGGCAATGACTAGAAAATGAAGAAAATATAGAGCATAATTAACAGTTAACTTTGGGTGTGTATCAATGCATCCCCTGTGAAGTTGCCTTGTCCTCGAGGCAAAATCAATCGATGGATCACACACTGCTCACTAGTTCATCGCCTTGTTCTCAGAATGAACAGAAATTTTGGATATCTTTCACGTTTTCCTTCTTCAGGTTTCTCGCATGTAGCCTAAACATCTGTATAAGAACAAGTCTCCCTAGTTCCCAGAAAAATGATGTTCTTGAGATTATCGATTCAAAGAATACTGAAATCAACGCCAAGGAGAGATGAGAAAACCTCTCTGAAATTTTTATTTCATAAACTACGTAACCAAAAGTATCCCCTTGTACTTCAGTCGCATATTTATAACACTAGCAAGTAAAAGAAATGAAAATATAATCAAAGATAAGAAATACAGAGTATAAGAAATCTTAATAAAAGGGAAAAAAATCAAAACAAACAAAAATTATATCCCTGAAAAGGCACCTGTGCTGGCATCAAAATCACAGCCAAATGCATAACAAGCATTTTGTAGGTTGTCTCAACAATCTACAAAGAAAGATTATCAAAAGGGACTAATGACAATAAAAGTTAGCATTTTAAACAATAGCATAGATTTGAATAATGATAACATTTCTAGTTTTTTCTCGTCAAGTTAAAAATCAGATGTGTATGGATGCAGTAGTAGCAAGGTATTATTGAATGCCTATGTTGACAACGAAGAAGTAAACTTCAAAAGGATCAGATATGAGCACAACAGTCTCATTAATGGACAACACAAGTTCAAACTTACTGAAAATAAATTTTCTGAAACTTACATGACACTCCTTCCTCGGTTATGTCTGCCATCTTGCAAGCACAAGAGACTATTCTGACAGTAAGCTTGTCCATGATGAGAACCTAAATCAGATGAGAAGAATTCAAAGTATCAAGAACAAGAAGATCTTTAGTACTTGTACGCCATTGCAAGTGATGTTTCACACTATCATTTTAATTATGTTATTTGTAATTAATTTAAAGACTTTATTTAACGCCCCAATAGAAATTCGATTTTCCTACATTTATTGTATCAAAGATATTGCAGTTAAAAGCATTGAAAAGTACAACCAAGGGTAAAAAGAAATATAAATGAATTAATAATGGTTAAACAAAAACACATACTCGGAACCTCTGGTAGCAAACTAGTAAGAAGTATTCAAGGATATAAAATTCCATTAACAAATATATAAAGTAAGTTTAAACTACCTTCCAACTTGATTTTGAGCCCCCTGATTTTGTTGATCGAAGCATTTCATGCAACACCCCTGAAAATTAGAGAATGAGAAAGGATAGAAGAAATATTGCCAAAAGTGTGTTGTTTAAGAAGATTTGTGTATCCTTCAATAATTCAATTACTAGTGAGTCACACTATCACCTGATAGTTCCACAGCTACAGAAACACTTGGCAGATGGTACATAGCAAATAAAATTCAATAATTTCCTAAACCTTGAGAAGAAACAAGAAAATGAAGCATTTTACTAATACATGAAGCTAAACTAATCAATCCAAATTGAATAAATATACATCATGTGAAAAGGCCCAAATAGTTAAACCTGAGGAGAAGGAAAAATAAAATCAATTTTCACAGTGAAGGAGTACAAGAAAATTTTACACGCCGTGTCAGAAACTCGTTTAGAGGAATAGTTGTGTCCACATCTTTCTTCCAATTATTTGCATGAATGATTGTTTTTATGTCAGAACTCCCCCTTCCCAAATCATTTGCATGAATATTCAGTTGCTTGGAGTGCCTCCAGTTTTATAACACAATCTGAAATATTCAATTCTAGATGTCCCCCTACATCCATGCCAATAATCATTGTTGGAGGCCATGAGGGTCTAACACTCTAGCTGACTAGAGTATGTTGTTCCAGTCATCTATTTTACACTGGAGGGGGGAAAACATCACTATTGATCTCTTGTTATCAATGAAGTGGACTAAAAATATTCTCCACAACAACCACGGTCACACTTCACATCAATCATAAGCACAGGGGTCCAACTGCACTGCAGTCTGCATATAGCCTACCCTTATGTTCTTACATTCGCCATCTATTCATCCACAAGATCACTGATTGTTCATGGAACCGTACTAACACTCAAACCATCTATTACATAAGTTTCGTGTTTCAACCATACCAGGACCAACATAGCCCCTGGAAGCCCGATCATGGGGCAAAATCCATCCGATATCTCAAGGGACCACATGCGAAAACCAGATTACATTATATCTCTCACCTAAAACGGAACAAATTAGCCAATATGAAATTTCATTGTTACATTTCCACCGCAGTTTTCCCAACTTTCTTCAAGCCGAGAGCTAGAAACGCACAAGAAGCACGAAAAATCATGATAGTAGCAACACAAACCATTCCATTCCAACGAGTTCAATCAACAAATAAAAACAAAAAATTCCGTCACCTAATAATCGTGCCATGAAAACAAATCCCTTCAAGGTGAAAGGTCTCAACTAGGTAGGCGTAAAGGAGGAGGGCAGAGAAAGCTTACGATCCCGGGTGATTTGCCGCAAACTCTTGCAGTCGCCAGCTACGGAAGACGAATCGGAATCCGACAATGACATTGACATGATTGGAGGGGGGGGGGGGGGGGGGGGATGAAACAGCCTCTGATTTCAGCAAATGCGGGTTTGATTGTGGATTGGATGAAGGAGTCGGAGTACGGTTGCGGCCTGTAGAGAGATTCGAAATGGGAAGGAGAGAGGAATCGAGAAAAATTGAGAAACCAAGAAGTGGTTTTGGTGTTCGTGGTGAATGTGAATTGAATTGATTTTTGTTTGCCCCGGTGAAATTGGGGATAGAAGGTACGGTTATGGCATGGAAGAGGGGCATAAATCGGGAGATTCCGCCGAGTCTATCGCTCAACTTTCCACCGCTACACTAATTTCTTCCCTCTTCAAAATTTGGATCACCTTTTTAAATTCCACAAAATTTCAATTTCAATTTCTTCATGAAATTGAGAAATGTCCCCAACCTATTTGCCTATTGAGAAAAAGTGTTTTTACTTAATATACCATTAAACTTCGTTACGAAGTACATTCTTAGAGGCATCAAAATTATAAAGAAAAAAAAATAAAAATTAAATATGGGGACTTCGCAACATATTGCGAAGTCCATGCCTATTTAAATAAATAAATAACTCCCCTCATGTGTACTCTGCAAGAAGGTGCGGACTTTTTTTTTATGTGTGGGAATTTCGCAACTAGTTGTGAAAGTCTCGTATTAAACTTTTTTTGTCTTGAATTTGTAGGGCATTTGACAACGGTTCTGTAAAACAACAGGTTGTGGAAATCAGCGGTGTATCGAATAAAAATTAGCGGTGTATTTACCAATTTATAAAATAGACCCTAAAAAACATTGCATCTCAAATAGTGTAAAAGTCCTTATAAACTCTTAAATAAGCTCGTGTATGACAATCACACACTAGCACCACACCATGACTCCATACTAGACAACCCTGGCTCGTGAGAGATCAGCCCCTAGCTCGAGTCAAATTGGATGGGTCAGCTCGAGCTAGCTTGGAAGGTCTAAGTGTGGTATTGTTTCAGATATTGCTTATGAGCTTATTTGGGATATTGAGCCTATTCGATGTGACTTGGGTTAGAGAAAGGTTGGTTGGATTGAAGCTTACCTTGACTACTCAACTCTCGTGTGGTGAAACGTGTTGTTTCGATTATGACTCGTCTATATAAGGAAGCAACCCTAAAGGCGCACCTTGTTCGAGCTCGACGGTAAGAAACCCTAGATCTGAAAGAGAGAGAGAGATTGCAGAAGAAGAAGAAAGGATGAAGAAGGAGAGAGCGAAGGCGATCGGGTTTTGAAACGATCATCCTCGACACGCCCTGGCTTCATTCTTCTAAATCTGGAGTTAGCTCCAGAAAGGAAGCTCATATCTAGCATCGAGGGGATTCTAATCTTCAATCTCGTTTATGTTCTTGTGTTTTTTCTTCGTTCTTGCAAGCATCTGTTTTCAGAAGGGTTTTTCGTTTTGGTTTGTTGTTAGTGGTGTGGTTGTAAACCGAGTTCTTGTTTCATACTTCGATCTAGTGGATTTTGGGCAAGTCTCCCCTCTGAAGCTCTACGGAGTAGGTTTTACCGAACCGCATAAATAATCCCTAGTCTTCTTGACTGGTTTTTGGTTTCATCTTGTTTTTTTTTAGTTTTTCAAACGACGTTTTTCATAACATCATGGTATCAGAGCTTGAATACCCTTTATCTCACCTTCTTGAATCACTATTAACTTGAGGGGCGGATACTAAGGGAGGACATTGGATAGACCTAGAGATTTGTGCACGACGTAAGTGTGTCAAGTATAGAGATTTGTGCACGACGGCTGGATATGGTTTCCTACCCTTCTCCTTCTCTTTGTTAGAGGAGCTGGATACAGATGCGATTGCGCGTTGAAGCGAATTCATAAATTCTCGGTATCTCAGGATGTGGGGGCTCGTGTTGTAGCTTTTATTTTTACTAGACTTAGTTTTGTTATCGCTAAGGAAGTGGATGCCCGGATTTAGTTTTGTTACAGCGCTAGAGCATAGGCGATCGGGTGATCGAGCGATCAGGGAAGCGAACGGCGAGGGACGTCTCTCCGAGGGACCTCGGTTGCTGGAGCCTACGTACTTGAGGCCGAAGCCGACACTTCTTCAACCTCGGAGCCTAGGTGAAGGCGTTTCTTCTTCGGCGGAGCCTGGGCAAAGGCGCGACGTCCTCCGATCTTGTGATTCAGGTTTGTTAATTAGTCGCTACTCTTCTTCGTTCGAGTCGGTTTTTCTGGTTCAGTGTTGTCATTGCTCTTGTTGAATGGATCCTGCTCTCGGCCGATCTGTTTTGGTGGTGTTGTATTTGATCAGCCTTGGTTGTGCCGATTCGGTTTGTCGGGTGTGATTCAACGTGGTACTGATGATCTTGTTGCCGCCGGTTGGAGTCTATAATTGACTTACTAATTAATTAGCGTTGTGCGGGTGATCTTGTGAGATTTGTTGCTTTTGATTTGTCCTATATTGCTACTGGTGTGGTATTTGTTTGCTAGTGTTTTGTTGGAATTTTGTGAGTTGGGTTGCTATTAAGCCAAGTTTTACACGGGTATGTCTCTCTCTCAATCGGATGAACGGTTTCATTGTCCCTTTCGAGGTAGTGAAGGGTGTAGAGATGGTCGTCCGGCGAATACCGGTCTCACGCCAAAGTATTTCGTTGATCACCTCTCTAGACATTTCTGTACGCCGGAGGCTGTTGAGAAATACAAGAGGATCATTTCTTCAGATATGTTTGTTTATGATTTGCTAGCTGCCAATCTTGATCGGGCTGGCCGTTGGTTGTGTGATATATGTTTGAGTAATCACACAGTCAGGATGGCATGTAAACATGGTGGTATTGGAATTCCTATTGTGGGACCGGGGTGTGGCGATAGTGGAGAGTCATTTGTAATCCATGGTATTCCTAGACCATCTGGTTCTCCATGTTTGTTGGTTCCTGGTTGTCGGGACTCTCCGGATACCAATAATGTTGATATATCTAGTCCAAAGGGATTGGCTTTTGATGAGCATTTGTTTGAGCGTTTCCTTGAGCGACGGGTTGTTACTTCCAAAAGTATCCCTTACAAGCTACGTTTGGAGTTCGGAAGGTTTTATCTTGAAGCTCTTTCTAGGGTCATTGCTCGACCATCGGATGTTTCCTATTGGGTTCAGTTGTTTGTTCTCCCGGCTTGTGTTCTAAATACGGCTGTTATGCAAGGTTGTCCTAAAAGTATCTCCGGTAGTAGGAAGAAAGATCAGGTTGCCTCTATGGTTGTGGCCTTGGCCTTGTGGAGAGAGCCGGGAGGGATGCAAGCTCTGGTTCAGGATATACTCACCCCTTCTGCCTCTTACAGCTCTGGTTTGGTAAAGAAGAAAAAAGATTTGTCTCAGTTTGAGTTGAACGTAGTTCAGTGCAAGCGCAAAATGGGGGATGGTTATCATGCTGCTGCTATTAGAGTCCTCACTTCCTCTGGAGTTGCACCCTTTAACGATGACAGATCCATAGAGCTTCTTGCTAAGCATCCTATCCCCCCCCCCCCCCCCCCAATTGTTCCATGTGATCCTCTCTTGGTGCTCGCATTGTCAATTAGTAAAGAGTTAGTCCTCAATCGGATCAGGAGCTTCCCCAAGGGTACTTCTTACAAGAAAGATGGGCTTCGAGCGCAACATCTCGTTGAGATTCTGGGTGGGGTATGTGACGACATTGCTAGTGAGCTTCTTGGAGGCATCACGACTATTGTTAATCTTTTTTTGTCGGGTGCTTGCGCACCCTTGAGTGCTTGCGGAATTTGTGGCGAGTGCTCCCCTGACCCTGTTGTTGAAACCAGGTGGGGGTGTTCGCCCACTTGCAGTTGGTTCTATTTGGAGGAGGTTGGTTTCCAAATCGACGACTTCTATCGTCATCAAAGAGCTCAACATATATTTAGGCACACACCAGTTTGGTGTGGGTGTGTCGGGGGTGGCGAAGCTATCATCCATTATGTTAACAGGCTTCTGTTAGATAAGAGTATGGAGAGGGGCATGTCCTTGTTCTCGTGAACTTTTCTAACGCTTTTAATCTCGTTGATAGAGGCGCTTTTATTCGGGAAGTTCGCATCTGTTGCCCCTCCATTGCTCCGTGTGTTGAATTCTGTTATGCCCAACCCGCTCGTCTGTATTGGCATGATGTTCTTTTGCGCTCTTGTCAAGGTGTGCAGTAGGGTGATCCGCTAGGTTCGCTTTTGTTTGCTTTAGTGTTGCATTCGCTTGTCACCAAAATTAATACTACATGTGCTCTTGATATTAACGCTTGGTACTTAGATGATGGTACCCTATCAGGTGACACTAGGGAGATAGCTAAGGCGCTGAAGATTGTGGTTAGAGAGGGTCCAAAGTTGGGGCTATTCATTAATATTCAGAAAACTGAATTATTTTGGCCAACTGAAGATCCAAGGAGCTTTGAAGTTGGTCTGTTCCCGTCTGACATTTCTAGACCCAAATTGGGAGTGAAATTGTTAGGCGGCCCGGCCAGCAACAATGTTACATTCTGCAATAGCTTGATTATGAAGAGGGTTGACAAATCGATAGAAGCTCTTAGGGCTGTTAGGAAGCTAGAAGATCCCTAGTGCGAATTGCTCCTTCTACGAAATTGTATCGGGGTCTCTAGATTGATGTTTGCTCTTCGAACGTGCCCCTCTCATGCCCTCCCTGACACTATAAGGTGCTTTGATGATGAGCTTCAAGCCTCCCTTGAGCAGGCTATTACTGCAGGAGGCCCAAGGTTTGGTCCGTGGCAGTGGCGTTAGGCGACTCTTCTTTTAAAACTTGGCGGGTTTGGGGTGCTATCGACTGAGGATGTTAGTCATTTTGCTTTCATCGCATCTTGTCTCCAAACAGCTGAACTCCAAACATCCATTTTGATTAAGGCAATGTCTTCACCTTCTGGACAACCGGACAGTTGCCTTGACATCGTCCTCACCCAATCTATCTCGAGATATGTCGATTGTATTGGTTCGGATATTGATGACTTGTTTGTATCCCTCGCCCCCAAAAAAATCATGTCAGTATTGGCGGATCGATACTTCAAGTTCATTGATGACAACTTAGTGTCCACACTCAATCCGACTCCATGGCAGCTACATGTTTTGCAAGCGGTGAGAGGAGACAGAGTGCATGATTTTTTGTTGACTGCTCCCATTGAGGGTCTAGCTCAGAACATGCCGTCTCGCCGGTTTCGTTATGTCCTCCAATACCATCTTTTGATCCCTATGTTTAGTGGTTATTCAACATGCCCTAGTTGTGAGCTTGACAGGATGGACCCATTTGGAGATCACGCTCTGCATTGCAAATCGAGGCATCGGGACGAAGCACCGACATAACATGGTCCGAGATGTTTTGGCTGACATTTGTTACAAAGCGGGCATCGCAGTTCAGAAGGAAGCGCATACGGGTATGAGCAATGAAGATGGTGTTGGGTTGAGGCCAGAAGATTTGTTGGTTTATGGGTGGGACAAGGGTAGAGACACTTGTGTGGATGTGGTTGGGGTTTCACCGTTCACAACTAGAGCCAATGATTCATTTGTACCCGGCAAGACAGTCTCTCAAGCCATTGGAAGAAAGGAGATCGAAGAAGTACGCGGATATTTGTGCTGCTAAGGGGTATTGTTTTTTGACATTTGCGTTCTCTACTTTTGGAGAATTGGGGGTGATGCTATTGGCCGGTTTTCTGAAGCGGGTTCAATTGGTTATGAATAGTCATAGGACAGAGTCTGATAATGGTGATTTCATATTTCATATGATTGGTTTTACTATTCAAAAAGGGGTTGGAGCTCAATTTGTTACGAGGCTTCCAACTAACTTTATGTAAATCTTTTTTTCATCATAATAAAGTCTTTATAATAATAATAATAATAATAATAAGGATAAGAAGTATGCATATATTTGTCTTGTTAATGGGTATTGCTTCATGACATTTACGTTCTCTACCTTTGGGGAATTGAGAGAAGACGCTATTGGTTTTTTGAAACGGGTTTGGTTGGTTTTGAAAAGCCATAGTACAGGGTTCGTTAATGACAATTTAATATTTCATTGGGTTGGTTTTACTATTAACAAAGGTGTTGAAGCCCAATTTATTACGAGACTTCCAACCAACTTTATATAAGTCTTTGACTCCGCGACAAGTGGCATTATGAAAGTCTCAGCAGGGTGCTCACTCCTCTGATTGGCTGCGTGCAGTACCTATTTCTGGGCTCGGGCAGGTTATGAATGGAAGGACATATCGTAGTGTGCTTAGCTATCGACTGGGTGTTCCATTGTTCACGGTGCTTAGGCCCTGCCCAGCTTGTTCTCGGGTCTTTGAGGGTGATGTTTATGGCGATCATGTTGTGTCATGTGCTGGTATTGTGGGCATTAAACATCGACACAACCTCGTTCGCGACACTTTATTGGATATCTGCTATAGAGCTGGGATTTCATCTGGTAAGGAGGTTGATATTGGTTTGATTGATGGGCATGATAAGCCCCTTCGTCCGGCGAATCTGCTCCTTTATTCCTGGGACATGGGGTGGGACGTGTGTGTTGATCTGACGGGATCCTCCCCCTTAACTTAGTCTGCATTGTTTGACTTTGTGCCCGGTCGTGTTGTTGTTGATGCTGCCCGACGTAAGTGTGCCAAGTATCGTGAGTTGTGCACGACAGTTGGGTATGGTTTCCTACCCTTCTCATTCTCTTCGTTGGGGGAGTTAGATACAGATGATGTAGCTTTGCTGAAGCGGATTCAGAAATTCTCGGTATCTCATGATGCTGGGGCTCGGGCTGCCACTTATATTTTTACTAGACTAAGCTTTGTTATCGCTAAGGGAGTGGGTGCCCAGATAGTATCTCGACTACCCACTTATTTCTTGTAAATTATTTTTATATAATAATAATAATAATAATAATAATAATAAGCATATTTAGTAAGCATGATCTTGATTTTTCTTATAATTACTTGTTTCTTGTTTTTCAAGTTATCACAAGCTCCATTTGCATAGCCATATATTATGACTTATAATGGCCAATATTATATTATTATAATATATATTATAATGGAATATTGTGCATTATATGTCATAATATATGGCTATCCAAACGCACTGCACCATATAGTAGTAGTAGTCTGCAGAAGGAATTAATTTTCTATGCTTTATAGAAAACATGTAACATACATACCTAACACTAAGATGACAGCCGTCTTAACTTGTACAATTTTTTACACTCTAGAACAACATAGCTTGTGTCTCTATCCGAGTATCGACAAACGATTGTCGCTCGAGCCATTCGTCCATCAGCCTCTCGTGCTAAGCTCTCGAACCACCGCCTCCATAGACGGTCGTAGGCTCGGATCCTCATGGGTGCAAGACAAGGCCAGACTTGCCAACTTTGAAGCCTCCGATGCGGAGAGCTTCCCATTGAGCTTCGGGTCGATAAGATCATCCAACTCATCCGCATTTTGCTGTTGATCGGATATCGTTCTCGCTATCGTGCTACTCGGCAGCTTTTGCTTCCCTGAGAGGATCTGGAGGACTATAACGCCAAATGAATACACATCGCTCTTCTCAGTGAACCGACCTGTTGTTATGTACTCCGGTGGCAGGTATCCCATCGCCGCACTCACCTTTAGGGCCGAAAAGATTAGGTCGTCGGCTAGTATCTTGCGCAGGCCAGAGTCGGAGATCAACGGGTTGAACCGGTGGTCGATTAGGATCTTCTCGGCTGAGAGGTTCTGGTGGACAAGTGCTGGTTTGCTGACATTCTCATTGTGCAGATAATGAATGCCTGCAAGAAAATTAACAAAGTCGAAAACCATCAATTACGTTCTCTAGTTCTCATTTTCGATTGCGATGATGGAGGGATCGATCCCCTAACCTTCTGCGATGCCATGTATGATGGAAACCCGAGTGGGCCAATCGAGAACCTCGGTAGGGCTGCCTCCTCCATGATCACTAGCGTCGAGATATTTAGCCAGGGTGCCATTTGGAGCGAACTCGTAGATAAGGAAGCACTCGCCCCTGCCCCTCGAACAGCAAAAGCCTCTCAACGAGACCAGATTTCCATGCCTCAAAGAGAGCAGTAGTTTCATCCCCTCCACGAACTCATCCTCCTCCGATTTGCAGCTACTCACATTGATGCTTTTGATGGCCACCGTGGATCCATCCCTTAAGATCCCTCTGTACATCGTCGAGAAGCTTCCCCTTCCGAGCACATTTGCCCCCGAAAAGTACTGAGTCGCTGATTGGACATCTTCCATGTTGAACCTAAGCAATGAATTGAGCATATTGTCGACAAACAGTTAGCAGGCATATAGCTAGAGCTAGAGGTACTTCAAATCCACGCCATTTCGCAGCTGCTCACATTAAGAATGTAAGTTATGTAATGTACCTGAAGGTGTGGAGGACCTCTTGGGGGGATTCGACGCTGTTTAGGCCATCGGCCAGTGGATCCCACCCGGAGGTGTATGCAAGCCTGACCAAAGGCGAGGCACTTTTACAGTATGGATCAGCTGCAAGATCAGTACTTAGGCGGCTGTCCGATGCATCTGTAGCATTTCCGATCTTCTGCTTGCGTCTCCTGTAACGGAAGAAGGCAAGAAACCCGGCAGCTGCAAGCATCAAAGTGGCCACAACTACCCCCACCACAACGATTATTTGAGAGGCATGAGAGGAGTTCGAACAGGCAACTTGGTTGCAGATCAAGCTGGAGTTTGCTGCTTCGTTGGCACTATTTGGAGCAGTGCGGTTCTTGAGCGCAATTGGCCCCATCAACGGCTGCTGAGGCGAGGTTGTTGCATCCCCGAAATCAAAGGCGGTGCAGCGCCTCAATGAAGGAAATATTTGGCTGCATAGGCCCGAGTTGTTCGAGTACAGGAATCCTCCACCTAGCTTCTTCAGTGCTTAAGTCGCATTTCGGATCATGGATACACAATGTAGTTAGTTACTGTTGAATAATCCGTATGTCCATGTTAGACTAAGATTCAATGGGGGTGGCTCACCAGGAAGTACGATTCCAGTAAGGGAATTGTTGCGAACGTCGAATGTTTGAAGCCGGGGAACGTTGACAATGTGGAGAGGGATCGGACCGGAGAGGTCGTTGTGGCTTAGATAAAGTACTCTTAGCATCACCAAATTGCCGAAACTCGGAGGAATAGAACCAGATAAGTGGTTGTATGAAAGTGCAAGAACACTCAACTTCCTCAGATATCCCATATGTGCAGGAATGCTGCCTGTTAACTTGTTACAGGATAGTTGCAGAACTGCAATCAAAGTGCACCAACCATATATAGTTATAAACCCTAACAAATGTTCTTAAAAATCCCTAATTCGAATCTACAACATATCCATAAGATCTAACCAAGTGAAATGCATTTGTCACTAATCATTTAGGGATTTAATGAAACAATTTCACCAAAAAATAAGGGGAAAATTTAAATGTTTGCATTGCAGTAATAAATTATACTACAGTGGATGAGTGGAACATAAATTCATCCTCTTCAATCTTCAAGTAGCAGTAAAGTGGGGTTTGGTGATCTTGAATTCCCTCAAAATGAGGGCGACCCAAATTCAAGGGAACTAAAACTTTGGAAATTCCGAATTGAAAGAGACGCCCTTCAACTTGATTCAATGCTTTATTTTGACTAAAATTATTGAAGCAGCTCCCGCAGAAAGAAAAAAGAAAAAGAAAAAAGAAATGTAGATTGCAAAGATTGATGCAACCCCCAATTTCTTGCTAATTGAACTTGCTCTTTTTATTAATTATATACCTTGGAGGCTCTGCATTCGGGAGATCTCGAGCGGAATCGCACCGGTGAGATTGTTGACATCAAGATAGAGATCAGTAAGCAGCGTGAGATTCGAAATCTCCCTCGGAATCGGACCTGACAGGGAATTGAAGTGCAAGTAGAGACCCGTCAAGCTCCTCAGCCCCGCGATCGCCGGCGAAAGTTCTCCGGTGAGGCCCTTCCCCTGCAGGGAGATGTTGGCGACTCTCCCCAGGTCGTTGCAGGCGACGCCGGAGAACTCGCCGGCGGCGCATGGGTCGCCGTCGACGGTCCACGTGGCAAGGTACTTGTTTTCGGGGTCCAGCGCCGCTTTCAAATCCATCAGGGCTCTTACCTCTGCGGTTGCTGAGATTGGTGCGAGGTAGGAAACTGCTAGAAGGAGAGAGAGGAATGAGAGATTGAAATGGAAGCTCCGCATTTCTAGGGTTCCTAATTGAGGCGGGTTTGAAGTACAATTGAGGGCTTAATCAGGAACAGAGGAAGGGGATGAGATGCAGTGGGGATAATGGAGGGGGAGGCAGGGAGCCAGGGAGAATGAATTTTAAGAGGGCAATTTTTCAAACTACAAAAAGTGAGGGGTGAAAAATTGTAAGAGGGGCCCAAACTTGGCTTTGTGCCGGGGGAGACTTTGATGCTGACAGCTTCACACTCAATGGTCACTAACGACAATTAACATAGATTTGAATCTTTATGTACTGAGTATATTTTATTGTTTTTTGTAAAGTGATGAAAATTAGGGGAGTTTGTCCAGCTTTGCAAAATGGAGTGATAAAAATGTAGTGACACATAGATTACAAAGAAAATTAGGAGAGTTTGCATATTATAGCTACCGTCCTGCTAATTGCACGGTGGTCTTCTCGCCAGACGCACGGTGTTCTTTTCGAACTCCCAAATCGGCACACCCTGATGCCGATGCCGGACTCCCAAACTGGCACACGTGGTTCGATGGAATCTGCAGCTTTCGTCAAATCAGTCAAAAGGTACCCAAACTACTAGACGAAAGGTACCCAAATCACTCATTTGGTTCTTCCATGACCGAGTGATCACAAGTACCATGTTCTTAATCTTTCCTACGTATCTAGCCCATGCCTTCATGTTTATTTGATCAGCCCAATAACCATCGACTGTAAACATCGAGCTATATTCTGTACCCACATTTAGAGGTTGGTTTTGTTCCTGCATAATGTCACTTCTGTACTAAGAACTTTTTCGCCAAAAAATATCTAAAATACTATATTATATGATGGTTTCATTTTACAAAACTGTATTATTTATAAAGTTTCGATTCAAACTACATATCCATTCAATTATATAATGTTTCGATTCAAACTACATATCCTCTATTTAAACATTCTGCTATAATATGATTCTACTCAAACATAATTATATAAAGGTTCCGCTATATATAAACGATCCGCTGTAACAATATTAACTTACCCCGAGATTCTTCACGAGCTCCTCCGGATCGCTATAGGCAAAAATGTCGAACGGTAATCCGCCTCCGCCATCTTCTTCCGGTAACGACATTTCCTCCGATGTTAGAATATGTATTTCGAATCGAAAATATTGTAGTTGAACCGGGGGCATCGCTTCTATATATAGGCTATCGAACTTACCTCGGGCATTGGATGCCGGTTTGGAAGTCCGACAAGGGCATATACGATGCCGGTTTGGGAGTCCGAGAAGGGCAAGCTTGACTGCCGGTTTGGGAGTCCGAGAAGGACACCGTGCGTTTGGCGAGAAACTGCCGTGCAAATAACAAAAATGTTATAGCTATTATAGAAATAGATACAATATTATAAAAAACAACCCGAAATCTCAGAGTTTGTTTCCAAACAATCACTCGTAACGTAAGGTTAAGGCCCGCCCTAACATGCCGGTCATCCTTATATGTTTAATTAAAATGTTAATCAAAATGTGTTAGAAAGTGTCAAGTTAACATTTGTTTGTAGCCATTTTTGAATCCTCCAAGGGTTATAATGGTTCTTTATACTAAAAATAACTCCAAATTTGAGCAATGTTGTGCAATTATTTAGCCAATGTATGTGGTTTTGTCACAAGCCTTCAAGTTTAGGACTGATTTTGTCTACTAATTTTTATGTCAAGTATAGTAAAGTAGTGCATATTTTGATTTGGGAAGAAATCTATTTTATATATTCATGTTTTGCACAATTTTTTATATCTGTGTGTGTGGAAATCTTGTTATACAGAATGTTATTCAACTTTAAACTCTAACAAAGTTAGGTAGTAATAAGTTAGAAAATGAGATCATATGGAGTTGACTAATAATATCACGGTAGAGTTTATAAAAAAAAATAAAAAATTAAACTTAACTACTCAATTCATATTCAAGGGTTGGAATTTAAAATCCATTTAGTGTTTTTGTTTGAAAAATCTAATTAAGCTAAGATACGTATATTTATTAATTCATATAAGTGTAATAGTTGATCTCCATGGAAGATATGATATTTGAACTCATAAGTTGTATACTTATCATGGGACTGAACTCATAAATTATTGATGCAAATTTCAAGCACAAGGGTTACTAATGCTTAAATTTAGTTTTATAATAATAATACCTTACTAGTACATTTTACAAATAACCATTTAGGAAGTAAATGCCTTCTTGTAAATATATATATTGTAATTATCAAAGTCCCACTCAACCTGGTAATTGCAGCTATGTATATGCAGCTATGTATATGCATACATGTGATAGTAGCTTAACACATAATTTATATACTTATACTTTCGAGGTGGAACACTACTTGTCCTTTTATATTTTAAAATTAATTAAGTAAAATACGGATAAAAAAAATTAATTAAGTGAAATTTTGTTGCTCATATTTAAATATTTTTTTTTTGTAATATAGTAACGTTAAAGTGCGTCCAATGAGAGGGAGGGGTGTTTATATATATATGCTTTGTGCTTATTTATGTGGCAAGAAGGCAAATTAAGAGGAACATGTGCATTACATGAATAAATTGAAGAAAAGTAGTGGCAATTAATTTCGACTCTAATAAGTAATAAGGAGGGGTATTATATCATAAACTATTATTATTGGATTCCTTCATTAATTTAACCACTTTAGTCTTTGACCCCCTTTTGCATCATATCATGATTAAATGTTTGAATTAAATTTCCCATTAGGGGTTTGTTGGCTGTCTTTATATATCCAGCCAGCTAATGTCCATGTTTTGTGATCTTTTAACAAATGATATATTCAGTGCTCCATTTTCTAATAGTCTTCATATAAGTGGACTTTACCCCACTTTTGACCAATATTTGATATCAACAATCAATTAAGTTTGATAGAATTTTTAACCTGCTTGTACGTACAAAAAGTTAATTACTCCGCACTTTTAATTTCACCAAATCATATATTCCTACGGTGCGTTGTATGTTTAGGAAGTCAATATTCATGCCGAAAATTGACATACCCTATTAAATATGGAGATATTTATTTATTTAATAATGTAAGAGATAGGAGTACGTAGAGACTTAACTTGGAAGAGATGTTATTGTTCAAAATGGGATTGTGAATATGACTCAAAAAAAGGGAGGGAGAGTGTAGTGAGAGTAGTTAGCACGGGTGCATATGTCCAAGTTGCTTCCTTGTCCACTTCCGTTGTGTATTTTACGGCAAGTCCTCATTGTGCGCAGCTTCAATTGGAGTGGAGTCTGCAGTGCTGAAAATGATAGGTTTTATTTTATTTTAAAACTAAATAAATCTATCATTTCGATTTAGTTTTATTATCGGAACTAGCATATAACCCGCACCTTGTGCGGGATTTCTTTAAATAAGAATTTTTTTTTTAATTCTTTGTCACCGGTTACAGTAGATTATATATTCATTGTCATATTTTAGTTGTTTGCTTATATT
This sequence comes from Persicaria tinctoria, assembly GCA_037127255.1. Taxonomy (NCBI): domain Eukaryota; kingdom Viridiplantae; phylum Streptophyta; class Magnoliopsida; order Caryophyllales; family Polygonaceae; genus Persicaria; species Persicaria tinctoria. The sequence continues at coordinate 21,849,641 of JBANSL010000015.1, forward strand.
TTGATCAAGCAAATAAATTACATTATAAAGTTATGAATACAAATTAAAAAGTACTATATGCGTACAAACGAATCTCACATTGATCGAGAATGTGAAATTGAAATGAAAATAATACAAAAATGAAAGAAAGCAAGAAATCAAATTGAGTCTCACTAATAATTTTCACAATTATTGATTAGTCAGCATGATTGTTCGAATTTATCCTTCAATGGATAAAACAAACATGAGGTAGAGATAAGAAGAAGAAAATGGAAAGGAAATGAGAAGATGGGTAATTATACAGTAAATGATGATGTACATAGGAAGACACACAATTAAAATATAAACATATAAAGAAAAAAATTATACTGTATTTAATTAATTTGTTGAAATAAATGTGATTTTATTTTAATCTTATCCGTTGAATATCTAAACTAACCAGCCAAAATATCATGAATATCTCAACCGATTTCATATTCAAATTTTAACTAAATTAGATTTAATTAATTAGATTTGCATAGTTATCAAACAATCCGATATAGTCATATCTTAACTGATTTCGTATCAAATCTTAACTGAATTAGATTTGTGAAAGAACTCAATTAATAAATATATCAAAATACTTACATTAAAGGAGAGACTTCTCATTTAATATTATAAAATATTGATATTGATTTGTATGTTTTCACGAGTAATCCCTATGCCGATTCTTTGGCCTATCGAATATATTTTAGTAGGTAATATATGATTGTAATAAAAGTATGGAATGCAAATATGCAACAGTACGATTAGCATAGCATAGTTTCATACCTAGATTTTACTTCAAGTTTGGATTCAGATCATTTTGAGTTTCATACATAGCAAAGTTTATATTTTATCAATTTAAAGTATTTATCAAATTGCACATTTGATCAATTTACACATTTGTACACACAATACTGCTTCGAACTTTGAAGGTGATGGCTTTACTTGAAACCTGCTATATATTGGCAGTAACAAAGCAATGAAATAATTGAAGATGAAACTGTCAAGACAGCAATGTCACCTCGACCTCAAATTTCAACGTTGATAGCATCATAATAGGCTCAAAATAACCGAAAACCGGAAGAATGAAGTGAACGCTCATAGAGGAAAAACATAGATGAAAGTGTAGTAGAAACACACACCTATTGTTTACATTTAGTAACACTTTGTTTCTTGCAATTAGAAGCACTTTCTGTGGACAACAATTGGGCCAAACTCGTCGTATTCTCGCTTACAAACCCACTCCTAAAATCATAGTCTTAAATTCGATCAGATAGCGAATACAAAACACGAGCGAATCCACGAATTGAACTCGATTTGATAGGGAAATTAGACGTACGTCCTGGAAAGAACTGATGGATGCTAAGACAGAACCACCCGTCCAAGCACTATACTTCCTCTCAGGCGACGCAACCACTTTAACCTTTGTGCTGTTCGGAGCCAATGCAACCATTTCCTTGTGCATCCTCTCGGATAAGCCACGAAACAACGTGGATCCTCTATTAAGCACAATGTTTCCATAAGTCCTATGAGTGAATTGAAGATTTAACAATTAAAAAACAAATCCTAATGTCGATCCTATTTTAAAATAAATCAATTAACAATTAATTAAGATAAATCATGTTTGTTTAGATTTTATTTAGATTTGCAAATCCTATTTTAAAATAAATCAAGTTTGTTTGGATTAATCAATTAAAATAATTTTTTTTAAAAGAAGCTACATTAAAGGAGAAGCCGCCACATGTCGTAGGCGACTTCTCCTTTAGTATTATAATATAGATATGCTAAACAACTAAATGGATTTGACATAAAAACAAAAAACAAAATATAATAATGGATTATTATATGTTGCAAAAATGCCAATGGCATACCTTATATATTAAGTATGCCAAAAATTGACATTTTCAAAAAAATCCTACTTTTGGGGGGATTTTTAACTTTATTTGTAACTTTGGAGTGTCTTTTTGTTTCAACTTACACGGTTTAATTAGATGCCATTTGATGAGATGATCTTTGCTCAAGAATTTGATCAGATGATTGGTGATAGAAGCACCCAATTCAAAATTTCCAGTGGCATATTTGGTGATACTTAACCTTGGAAGCTATAATTACAAGAATATTGTGCAATTTGATCAAATTAATCAATCGTTTATTATGTATCCCAAATTGTGTTTGTGTTTTTTTTGTAACAAGATAAGGATCTGGTAAAGTCAGATGGTTTTGAATCTCTCCGAGTGGTATTTTTACGTGAGATCCCAAAGTACGAAATCAGTAGGCAAGCAAACGGAACTACCGGAACGTCTCAGCTTTTTAATCTTATAAGCGACAATCTTGCAATCCAGGCAAAGGTAGATCCTTTCACGGGCCAAGTGTCTACAACCCCCAGTCAAATATGTGTGTTCTTCTTTTCAATAACTTTGATTTGATACTAGTACAGTTTCTACGACATGACGCGATTTTCAAAAATAAAATTTTAATAATAAAAATATATTAATATTATACATTTAAATAAAATATTAGTTTTGAATTAAAGTTATAAGAACAAACTCATAAAAAAAGGGTGTGATAAACTTATTCAAGAAGTACTCGACGTCGACCAAGTGTCCTCGATGTCGACCACTCAGTCGGGTAAAAACTGCACAACAGAAGCAAGCAAACGCAGAAATAAAAACCGTAACTTTAAATTGCAATAGAACTGGTCGAAATTGAGTGAACTAGAAATAAAAACCGTAACTTTAAATTGCAATAGAACTACTCGACGTCAACTAGAATTGGTCGAAATCGAGTGAAACAGAAATAAAAACCGTAACTTTAAATTGCAATAGAACGAAAGCAAACACGAAATTGGGAATAAAATCAATAAACTAAAAGACTTCCAAGATCAGGGTATCAACACCACAACGATAACCATATAAAATAATGCATAAGGTATAAAAGATCATGCATTTTCATCAAATAACTTTCGTTATTAACAAGTAGGAAGATAGAGGCTTTCACATAAACCCTAATTGTTACTAACCCTTTTCACATAATTAATCCAAGTTGTATTAAGATCACTTTTGCTTCAATAACACAAACAAGGATTACCTTCAACTTTTGCAAAAGAATCATGCTCATAGGGATAGAAGACGAAATTGCATCAAAAGATTGTACCTTTATAGCTCTTACCTTACATGGCTACCGTCGGGCTCACTCTGACCCTAGAAGTTGGGTGACTACTCGCTCTTCATCATAAAGAAATTCATCAATAACAAAAAGGGACTAAATTGCATTAAATTAAATGAAAACTTACAACCGAATAAAGCCAAATCCACTCTCGCCTCTTACAACTTCACTCGGCTCCAAGCTCTCTCTCCTAACTCTCCTACTCGCTATTCTTGCCTTGTGGCTTGTATTGGATCATCCTAAAAACCAACCGCTAAAGCCTTATTTATAGTGTTCATTCCCCGCTAATCAAGGAAATAATATCCTATCTATATCTAAAACTTTCTATCTAAAAGACTTTAATGATAAAACTTTAACAAAACAAATAAATCTCTAATGGAAATATATCTAAAGTGGATAAATATCTTCTATCTTGATAAATCTTCACTTGACGTTGATAGAATTCACGTGCCTTGGTGTAGAAGCAAGCTCAACAACTCGGATTCCTCTCAATTTCGACTCGGATTGACTCTGGTGAGTGCTCGACGTTGACTAAAAGTACTCGATGTCGAGTAACTTTCTTCTCCTCGGACTGCACTTGAGCTCGGGCACGTTCTGGACTCGGCATGTGTACTCGACGTCGACTAGGGTCCTAGACGTCGATTAGATTTCTTCCTCTCGAGTGTGGCTCTGCTCGTGCTCAACTTCCTGAATTCGACTGGATGTACTCGAGGTCGACTAAAGTACTCGGCGTCGAGTAGAATTGTCAGCTCTCAGCATTCTGCTCCGTTCTTGAAATGCATTTTCCCGAGTCCTCGCTTGTCCGATTGACGCATATGAACATGCGTTGGAAAGACCTTTTCGAGGGCTACAACTCTTATGAAGACATCATAACTTGATTCAGAATGATGAATGGTGAAAAATTGGCTCTTCTCCAGTTGCATCATCCTTAGCTTCTTCATGACTTTCCTCTAAGCTCCAAAGTGCGTCCGGTTTCTGCAAAATTAAACAGAAACTAGTGTAAAATCCATAATTTGTCAAATAAACATAAACTACATAGATTCTGTATAATTCTAACCCAAATGTATGAAATGTATGCAGAAATCGATATAAAAGTTAATGTAAAGCATGGCAAATTAGACGCACAACAATGGGTGGTGCCAGTAACTCCGGACATGCGCAGAGCGACGCTGATGCTTGGGCTGAGGTCATTGTAGTAGCCCGTGGCTGCCTGACACCTGCTACGCTCTCTCTAGCGACTGGTGAGGTGCCTTTGGAAGGGGATGAGACGCTGGAGGAGGATGTGAGCGATCTTGATTTTGACATGGAGGATCTTGATGATGAGAGTGATCATGATGGGGAGGATTACGAGGAGGAGGGACATGATGCGGGACAGGAGGGGGCGGGACAGGTGGCGGGTTAGGAGTCGCAAGGGCGGTTTAGGAGCCACAGGGGGCAGTTCAGGAAGAGGGGGAGGCTAAGGAGGAGGAGGATTGGGGGGGGGGGGGGGGATCAGGCAGCGGAGCAAGCCGATGATGGGGACGATGAGCTCCCCGATGGCGAGTTGCCTCCAGGAGATCTTTTGGTCTCATATAGGCATCATAGGTCTCACTTGTTGTGGACATACCCTACCTTTCAACATAAATTGCTGAAGGTTCATCATCGGGCTACACACCTCGATCGTTCCTCCGTTACATATATGAGGGTCCGATGACATTGGTGCCGGATGCAGCTCAGTCTAGTCTACTGGGGCTCCTTGATTTGAATTGGGACGGAGTGGATGCCCAATTATGGGCTGTGTTCATTGAGCACTGGCATCCGGAGACGAGCTCTTTCCACTTCCCATGGGGTGAGATAACCATCACACTCCACGACGTCGCTTGTCTGATGGGGTTACCGATTGACGGACTGTCTTGCGCCCCTTTCCCTGCCTATTTCCGCTACAGCTGGAGCCTCTACTGTAGCAGAGATATGGTTGGACCGTGGCCCAACTGGAGAAGCACAGGACCGCTTGTGGGGCGCCTATCCCGGAGCTGACGACTGCTTGGAAGGAGAGGCATGGCAACCGTCGGGATCAGTTCACCGGCGACAACGTCAATGTCAGAGAGCGCCACCACTATCTCGCCGTTGGTTTCTTAGCTACACTGTTGGGTGCGACGCTCTTCATCAACAAGTCCCTGAGCGCGTACAATTCTCGTTGTTCGGGCTAGTTTGGGACTTAGCGTACTCTGGGAGACTAGCTTGGGGAGCAGGAGTGCTTGCCTTTCTCTACCGTGGATTAGGGGAGACCACGAGAGGCGAGGCTAAGGGTCTACGTGGGTGTGCTGCTCTGCTGTAGGTAAGTGTGGGTTTAATACGGTAAATATGTTGCTATACTTGCGAGTTGCATATAATAACTACTCTAATGGTTTATAATGTTTAGGCATGGATCTGGTCGTATTTCCCTTGTTTTACCGGTCCGCTTCGCCCATACAAGGATGCACTGGACTGGGTGATGATTCCCGATACATGGCATGATTCGACCCACCGAAGGCCGCAAAGAGGGGGAACGACAAGGAGAGGCGCAAGCGTGGGAAGAAGCTTCGGGCACAACTTGAGCGCATGACCATCGATTAGGTAATGTGTTTCTCACTTTATGTGATTTTAACTAAATATGTCGAGTACGATTGTTTTCCTAATATTATTTTTATAACATAGGTTGCATGGATGCCTTTTGGGAGAGACCTGGATTTTGCAGGTCAGTTTTGCTCCTTCACCTATCAAGGCACAATTAGATTCGGTGGCGTCTTTGAGCCGTACATGCTAGATAGGGTGCTCCGACATTTCGGCCGCGTGCAGGAGATCCAATTGGACGTCATCACTCCCACCTTGGCGTGACAACCGTTTCGCTTGCAGAAGCGTTACATCGTGAACTTCGGTCTACAATACCATCGTTGGACATCACAGGACCCTGACATATTCTACCCTATCACTGGTCACCGGAGGACGGATGAGAGCTATCAGGGAGGCGTCTTAGCTGACGATCTCGCTTGGTTTCAGTCCTAGAGTCGAGGTCATGTGTTTCCCACGACAGTGGTACGAGATGATGATCCACCAGCTGCACCTACGCACCCAGACGACGTCATCGGACCAGCTGAGGCTGCTGCGCACCAGGCCCGGGTTGACGAGATGACCCAGGGTATTCAGGCATTCGTCGGACATCCCAAGCTAGACGAGATGTACGAGCATATCATGAGCTACATTAGATCTTTTCAGTAGATACAATATATTTTGTTTGTTTATGACATAAAGTGATACAGTACATATTTGGTGGGTATACTTTATTTGTGTAGTTTGTGTTGCTTGCATTATTATTTTTGATGGTTTCTACCTATTGACAACAACAAACAATCACATGCAAACGCTTCGCTTCATAGATAACGATTAGATAACAAATCAAGATTACTAAAACAAACAAATACACTACGAATAATAACATAATTTTTTTTACAATCAACTAGGCTCAACTTAATTCATCTTCAGAATGAGTTCAATCTTTAACTCGTTGAATGCAAAGCTTCGGATCTCCATATTTGCTTCCCTCACAAGTATCTCTGCCTGTTGAGCTACGTAAACGTGGTCATGTTTGCTTAAATCAGGAAAGAATGACCGAATAGGTTGAAGGAGAAGGTCTCCAACCCTCCACTCATACGCTCCAGGAATACCCTGATGAAAACGATTGCAGTACACACACCCGAACTGCAAGGGTGTGGAAATGTGATTCTCATTTTCACACTCGACCCAAAGGAGCCCACAAAGATGAAACCCACTGTATTTTGGACTGCGACAAGCACAGTCGGAATCCTCTGGGGGCATTGGGTACTGAACCCATTTGATTACATAATCAATGCAGGGGGTTGATCCACGATGTTTAGTTGTAACCGACTCAATAGAAGGAATAAAAATGTGAAATTGTTGTGTTGCATTTTCAAATGCGATCCTCATCCCCTTTTATAGGGGTTGCTGACTTACTGGGCATACAACGTCCAAATTGACGTTGCAACAACGTCGGATCAGACATTGTTACAACATCCAAATGGACGTTGCTAAGCCCGACGGAACCTGTTAGGGTGCCAGGCTACAATGTCAGATGCGACGTTGTAACAACGTTAAATCTGACGTTGTTACAACATTGGATTCCCTTACCTTGGGAAAAAACACCACCACATACAACGTCGGATTCGACGTTGCTACAACGGTTGATCCGACGAAGTATTTGTGGTGTATATAGGGAACACGTTATTAACTAAGACTGAGAATGAAATAGTAGTGATACATTCTCGGATCCCTTCCACTAAAGTTGGGTGGTATCCAAACCTTTTTAGTACTTCGAAAGTGAAGTCCCAATTAACCCTATTGTGGGCTTTTTCCATATCTAAATTTATAGCCATATATCCATTTTTTTCTTTTTCTACTTCTGAAAGCGTGAAAGATTTCATGAGCTATCAATATATCCACTAAAGTTGGGTATTATCCAGTGGCATGTTTAGTGGTACTTAACCTTGGAAGCTATAATTACAAGAATATTGCGCAATCTGAACAAATTAATCGATCGTTTATTATGTATCCCAAATTGTGTTTGTGTTTTTTTAAGGATTGTGACCCGTAATAGGTGTTATATGCGCTTCATATGACGGATTATAAATCTGTCCGTTGTAAATTTTTAAAAAAAAAATACAGACGGATCTAAGATCCATCTGTTATAAAATAAAATAAAATTACATAGAACGGATCATAGATCCGTCCTATATAAACAAATAAAAAGCAAAAAAAAAAAAAGAGAGAGAAGAAGGTGCGGATCAAGGATCTGGCCCTTGAGTTGTTGATAGTTAAAAAAGCTGCTGTGCAGCTTTTTGGCCCTTCTCTATCTTTTTTTTTTGTTTTTAATTCACATAGGACGGATCAAGGATCCGACCTATGTATTTTTCTCTATTTTTTTAATAACCGACGGATCTTAGATCCGTTGGTTATTAAAAAATAAATAAAAAAAAGATAGGTCGGATCTATGATCCATCCTATGGAGCGCATATAACACTTGCGATGGGTGCATATAACCACCCCTTCTCTATCTTTTTTTTTGTTATCTTTTTTTTTATGACGCATAGATATATGATCCATCCTATGAAGCGCATATAGCACTTGCGATGGGTCCATATAGCCACCCCGTTTTTTTTTAACAAGATAAGGATTTGGTAAAGTCAGATATTTTTGAATCTGTCCGAGTGGCATTTTCGTGTGAGATCCCAAAGTACGAAATCAGCAGGCAAGCAAACGAAACTACCAGAATATCCCAACTTTTTAATCTTATCGGCGACCATCTTGCCATCCAGGTAGAGGTAGATCCTTTCACGGGCCAAGTGGCTACAAACCCTAGTCAAATATGTGTGTGTTCTTCTTATCAATAACTTTGATTTGAGACTTATACAATTTCTGTGACATGACGCGATTTTTAAAAATAAAATCTTAATAAAAAGTCCTCCCTCCGTTAATTAAATCATGTCGTTTTAGACATTTGCACATTTTTTAAGAAAGCAAATAAAAGCAAACAAAAATACACTTTTTTTTTGATTAGGTAAGAATTCGGTTGGCAAGACCTAGCCGATAGCATCTAGGCGGATGAGATCAATGAGATCTTTGTTTGATTCAAGAGCAATCCCGGAGTAAGAGAGGCTAAGATGTGCAACCTTATCAGCCACTCTGTTACCTTCCCGGGGCATACGAGAGAAAATTGTTCTCTGAAATGATTTGATTATCCATTTAATATCTCCCATTATAAGTTCTATTTCCCAAGGACAAGTACCCGAGTGATTTAGATTTCGGATGATTGTGAGGGAATCACCTTCAATGGTTAGGTTCTTAATTTTTAGCTAAATTGCTTGTACAAGGCCTTCCCTTAAAGCCAGAGCCTCCGTCATAACAGGGGATGATTTCCCAAATCTTTTGTGACCAATTTTAATGGGGTTGTTGTGCCAGTCGCGAATGACGTATCCGCCTCCACCTGAACCTTCTTGAGATACAGCTCCATCAAAGTTTAGTTTCATGAATCCCTGAGTCGGTTTCCTCCACTTGACATTTTTCCTACTAATTTCCGCACTTTTGGTTTTTGTAGACAATCACTGACATACTCATCATCACTTTGGGATGCTTTGAGCCAATTTTCTTAAGTAGATTTTACTCTTATCTCAATTTCATGCGTTGAAGGGATTTTGTACTCCTGGAAAATTATTTGATTTCTGAATAACCAAGTTATCCACCAGTTTACCGCTAGTTGGACCTTCTCGTTTTTGTTGAGATTTTCACCCAAGGCTCCCATGATTTCCTTGATATCAATAGTTGTCTCAATAATGGGATTAGCAATATCTTCCACTTTCTGGGAGTGAAGGCAAGAGTTTTTAATGAGGGCACATTTGATGAAAAAGATGCGATTCATCTTCAACTGGTGCTTCACAGAATGGGCAACCATTCGGGATGGGGACACCTCTGTTGGTTAATCTCTACTTTGTAGGGAGATCTTTTTGGCTAACTTTCCAAAGAAAGTTTTTGAATTTCGGAAGCGTGTTTAATTTCCAAATCCAGTAATTAGGGTCATCTACTTCTCCCTCTGGGTTTGAAATAATTTTCATAGAGCTAGCCGTTGTAAACCACCCACTGTTATATGTCCACCAGTATAGTCTTTCCGGAATTGGGTTAATAGGAAGAGGTATGTCCATTATCTCCTCTACACAACTAGCATCCAGGTATTGCTCTAGTTTTTCCTTCCACCATTTCCCGCCCAAAATAAAATCACTGACTTGGGAATCTGGAGTGGTATGTTGGTATGGCTTGATTCTTTTTTATAAGGTTTCGAGAGAGACCCATTTGTCTTCCTAGAACCTAACAGTTTTACCATCTCCTATGGACCAGATGAGTCCCAAGGAGAATTTATCAATCAGTGAGCTAGCTTTACTCCATTGCCAAGAAGCATTACCTGAGCGCTTATAATTAAGGATGTCCGTGTCCTTTAAATATTTGTATCTTATAATCTTAACCCATTCATTATCAGGTTCTGCAAGAGTTTTCCATAATAACTTCATTTGGAGGGCCTCATTCATGTCTTTGGATTTCCGAATTCCCAATCCTCATTTGCTTTTTGGTTTGCATATTCTGTCCCAGCTAATGAGTGGTCTGTGTTGCACATCTTTGTTCCAGAAGAATGTCCTATTAACTAGATCAAGTTCTTTGTGGATATTAGCTGGTAGCATAAAGCTTTGCATTGTGTATAGTGGTTTAGCTGCGAGATTTGAGTTGACAAGAACAGATCTTCCTTGTTGTGAGAGAGAATTTGCTCTCCATTTTGTTAATTGCTCCTTTGATTTGCACACAATGTCCTCAAATGTTTCTTTGTTTACTTTACCATTTATGATGGGACATACGAGATATTTTTCTAGTGCTTTGGTGTGTGGGATTTGAAGATTGTTCGTGAGTACATGAATCCTTGAGTTCAGTATTCCGGATGTAGTTTGGAAATTGGATTTGTGAAAATTAACATTTTGTCCTGACAAGGAACAATATTCGTTAATAATGTTCCTAACTTTTGTGCTTGCGTCAACCGAAGCTTTAGAAAATATTATAATGTCATCAACAAAGGCTAAGAATGGAATACACGGACCATTGCGGCCGTACTTGAAACCAATTTTACCGGTGGGCGAGACAGATTCTTTGTGAAGTGCCCTGGCGAGCACTTCTACTCCCAATATGAAAAGGTAGAGTGATAGCGGGTCTCCTTGTTGAATGCCTCTGGAAGGAATGAAGATTTCCGAAGGGCCATTGTTCACTAGTACTGAGAAGGACACAGTCGTTATGCATTTCTTGATCCATTCAATAAAGATGGGGTGGAATCCAAATCTTTGTAAAATTTCCAATAGGTAGTCCCATTCAGTTATATCATATGCCTTTTCCATATCTAATTTTATAGCCATCCATCCCTCCACACCCTTGCGCGTTTTGAAGGAATGGAAGATTTCGTGCGCTATAAGAACATTGTCCTGAATAGCCCTGTCTGACACAAAGGCGCCTTGAAGTGGGTGTATGAGTTTGCCTATTACACTTTCCAATCTTTTTGTTATTATTTTGGAAATTATTTTGTAAATTGTATTGCACAGACTAATAGGACTATCGTTATTTGTCGATATTGGATTGTCAATTAACAAAAAAAAAATTCCTAATTATTACTTTACTTTTTCACTTTATTGAAAATTACAACTAACAAATCCTTAATCATTACAATGGTAATTTTGGAAAGTGAATACCAAAATACCTAAAACGATATGTTTTCTTAACAAGATTTTACTCCTAAAACGAGAGGTTTTTCTTAACGGAGGGAGTATATTAATACTATACAATTAAATAAAATATTAGTTTTGAATTAAATTTACAAGAACAAACTCATAAAAAGGTGATTTTTTATGATAGTATATATTAATTTAATATTTGAAATTAAACCTATTGATTATGTGAAAGATAAAAATAAATTGTAAAAACTAAAAAAAAGGAAAAGGGGTTTTTTTATAAGGAAAGATTTCAGCTTGATAAATCCTAGCCGATGGCATCCTCTCGGATGAGGTGCAGAAGATTTGCATGTGAAAAAAGCTCATGTCTCCGCATAGAGCGACTAAGATCTGCAACCTTATTTGTCACTGTAGTACCAATGTAGGGCACATACAAGAAAGAAGCACTTGAGAATTGTTTTGTCAATGATAGGATGTCTCCCATAATGAGTTCTACTTCCTAAGGACGTTTCCCGACACCCCTTGGTGGTTGATGATGATATGAGAACCACCTTCAATCTCCAATTTCCTTATCCGGAGTTCATTCACCTTTTAAGACCCCTTCTCATAAAGCTATTGCCTCTACCTTTATTGCATATTGTTTTTCGAATGTCTTGTAGTCTATTGTGGTAGGGTTTCCTAACCAATCTCTAATTATGTATCTAGTATTACACTCTCCATTTGGCAAAGCGAAACCATCGAAATTCAGCTTCATATGTCCTAATTATGGTTTCCTCCATTTTACTTTCTTTGCCTTCTTCTTACTAGCGGATGTCTTTGGTGCATGTCCATGTTCATTCACTTCCTCTGTTGAGCATGCTTCCCTCTAATTTTCTAAAATTGTTTCCAAAAAGCTATTAATCTTAGCAGGCCTCGGTAATAGAAGATTTCTAAATGTTATGAAAACAAGTGCCTCCTTTTCCTTCTGATTATATTTATTTCCCAATAAACTTAATATTTTCATTAATATCTTGTTCTAGAAAGGATACTATTCAAATTACCATGAACAATAGGCATCACCACAATCTGTTGTGTACTAAACGACCATTCTAAAATAAATGTGCTTCATCTTCATATTGATTTCCACGAAAATTATATGGTGTTGCCACTGGCACTACCCTCTAGGCCAATCTGTCAGTTATTGATAATTCATTATGACTTGGTTTCCATAAGAATTTTTATTTTATTTTTGGAGCGCAATTAATTTTCCAGATCCATGAATTTACATCATCCGGTTGCTGATCTAGGTTTGTTATGTGTTTCATTGCACTCGATGTTGTGAACCATCCTTCCCTATCAGGCTACTAGTATAACCTATCAAGGAAAGACGTAACTGGAAGGGGGATGTCTATGATTTCTGTAACCACTTGTTGGTTTAAATCCCGATTTATTTTTTTGATCCACTATTTTCCTCCTAGAATATTTTCACAAACTTTAGAGTTTGTATTAATGACTTGGGATAAATCCTCCCCTTCCATCAGAGGTGTTGTAGAGACCCAATTTTCTGTCAAAAAATTAATAGATTTTCTATCACCAACAGAACAAATTAGACCCTTTATGAACTTGTTAATAAGTGGGCATAAGTTTCTCCATTGCCAAGAAATGTTGCCTATTTTTCTGTATTCCATCAGTTCCTTGTCCTTTAGATATTTGTGTTTAATGATTTTTACCAATATTTTATTTGGTTTGGCTATAATTTTTCACAAACGTTTTATCTGGAGAGCCTCAGTCTTATCTTTTGTCTTTCGTACATTGATGCCCGCATATTTAGTCTTATTTTGCATCATGTTTTCATTTCATTCAAGTCCTTTTATTAGCTTTTATGTTGGGATAGGTTTCTCCATTGCCAAGAAACGTTGCCTATTTTTCTGTATTCGATCAGTTCCTTGTGAGGTTGGATTTCGATTGCTTTTGCTTAGAGTTGCTTATATATATGTGATGACGTTTGATTGCTTGATTCTTTTAAACCACTTGCGCTTATGATGTTGCTTTTTGACAAAGGCGAAGACTTGAAGATATGTTAAAGGTTTTGGTCATAGTTTGGTTATTTCTTGAGGACAAGCAAGTCTAAGTATGGGGTATTTTGATGCCCGCATATTTAGTCTTATTTTGCATCATATTTTCATTTCATTCAAGTTCTTTTATTAGCTTTTATGTTAGGAAAGTAAGGAAAATGTGTAGTTATGCTTAATATTGCAAGATATGGAGTCTACACAAGATTTGGTGTGATTTTATAGCAATGGAGAAGCAAAGCAAAAGCAAAAAGTGGTGCAGCTGGAGAAAAGCCTTATTTTCGTCACCCATCACATCGATTCAAGTTATGGAGCCTTCATGAGAGTTGTAGTCATTGAAAAGATCTTTCCAACTCATATTCATATGCGTCAATCGGATGAACGATGACTCGGAAAAGTCTGATTGAAGTCAGAGTAAAAAAGCTGGAGAAAAACAGAGGCTACTACGTTCAAACAGAGCCTCGACGTCGACCTTTGTCCCCTCGATGCCGATACCCTGCGCACCAGGAAAAGTTTTTTCGGGCTGATTTTATTACTTAATGGGCTTTTTAATTAGGATTTTCATCTAAATCTCTTTTATGATCTTTTTAGTTAGATAGACTTGGGATATTTTATCTTTTCTTAGATAGATTATATTATTTTCCTAAGATAAAATCTCTTTTCCTTGGAGATTAAGTCTTAGTTTTTTATCTTTAAATAAAGCCAATTAGAGGCTAATTAGGATATCATCTCTCACGGCTGAATTTACAGCAGCAAGGAACGACAGTTTGGAGTTTTTTTGTTGAAGGTTTGAGCGTGAATTTTAAGGTTTAATTTAATGCAATTTGAGATTATGAATTCTTCTGTTTTTCTTTGCAATGAGTGAGTAGTTCCCCCTTCTTCTAGGGTTGGGGTGAACTCAACAATAAGCATGTGTGTGAATGAATAAATCTATACTTATGTGATGTTTTTATCTATTTCTATCCATGTACTTAACCCTTTGATGAAAGTTTAAGGAAATTCATTGTTGCAAATGAATTGAAAGAGGAGATTGTTAACATTGATAGTAATTAGGGATCTTTGACGAAAGTAAAAGGGATCTAATTAAGGAAAGGTAGAAACAAATAGGTTTTATGTGATCACCTCTATTATCTATTTGTTGAGTATGCGAAAGCTATCTCTTTAAGATAAAAGCATGATTTCTCATATGATTTACACATGTGTTTGTTGTTGTGGTAAGCCCTAATCTTTGAAGTTCTTCCTCTAATATTACATTCGTGTTAATTACTTGTTACTTGAGCCGATTTGAGTGTGTTTTGCCCTACTTTACAACCGCTACTTGTGCCCTTAATTCCCCTATTTTCGACCATAAAAGCAACTAGGATAGAACCGATGACATTTTCCCTTGGGTCAACCTTGATTTCCACTGTACTATAGAGGGATTCGAGCATAAATTTTTTTGATTGGAGTGAGCATAGGCATCGATCTCCCTTGGTATGTGAGATTATGTAGGGGATGCAATGAAGAGGTATGCCTTGGTATGTGAGATTATGTAGGGGATGCAATGAAGATCCACAAGCTTATGAGGTAGGAGATACGGTGTACATCTCCAAGGTCAAGAGTCATTGGTTCCCTAGCAAATTCAAAGAGAGGAAGGTTGGGCCATTCGAAATTCACAAGATTCGACCCGGCGCAATGGAGTTAAAAAACAAGGAAGAAGTCCTATGCAAGGTTGAGCTAGAGAGTCCGGAGGAGGAGGCCCATGCCACATGGGCCTTGCAAATGCCCACATGAGCTTAAGCAAAGAAGTCGGCCTAGCGACTTAAAAATCTAGAGCTTGTACATAGACTACGATTATTTAGGATTTTATATTTTTTTGTTTTGGTTTTGGATTTTGTTTTGGTTTTGTTTAAAACTTTGTTTTTGAAGGTTTTAGTTTTGATTGCTAACGAAGTGGTAGGTGCTAAGCATGACGAAAGGACAACCAAGGGAAGTCAAAGTTCCTAGAGGTACTCGACATCGACTAAGCCAAGTCGACGTCAACCATACCTAAGAGCCACACCATAGAGCTGCGAAGAAATAGAGAAGCTATCGACATTGATGAGACCCCATCGATGTCGACCACATATGGAAGGCTACCCCACATCGACCCACCCTAGAGAAGAGAAGCCTGTCGATATCGACTACTCCATGTCGACGTCGACTCCTGATCACAATGGTGGTACCTATTTCCGGTCGAAATGAGATCCAATTCTATCCTGTAAGTCTTTGTTTACACCCACCTCTTATTTTTGAGCTTATACTTTGAGGACAAAGTAATTTTTTAAGTATGGGGTGGGGGTAACAACTTACTATATGCTTATGGTTTGAGGTTTGTTTTTGGTGGTGTTGTTTTGCATTATTTTGTATTTTTGCATACTTTGCATTTTTATTGAGTAAAAAAAAATTACAAAAAAAATACAAAAAAAAAAAGAAAAATGTTTAAAAACAAAGAAAAAAATGCATGTTTATTTATTGTTTTAGCCTTTATTTTAGTTTTTAGTTTAGTTCTAAACACCTAACTTAGATGTCCTATGATGATGCCTAATAATCAACTTGATCATGTAAACTCTATGATATGTTTGGATGGTTTAGCCTAAGTCTCTTGAAAAGTTTGATTTTTATGTGGTAATTTGACTTGCGATTATAATTGAGCACATATGATTCTAGGTAGAGGCGTTTGAAATCCAAATCTATGTCCTAGTGAGATATTTTTGACCTTATAGGGAATGTTCTTCATATATTTCCCTCTATTTTTGAGGTGTGATTTACTCTTCTTATGTGATTACCTCTTGACATTAATGTGTTTATCTATTTCTTGAGGCCGATTATGAGATACTAGTTCATTGCTTATTAAAATTAGATGATGGAGGACTTATATTTTTCTTAGCCATATTTTATCCATTCATTTACCTACCTTGTGTTGGTGATTTGTGAAAAGTCATCAATCCATTTGTCTGAAATCATAAATGTTAAGTGTGAAGATTAGTAATAGCATCACTCGGGCTTAGGGTGTGCGGGAGGCACGACCCATGTGATCGGCCCTAAGTAATTCTAAGATTTTAAGGGGAAAGGAAATCATGAGGAAAGACCCATGCGATAATATCAACATTGACAAAGTTGGTCTTGTGCTTGTTCGAATGCTTTCCATAAAAGTAAGCAATAGGGATATGCTTGGTATTCGATCTAATATGGTTATGATCAAGTTTTGTTCACTTATAGTAGGTTAAATTACCATCTCATGATTTGTAAAGGAAGATATTAAGCTCTAAAGCCTTGGTGCAAAATTTGAGACCTACCCGAGCTTCGGAACTCCAAAAATGACCTAGCTCTAATTTTGAGCTTGACTGAGGTTTTAGCTTCGTTGAAGCTTTAGCTTAGTCATTTTAGCTGCATGGTAGCTACACCCAGCTTCGTATAAATGTCATGCACATTTTATATTTTATGAGTGACCTAGCTCCACCATGCTAGCTCCGTCATGCTAGCTTGTCCTTAATTGGGCTGGTTCTTATTGGGCTTTTATTGGGCCTTTATTAGGCCAGCGATTGGGGGTAGTTATTGGGGGGTAACCGCCCAACCACCATAACTACCCATAACCACCAATAACTTCCAATAACTACCCATAACCACTCACAAACTACCACCCCAATTTGCCTACAAAAGGCCTTTGCCATCCACTTGGAAAGGCATGAGTTTTCCGATATCTCTCTCAATTGGAATAACAAACACTTAAAACACAACAAGGTATGTATATATGCAATAATGAAATGGGATGCCACCCTTTTATTGTATAGGAAACGTTTTATCCTACAACGTTATTGTAGTGCAACCTTTTGGCATATAGGGGCAATAAACGTTGAAGGAAAAATCGATTTATTTGAGTGACTCGTTTTCCATTATCCAAGCCATTTTATATATCTTTTCTAAAGGGCTTAAACACTTAGTTTTGTCGCCTAAAAGAATTCGGTGGAGATTGCCTTTTTGGTCTACTCCTTCGGGATTACCTTTCGATGTCTACCCATGAGATTACCCTTTTTGGGTCTACTCAAATTGTCTTGATTATCCGTAAGGATCTATAAGAACCGAATTTACCTTCAACCCATTAAAACAACATTACCTTTAAACCTAACACCTTGCATATTATCTTTGCTTGAAGCCCTTTGAGCCTTGGCCCATTATTTGTTAGCTCTACAAAAATTGATTCTTAGCTGATTATAAGTTTGACCTTTTATCCGAGAATTAGGATTTAGAGTTGGTTAGAAATTGATCAAGTTGAGTTTGATGAGAAAAAGCCAAGTTGTTAACTTTTGTTGAGATGCTTTGAGTGAAGTTATGTAAGGTTGTGCATTATTCCTCATATTGTTGTGATATTTTAGAGGCTCCGAAAATTTATATATATGTATTATTGCCGAAATAAAAAAAATGAAAAAAATGTTGGCGGAAAAAAACAAGAAATGCAGAAAAAAGGTTTTTATTAAGAGCCTAGTTTATTATATGTGAGAGTTGGATGAAATTATTGGTTTAGAAGTATTTTCATGGGTTGATGATCTTGATTGTTGATGAGCATTGGTTATGTGCTGAATTTTGAGATGAGTTGTTTGATTGAGTTGAGTTGGAAGTTTAGGAGTCTTGATTCCCGGATTTTTAGCACCACATAGCCTAAATGATTCCTACCTTCATGTTCCTACCAAGCCAAGTTACAACCCGATCGAATGAGTCCTTCTTTGAAGGTCATTGAGCCATAAGTCCTCTTGATGATTTTGATTGCTTTGACATCTCTGGTGAAGAGATTGGTGATATAAATATCAATGTCTATGTAGCTTTTTGCATTAAGGACTGAGTTGAGAGATGTTATTCAAAGCTTAAACACATTGAGAGTTAAGTGAAACACATATATCCTTGTGAGGTTGGATTTTGATTGCTTTTGCTTAGAGTTGCTTATATATGTGTGATGACGTTTGATTGCTTGATTCTTTTAAACCACTTGCGCTTATGATGTTGCTTTTTGACAAAGGCGAAGACTTGAAGATATGTTAAAGGTTTTGGTCATAGTTTGGTTATTGCTTGAGGACAAGCAAGTCTAAGTATGTGATGTTTTGATGCCCACATATTTAGTCTTATTTTGCATCATGTTTTCATTTCATTCAAGTCCTTTTATTAGCTTTTATGTTGGGAAAGTAAGGAAAATGTGTAGTTATGCTTAATATTGCAAGATATGGAGTCTACACAAGCTTTGGTGTGATTTTATAGGTTTTGGAGATGATTTGGAAGAGTTTCGACACACTTTAGAGCTTAATGAAAAATCATGAATGCAATGGAGAAGCAAAGCAAAAGCAAAAAGTGGTGCAGCTGGAGAAAAGCCTTATTTTCACCATTCATCACTTCGATTCAAGATATGGAGCATTCATGAGAGTTGTACTCCTTGAAAAGATCTTTCCAACGCATATTCATATGCGTCAATTGGATGAACGATGACTCGGAAAAGTCTGATTGAAGTCAGAGTCGAAAATCTGGAGAAAAACAGAAGCTACTACGTTCAAACAGAGCCTCGGCGTCGACCTTTGTCCCCTCGATGCCGACACCCAGCGAATTCCAGTAGCACTGTAAGCGAACAGACCCTCGGCGCCGACACCCTGCGCACCAGGAGAAGTTTTTTCGGGCTGATTTTATTACTTAATGGGTTTTTTAATTAGGATTTTCATCTAAATCTCTTTTAGGATCTTTTTAGTTAGATAGACTTGAGATATTTTATCCTTCCTTAGATAGATTATATTATTTTCCTAAGATAAAATCTCTTTTCCTTGGAGATTAAGTCTTAGTTTTTTTATCTTTAAATAAAGCCAATTAGAGGCTAATTAGGATATCATCTCTCACGCCTGAATTTACAGCAGCAAGGAACGACATTTTGGAGTTTTTTTGTTGAAGGTTTGAACGTGAATTTTATGGTTTGATTTAATGCAATTTGAGATTATGAATTCTTCCATTGTTTTTGTGTTTTTCTTTGCAATGAGTGAGTAGTTCCCCCTTCTTCTAGGGTTGGGGTGAACCCAACAAAAGCATGTGTGTGAATGAATGAATCTATACTTATGTGATGTTTTTATCTATTTCTATCCATCTGCTTAAACCTTTGATGAAAGTTTAAGGGAATTCATTGTTGCAATTGAATAGAAAGAGGAGATTGTTAACATTGATGAAAGGTAATTAGGGATATTTGACGAAAGTAAAAGGGATCTAATTAAGGAAAGGCAGAAACAAATATATTTTATGTGATCACCTCTATTATCTATTTGTTGAGTATGCGAAAGCCATCTCTTTAAGATAAAAGCATGATTTCTTATATGATTAATTGATTTATACATGTGTTTGTTGTTTTGGTAAGCCCTAATCTTGGAAGTTCTTCCTCATATATTGCATTCGTGTTAATTACTTGTTACTTGAGCCGATTTGAGTGTGTTTTGCCCTACTTTATAACCGCTACTTGTGCCCTTAATTCCCCTATTTTCGATCATAAAAGCAACTAGGATAGAACCGCTGACATTTTCCCTTGGGTCGACCTTGATTTCCATTGTACTATAGAGGGATTCGAGCATAAATTTATTTGATTGGAGTGAGCATATGCATCGATCTCCCCTCACACATGTCATACACCAAGACCGCGTTTGCATTTTGTTATGTAGATTCTATCCCAACTAATTAGGGGTTTGTGTTGAAGATTTTTGTTCTAGAAGAAAGTTCTATTAATTTGCTCAAGTTCTTTGTGTATATTTGTTAGAAGCATAAAGCTTTGCATAATGTATAATGGTTTCGTTGATAGATTGGAATTTATAAGAATAGTTTTTCCTACCTGGGACAATGAGTTTGCATGGTTGTTCGTTGTTCAAGAATTCTTGTTTAGGCCATTCATACCATCCATACATAGTGTTTTGATCTAAGATTTCCATTATTCCATGTTTTAGCAGTAGCAATATTGTTCCGTGGAGCGAAGGTACGAAATATGGAAAAACAAGTATTTCCACGACTCTACCGCCCAATCAATTATGTTCCACTTAATCCCTCTTTCATGGCCACATTTCTTTACAGCTAAGGAATGGGAAATCTTTCTCCTTTTACATGAACCCAATTTTCAGTTCATCCGGGAAAATCCATCTTTTTCCGAACAACGTCTTTGTCATTTGATCCAATAGCCTTCCATTAGATAGGAATATATTTGATAAGTACTGATAATTCGCGGATTGATTATTCGAATGGAAAGATCGATTATATAATGAACTAATAGTTCTAAGACGTCTCCGTCTTTGGTGATTAATAAAAAAATCAAAGTACTTTTCTTTCGGTTTCTTGCTAAACCCGTCTTTATATAGAGTCTCCTTTTGGGAAGACAGAAGAAGCCCCTTTGACATCTCTTCACCTCCGAAGAATTCTCGATGTGAAAACAGAAAGACAGAGAGCTCATCGTTGAATATGTAAAAGGGTGGATCTCCAGGGTCCCAAATGAATTGGCCTTTTAAAAAAAGACTGGTTCTATGGAAGATCTATCTCGTCCAGGGTACTCCATGGTTTCAATCTACAAGAACTCCCAATCATTCTCTTGAAGCTCATCCTCTTCATCATATCCAATATCCCCTTTACAAAAAAATGCATAATCAAAATACTCAACATTCACTTCATCAGAAATGATCGGCTTGTCCCAAAATGACCTGACCTAATAGGGAAATTCCAAGTCATTGGGCCTTTCGATCCAAATCAAATAGAAAGCCCCAAGGTTGCCATATTCTAGGAGCCCAAACTATGTTTTTTCAATTTGCATATGATATTTTCAAACGTACAACTATTGACCTTGCCATTTATAATGAGACATCCTAGGTAATTTTCAATAGCTCTTGTGTTTGGTATTTGGAGGCTTTGTTCTAGTCCCTGAATTCTTGGACAACTAACTCTAACCGTTGTTTGAAAAGAAGGTTTGTTATAGTATACTTTTTGACCTAAGTGTGGATATTATTCATTAATGATTGCCCTTATTAACTAGCATGTTGTGTTTGATGCTTTGAAGAATATCATAATACCGTATGCGAAGGCCAAAAAAGGGATGCTAGGCCCATTCTGGTCAAATTTAAATTTGATGCTTTTTTCCTTTATGTGGATTCCTTTTGCGATTTTCTTGCCAAAACTCCCCCCATAATGAATAGGAAAGGAGCTAGAGGATCCCCTTGATGTATTCATCTAGATGGGAAGAAAAGTTCCATCTTCCATTATTAACTAAGACCGAGAATGAAATAGTTGTGATACATTCTCGGATCCATTCCACTAAAGTTGGGTGGTATCCAAACCTTTTTAGTACTTCGCAAATGAATTAAGTCCCAATTAACCCTATTGTAGGCTTTTTTCATAGATAAATTTATAGCCATATATCCCTCCTTTCCTTTTCTACTTCTAAAAGTTTGGAAGATTTCATGAGCTATCAATATATTGTCTTGGATGACCTTGACTGAGACAAAGGCCCTTTGTAGTGAGTGGATTAGTTTTCCAACTACATTTTAAAGTCATTTTGTGATAATTTTTTAAATGACTTTGTAGATAGTTGAGCACAAACTAAGGGGTCTATAGTTATTTGCTGTTTCTGAGGTGTCATATTTTAGGCAGGGTTATGAAAGTATGGTTTATTTGTTTTAGGATCTTTCCATAATGGAAGAATATTTTGATAGCCATTGTAACCGATGGACCAACTATGTCCCAATAAGTTTTATAGAAATCTGTAGTCATTCCACCAGAACCAGACAATATGTTTCTCCCCATGGGGAGCACGACATTCTTTATTTCACCATTTGTTATAGATTTAATTAACTTAGAATTTGGCTCTATAGTTATGGTGGGTGTGATTATTGATAAATACTCCCGTAAATTTACTCTTTGATCATTTTTTTTAACCTTCTTTCGAAATCTTGTTATATTTCCTTCTTTATATCTTCTTCCTCGACGATAGTTAATCCATTACTAGTTTTGATTTGTCTAATAATCTCCATGTTCCTCCTTTCCGTTGCTACCCCATGAAAATATCTTGAATTTATATTACCTAATTTTATATGTTTTGTCTTAGCTCTTTGGCTCTAGAATTTCTTAAGAAATAAGAGAAGGCCAGGGCTTCTCTTTTCATCAGCAGATTTGTTTAAAGAGGAAGGATTGCTTAACTATATTGTGGAAATCTTTCCTCTATGTAACGGCCCAGAATTATGATTTCCGGGTTACGTTTTAAGGGATGAAACCCCTTGTTCGGATCTTGCAATCCAGGTACGGGTCGAGGTTTCAAACTCATTTTCAAGGTTAGTGGAAAGAGGGATTTCAACCCTAAAATCTCGAAGGGCTGTTGGGTACCCTTAACCTGTCCTAAGACTATGTCGCGAAAACCAATTCAAACGAAAGTAAAGCGAAAACAATAATAGATTACAATGTGCCACGACAGAGCCGGGTCAAAACCAAAACTTAAGCAAATGATTACCATTTATGCCAAGTTAGAGAATTAGCCAGGTTCTTCGATTCACCAAAGGGTTTCCCTTCATAGAAGCATGGAGCAAGCAAGGAACAATACCTAACACTATCCACGAAGTCAGGTCCGGTAATCGCCTGCGGGTCCTCTGACCGCGCTGAGTCCATATAACATGCCTATACCTAAATAAAGGATGATCTAATGCAATACATGATTTAAATCACATAAGCATGCTTTTAACAGTTATACTATGCGGAAAACTGTAAAGGGCCCAAGACAATGCCAAGTGGCATATCCCTCTTCTACTCCACCCCCTATTTCATGAGTGGACTTGGCCAGTACGGTACCCATTGCCTCGTGGTGGTGCACAGACCACAAAATAATAGCATGCCAAACATAACATCATAACACCGCTTGCCCGATGGTGCTGGGCTATAGTAACAAGCTCATATCGAATCAATTGACTCAGGGCAAACCCGATGGGCTAGACTACCCTATGACCCTAGCCCGATGGGCTAGACTACCCAACCCTAGAAGTGGGTGGACTACTCGCGCTTCATCGCAAACTCAGACATCATCGATTGAAAGAAAACTAATTGCATGAAAATAAACCAAAGTTTACAACCGCTTGAAGCCAATTCCGCTCTCGCTTCACAACTCCAATCGACCGCTCACACACTCTCTCTCTACTTCTCCTACTTACTTCTATCCGAAAATTTTATTAATGAAAAACCAGCCCCGTGGGCTTTATTTATAGCCTTCTAAACCTTGCTACTTAAGTATAGAAACATCTATCTATATCTAATATTATATCTAAAAGGCTTAATGATAAATAAAAGCTATAATGAAATTAAATCTAAAATAGGGAAATATATCTTAAGTGTCTTCAAGTGGATAGATCTCTCTTCATCATGATAGAACTTGATGGATCGGATAGAACTCGGCAATCTTCGAGCCCAAGTAACCCCACACCGAGTAGAATTGATCAAACAACGTAATGCGACTTCTGGAATCATCATCGATCTCGACAAGGATCTTGTCGATCTCGAGTAGGATTGTTGTCGACTGGGCTTGGCTCGTCATCTCGGCTAGGTGGTCCTCGACAGGCTCGGACATGACTCCTGGCGTTCGTCGATCTCGAGGACCCCTTGTCGACATCGAGTAGAGAGGCTCGTCGACTAGGTCTGGCTTGGCTGGTCGGGCAAGTCTTCTCGATGTGCTCGGTCATGGCTCCTCGGCTTTGTCGACCTCGAGTACCTCTTGTCGACATCGAGTAAGGATGTCCGAGCATGGTTGGTCGATATCTCCTCGGCATCCTTGGGTTGCTTTCTCTAGACAGGGTTTGTTGAGATCGACTAAGGCTAGTCGATGTCGAGTAGCTTTGAGCTCCGGTTCTTGCTTCTTGGTTTTCTCCCGAAATGTTTCCATATTCTGCAATATTAAACAGAAACTTATGTAGATCTCCATTTCTGACAAATAAGCATATACTACATAAATCCGACATATTCTCAACCCGAAATATGCAAAATGTAAAGAATATGGAACTAAAATATGCATAATGACATGGCTACTTTGGAGACATCGGCTGCTGTTAAGCTCAGGAGCGGGCACCAACTACGCGAGCCAGAGGTCGGAAAGCAGCAGGACAAACCAGAGAAGCAACTCGACAATGAGCAGCAACAACTCGATGTCGATCGAAATTTGGTCGATATCGACAAAAACCAACTCGACATGGAGGAGAAGCCAAGCTCGCACTCATCTTCACAGCACAACAACCCGAAGTCGACAACTTTAGTCGGTGTCGAGCATGCCCTTGTCGATGTCGAGGAAAAAGTTGTCGATGTCGAGAACTCTGCAACACCTTTGACATCTGTTCTGGCTCCGAAGTAGAAAAAGACACTGCCTTTCCCTTCTAAAGCACTAAAAGATCCCACAGCAGGTAAGTTTAAACGTGGGATATGTATGTTATAATTACACATATAACCAACCAAACTGAGAATGTGAATTATTTTTGCATATAAAATGAGAAAGAACGTTTTTCCAAAACTTTAGTGATTTTAGCAACCATTTGTTATTTATTTTCAAAGATAATTTCCATCATTTTCTTCCAAAACATTGTAGTTATGTTCTTTAAGATATAAAAATTTCCATTGATTTATAGTATTTATTATTCATATCCACCAAATTGGGGTGATTGGATTTTTTTTCCTTTTATATTTCTAAACTAAGTTGAGATGAAAAGCTTTCACAGCTTGGCCATTTAATTTGACTACTGATTATTCAAAGTAGTAGTTGCTCTATTTAATTTGTCTAGCTTCTTAATGACTCAAAAACGTTTCGTAAATGGAAGTTTTGGTTTGGATTTTTTCTGATCCAATTTAAAATTTGCAAGGCAATGTGAGATAAGGTATGATATAGCTAGTATAGTGGTGATGTACTAAACCATGTGTGCTATTGTAATCTTTATATGCGCTTACTAGAGTGTATTTGATTTGAGCATTTGTGTTCTATTGTAGTCACAGTGGAGAAAGATTTTGAAGGGGAGAAGCAATGGAACAAAAATCTCATGGAAGAGGTACAACACCCTACAAATTTGCACTTTTACACTAGTAATTAATGTAAAAAAGTTTCTTCTTGTTATGTGTTTTTTACTATATCTTATCAAGTATATATATGGACTATGGTGTACTGAAGCACTTAGTTGGAACTTCATAGACTTCTTAGTTATTATAACAGTACATCATTTATTTAACGTGATCTATGATTTTCATTTCAAGTTAGTCCGTGGAGTGAATATTCTGTGGATATTTCATTTCTCTTAGACCTGCAAATAAACAACTATAGCCATTATTAAGGTTAGTTGTCCGTAACACTCAATTTTCTTTTACAATATTTTATTTTATTTACTTGAATATATATGGTGTGTCTATTTATATTTTATTAACTTCTTTAACTTGTAGACTTCTAATTAAATTTCATTTTATTCTTTTGTACTATATTTCTAATACAACAAGATGAACCAAACAAGTGATTTCCTTCACAAGCTTAAGTGTCTATAGAATCGAGAATGTGGACTGATGGGCATACCTACCTTACACAAAATGAAGAGGCTCTAGAAAATATTGTGAGGATAAAATCTTTGCCTTTTCGATATTATCTACAATCGATGCCTCTCTTTATGTCCTTTGTGCAATAAGTTGCTTTTATATATTTTCCATTATTGCAGAGTTTAACTTCAATTTTGGAAAAAAAAAGAAGCTATTGAGTCAATGATGAATCAACTCGTTATTCAGCATATTATATTTATTTATTTATTCATCCCCTTATAAAGCAATTGAGTCGATGATGACTTAACTGTCCATTCTAGTCTACCCTAATGATATGTATGATGTTGTTAGTTTCTTTATATTCAGTCAAGACCAATATAGTTTAATGTTGAATTTTTCTATCAAGGTAACTGAGTTTTTTTTGTATTTTTCTTTGTTTTAGCCAAGACTTATTTAGTTTAATGCTGATGAATTTTTCTTTCTTTTTTGTTATAATTTGTTGGATTTTAATCTCGAAAATGGTAGTGGTATACCTAAAGTTGGATTATGATTTATGGATTCACCAATTCATACTTATGATGAGAAAGGGGGATGAGAATTAGCTAGGTAAAATATGTACTTACCAGTAGGGATTGGAATTTGATTGCATTGATGATGAGCTTAACATTAATATGAAGTCGTATAGGATGTATTTACTACATTTGCATGTAGTGCCGGATCAATCTCCCATGTTGGTTTTCAGGTTGCTAAATCTACTTAATTTTGTTTGTTGAATCTGGTCTCACAGTCTCCAGATTTGGAAAAGCAATTCCACTAGCTGATATTCACACTTTATATATGTCCTCCAATTTAATTGATCCACTTGATTTCCATAATAAGATTCTCATTCATGAAGTAGAGTCCCAGCAGGTCTCCTCTGTTAACTTCTTCTTTTCTGAGTTTGTTATACTTGTGGTTGTGTACTTATTATTGATCAATTATGTTTTGTTGTTGCTTCTAAAATATACTTGTTTATTGGCATATATTAGTTGGCCGCTGAGTGATGAGTACATACTAGGTTTTGCATAATTTGTTTAAATAAAAACATATTTGGTGATGAGTAGACTGTAAGGTAGTGTCCAATTAGCTGATTTTCTATCCAGAAAGAGGTCTACAGAGATCAAATCATAAGCCCATATCATAAAGCAGTTTGTGAATTTGGAGATTTTAGTCCTTTGATATGATAGTTGTTTCTCCTAAGGTGGCAATTGATTTATGGTAGTTTTTTTACCCACCTACCAAAAATATTGAGGGTGAGTAGGTCTAATCTCTTAGCTATTAATGAATGATGTTGATAGTGCATAAATTGGGAATCCTAAACTAGTCCAGCCTAAAGACTAAACCAAACACAAAGATAATTTCTAGGTAATTCTATGTATAGTAGGTATAATCCCTTGTTTATACTAACTTAAATCCCTTATGTGAGACAATTAACTTTAGAAATTTCCTTCCAAAGTCGTTAACTTGTAACCTTCATATTCTAGGAGCTTCTAAATATTCTAATTATGGCATGTTACATGTGACCATTTCACCCTAGCTAGTTATTTACGTAATATGTGTTTATTTATTGGAAATCAGTCAATAGTTGCATTTTTAAAGTCTTAGCTACTTAACTTCATGGTATTGTTAATAATTTCACTTGCAAGATTCCTAGCTAAAAAAAGTTGATTGAGCATCACATAACTTTCTTTTTGTTTGATCTGATTGAATTCGCCAAAATTGATATGTGGAAGTGTCTGATAAAAAAACTGATGTTAATTGGCTAGAAAAAAGTGTAAAGCGATTCTCTTTGCTCAAGTTTGGTTGAATACTATATATCTTGATTTTTTTTTCTTGGCAGGAATCAAAGATAATACATTTTGATTGACTCATGGGCAACTGTTTGATCTGGATGGCCTTTTGAAGAGTATGTCATATTTCGTTATGTAGAAGATGATTGTACAAGCACTACGCCATTTTGCAACTTGAGTGACGGACATAAATGGTCACCTGAAAGTCGAATTGGGTCACCTGAGAATTCAGGTGATGAATAGTCGTCACCTGAGTTTATAGGTGACGACTCTATCAAAGTTGGTCGCTGAAAGTGATTCAGCACATAGAAGTCAAAGCCCGACAAAAGCCCGACCCGAACAATTCAGGCGACCAAGTTTTTGTCGCCTAAAATAGAGCAAACATTGTCAGAGAGGATATTCAGGGGACCGAATATATTCGTCACTTGAGCATTCAAGTGACCAAAATACTTGTTGCTTGACCAATCAAGTGACGTAAGTGTTTGTCACTTGAGGATAGTATATTCGTCACCAAGTTATTCAAGTGACCAATAATATTCTCAATATTTGTTGTCTGAATCAATTTTGAGATTTTTTTTAAATTCAAGCAATTATTATATAATATGTTAGTTACCTGAGTAAATTTTATAATAAAAATATATATGTTTGCAATATTGTTGATACCCTGTTTTTTACATACCAGACACACAAAACATGTATCCAAATACCACTCATACTATACAAAAACTAGCTCACAAATACAACAATGACAACATCATGGCTTTATCTTTGTCTCCTTTCTAATCTTCTTGCTAACTGTTGCAATGGAATAAGAAATAACCTCAGCCCTTGGGTTCTTTTCTCCAGCACACCCTAATATCCCAAAATGAGCAGTCTTAATCAATGGAGAGCATAAAAACATGAAGGAACAATTACAAGTTTAAGATAACAGAAGCAACAATTCAAAACATGATCAAAGGCATACAAATTTTAATTTTTCAGGATCAAACACTAACTGCCAATCACCATAATGCACAAATTTCAGATAACAGAAACAACAATTACAAATCACAATTATCCGCAAGGTGAGATCTGCTATAAATTAGAGTTGCAAACTTCACAAATGGAAACAATGTAAAGCATAAATGCTTTGAATTCCAGCTAGTTGAACAAAATATAACAAACTGAAAAAAAAATTCTCATATTCTGACTCAAGTTCCAAATCTCAGCCAAATATCAGGAATCTCAACTCCCACTCAAACACAATATACACGAAAGCAGATATCAACCACCATTTACCTTGGATTTGCACATATGCTCCAATCAATCCTCCTTTTCCTTGCTCCAGTCGCTCCCGGTGCCTTCTCCTCACTTCTGAGCAATTTGGTGATGCTGCGAGCAAAATAATAGCACAAGATTTTCAAGATCTCCATTAAAATCGGATCTCAATTGTAAAACCTCTAAGCACAACTCCATAGAAGCCCCCAATTGAAAGAGAACGATTAAAACTTAGGGCCTGTTTGGTTAGCTAAAAAAACCCATCAAACACTTTGTTAGAGTTTTGCCAAATAAAAAATGTTTGTTTCACGTCCTCAAATGAATGAAAGTGTTTTGAGCCTCAAACGGACCGGCCCATTTTATTACCCCTCATTTTTTGGGTGTTTCACAGATCGGCTCTCTCGCGTACGCTCTGTTCTATGCGACTGTGCCTCTCAGGTGCGGGTATTCGATCCGCCTACAACAAGTTTCCTAGCCCTACTTTTTCTATTCAAAAGGCGAGGAAAGCGCTCCGTGGCTTTCGTTTTTTAGTAGTAGTCAGACTAAAACCCTAGAAGTTATAAGACTAATAGCTGGCCTCGACTAATCGTAGGTTTGAGCCCCCATGGGAGTCCTATCAACTACCTTCCTACGGCCGGAAGGCTACCAAGAAGGAGAATAAGCGGAGACCACTCTTCTTTTCTTCCTATAGCGGAGGATACGGAGTGTTTAGGCTAGGGGTACTACTAGAGAAACTTGCCGCCTAAAACTAAACGCTTTTCCTTTTTTGTTTAAAGCCTTAATTGGAAGATCTGACCCTAAAGGAACTTCCTTTAATAAGGACCGGACCCTCTTTGCATTTCTGTGTCCTTTTCCGTCTTATTCATAAATCGGAAAAAAAAAAGAAGTCTTTCAATTTCGGCTCTCCACACCTTACTATGTAAGAGCTCTTCCCACCTAACCCTAGCCTCTCTAGTTATCGCTCTGTCACTCTAGCTCTACTCGTTTATTCAAATTTTTTTTTATGAAAGCGAGTCGATCCTTTCCTTCGGATAGCTCCTTTAGTCGGTCGCTTCTCTCCCTCTTTTTCCAGGTTCCCAACTCCTCTATAACTCGGAAATCCAGAACTACTGGCTAACCCGCTCTCCTTACTTTCACACTCGTTACAGGTATTTCACTTTTTTTCTTGACTCGCTAAAAGTCTTCCTCTCCCCCGCTAACCTAGCTTGTGTAGCCTACTATGCGCTATAAGCAATATACGCGAAGCAAGCCTACCTAGCTCTAGTTCTCACTCCTGCGTATGTAGCTCTTTTCAATCGCTCTGCTACTCTAGTTACGCGTTCCCTCCTGCCTTAGTCTTTCTCTCGTACTCCTCCCTTGACCCCGTACATAACTTGGGCATATCTGGCATCTTGCTCTTCTCTCTCCCTCGAGAATTCTCCTATCCCTCTTCTCTTTCAAGAAGAATTCTCGCCTGCAATGTCTCTAAAAAAGAGAGAGAATTAAGATGGTCTGTAAGTTAACGGGATGAGCTACGAAAAGCGTCAGCGACGATGGAAGTTCATACTCATAAAATCTTTATGTTACAGCCAAGTTGAAAATGATTTCTTTATAACCTACTTCTTTGTATATGGAAAGAAATTCTAACTCAAGGAAGAAAGACTAATCCTGCTCCGTTCGTTCGAGAACCAGTACCCGCGTATCCGGCAACAAGAACCATAGCATTTCTTCTATCAAAATGGGGCTCCATATTAATGGGAGCGTAAAACATTATAGTAATCACAAATCAAGTCCCATTAAAATGGATAAGTCTTCAGGTTGTCAAACCAAGAAGCCACCTTTGCTCCCCCTTCACAATCAAAAGCTTCCAAAGGGGACAAAGTCGATAAGTCCTACCACATGCCCAAGAAGTTAGTGTAATAAGACATTTTAGAAGCCCCAGACTGTTTTGTGACAGACAAATCTGACCACCCATTCTCTAATGGATTCTTGGGACGTTGTTAATTCTATGCTGTGTTCTTGGATGGCTAATTCTCTTGATCCGTGTGGGACATCAAATAAAAAAAAAAGAATTGATAAAAGACCTTTGAAAGCTCACTCCTTTTTAGGGCGGAGTGCCATCTCATCTCAAAAGTGCATTTTTGCATAAAAACCCCAATTTTTTGTTTTGCTCGTGGAATGCTTTCAACAACAATGTGTAGTACCCCACTGGGGAGAAAAGCCCAAGAGGAGACTCTATTCTCGGTATTCAGCCAATCACTTAGACTGGCTTGAGCTAAGTGGTATGTTAAGGCCTTTGAAGCAGTGCCATATGTTGAATATTCTATTGATTCAATCCAGTTTAGGCAAGTCCCCACAGTTGATTCGTGCTAACTCCTAGCAGCGCTTATGTAGGATCTGTGTGACAAGCAACCTTACTAATAAGGGGGCCTTTTCTTTGGTTATGCTTTTTTGACTTATTGCTTTATCTCAAGCAGCATCTTCTTCCTATTCGAGGTTTTTTTCTTTGTCCTTCCGGGAATAGCAAGGGTGAAAAGATCGGAGAAACGGAACCACGGGGCGTTTCATACCCACCTGCACTTGCAAGGGCAGACGCATCCCTGGCTTCGTACGGATAGATACACGTCTTCTCATCTCTAAACTCCCACCCTCTATCGGAACTCCCATACACTCATCTCCATACAACATGTCCGCCCGTATAAGCCAAGTCTAACTCTTCTGAGCTTCAGCAAATTAGACCAAATCCTGCTAGTTTCGTGGGTTACTCCCCCAAAACAAACTAAGAAAAGCCTATTAGATGTAACCAGTGAACCTACAGAGTGGCTTTTCAGTTAGAATTTCCCAAATGGTCTTAGTAAGAGCTGCTCTGTTCCACTCACTTTTTGAATTCTTCAGCTTTAGGATAACAGACAGCTTTCCATGCCCGAAAAGACTATTCTAAGATAGGATTTGCAATCAACCCTTAGCTTGGGGACTAACCTCAACTATCTATCTTCCCTCGACGTGGAATCTCTCTCTTCAATTGCATTTCCTGGAAGAGGAGTTAA
Source organism: Persicaria tinctoria (assembly GCA_037127255.1). Taxonomy (NCBI): domain Eukaryota; kingdom Viridiplantae; phylum Streptophyta; class Magnoliopsida; order Caryophyllales; family Polygonaceae; genus Persicaria; species Persicaria tinctoria. Next base: position 21,881,803 of record JBANSL010000015.1, read on the forward strand.
AGAATAAGGTCGTAGAAGCCGAGTGATAGCTACTCTTTCGCTTTGGCATTTCCATACGAGGGCTCAGTGACATAAGATATAGGATTTCCGACCTTCAGATTGAAATACTAGAATCTACTAGCCCTCCAAAGGGCAATAGAGGAAGATCTTCCCTAGGGAATGTTATTTCTTACCTGGACACTCGGGATCAACTCGACCCGGCCGAGAGAGATAGATGCATTGAAAGATTTGATTCTCTGCAACTAAACGAACTATCGCCCTGCTGTCTTCAATACCCGTTGTCATATATTCTGATTATAGAGAAGTGTTTGGGCGGATCAGGCCGTGGGTAGTTTTGCAAAGCCAGAGGTCGAGCTTCTCATCCATTCCCAGGCTTCGGGGACAATCTTCCTCTTCTGGCGTGGAACCAAGTCGTGGCGGGCGTCGTGAGGGCAGCCAAGATAACAACAAGCCAAACCCTCGCCGCTTATTTCATTTTCAATACCGCCTGCGCCTTCGCTTCGTGAACTTATTGAGAAAGGAAAGGGGTCGTGTGCTCTAAATTAGCTTCAACATTATGCTATTCAATCTTAGCTGAAGGATTATATGAATATTAACGTATAATGTTGTAAAATCAACACTCCCTTCTCTCTATCTACTTTCTCAAGTGGCTTCGTTGAATCGCTTCTTGAAATAGAGATTCTGTTTAGCTCATCGGGCTGGAATATGTATATCGATATCTCGCCCCGTCTCGCCTAAGTAATTGGGCTTTTTGTTCAACTGGTAAAGGTCATCGCCTGTCTCAAAGGGTCGGATCCACATTATAAAAAGGTGCTTGCTCCTTTGAGTTGGACTTAGAGAAGAGAAATGCCCCTTGAAAGACTTTCCATATTTCTTGAGGACTCTGACTCTGTCTATGTCCATACGGCCTCTAGAGTGACTGAGTTTCTCTTAGGGGAAAGAATGATTGTATGCCTTGTAACGTATTCCAAATGCTTGATCTAAGATTGGGATAACTCCCCCGTCGCGTAAGTAATTGGGCTTTTAAAGTCCAATTATGCGTCTTTGGTTCCTTGACCAAGGAGATTTGTTGCATAGCTATTTTCCTTTTTGCAAAATGGATGCATGGGTTTCCAAGGGCCACATGATAAGAAAGCTCTCGATCCCGGCTAGCTTCAGTTAATTAAAGAAAGAAACCGGAAAACTCGTACTGCAACTATGCCAAGCCCGATCTTGGTTCCAATGCTGCAAAGACAGGTTCTGGGTAAAAACGAAGTATGGTTCCTGATGCTGCGGAGACAGGTCTTGCTGATCGAACGAATCGATTTTAGGGATTCACCTAGCAGCCTTTAATAGTGTTGGTAAACCAACTAGATATCTTGCTTCCACAACATCTGTACTTGGGTATACACCTCTTGGTACTCACACAACACTCTTTCCTTTTTTTTTTTGTAGGGGCTGCCCGAATTCAATTTCTACCTCCCTTTATACGAAAAGGAAGGGGAAGTCATCAGACAGATCTTTTTTTTATGAACAAGACAGAAGGAGGATATATAGATTTGCGGAAGAACTCTGCCCGAGAAGCTTAAGCTTGAAAACGGTATCGTACAAACTTTTTTTTTCTTTTCGTAAACAAAAACCGGAAGAAGGTTCCAGCGGAAAGGTAAGCACTCGCTTTAGCTACAGTCGCAGCATAGCGCGTTAACGGTGCCCTGGAAGCTTTCCAAGTTAAGCCAAGCCATCAACTAATCCGAACTCGAAAGATTGCTCTGTAGCTGCTGAACATAGCCAACAAGTAGGACAAGTCTCAACTAGCCCACAAGAAGGTAGCCAACAACATAGATTTGGCACGGCCAAGCATCTTGCCATCCGAAACCAGGATTCAGCCAAAATGATCTCTGAGTGCGGTCCGCTGCACTTTAGGGTTCATTCCGTCGTATATCTCATGTAGCTCGCATAGCCAAAGTAGTCACTCAACAAAGGCCTTGATGTAGTTAGCACCCAAGGAACCAATGTTAATCAACAACTCACACTTTGTATCACGAAACTCTAATCATTCCTTTCAAGCAATCTTACTTAAATGAAAGCTGACCCACATCAAAACTCGCGCGGATACAAAGTTTTTATACGAGTTCTCCCACAAGCTAAATCACCGTTAGGCTCTGAGATCAGCTCTAATATAAACTTTGCTCTGCAAATAACACTAAGGCGGGATGGATTGCAGCTGGGTTGATCAGCCAGGATTCAATAGAGAGTTCATGCCGAAGGGGTCAAATGACGACAAGAGGTTCAAAAGCCTGCTAAAAAAAGAAAGCCCGCCGCAACTCTGCCCTTTCTTGGCGGCTGATTTCTAGTGTGACATGGATCTTCCTTGTTTCTCAGCGGTTGCGTATATAGAAGATAGAGCCTAAACCCTGGGTTTGGTGCGCATGATGAAGTAATCTCTTCGTCTAATCACGAGACCACATGGACCCGGGATTGATTCCCGTTATATGCATTGGTTGTTGCGCAGCTAACTACTGACCAAAAAATTGCATATAGAAAAAAAAGATTCGTCTTGTTTATTTGCTTTATCATTGAATTGAGTGCGCGGTCAATTTGACTGAACTTCCCATTGCTCTCTCTCCGATAGCATGCAGCTGATAATATAGAAAGATATATATAAAGTGTGCAGTGAGGGATCTTTATATCTTTATAGGTAGTCAGTCTTTACTTAACCAAGCAATGCCCCCAATTCCCCAACCTTTCTTCGTTATGTAAATAGAGGGCCGGAATGAAGAAGTGCAAGACCCTCAACAAAAGAATGGATTAAGGTGATAGAGTGTTATCAGAAGACGCTAGGCTTCTTTATTGAAAAGGTGCTTTTTTTTTTGCGTTAGCGGATTTCGTTCATCAAGTTCTTGTTTGATCTGCCGCTGCTAGAACACCACAATATTCGTCCTTATCCTTTTGAGGTTAATGCTCTCAATGTTGAATCGATCATTCGATATCCTTTTCCTTATCATAGGACGGAATGGAAGAAAAGTAATGAAACCTGCGATGGCTACTGAATAACCTCTTTTTACTTTCCTAATAAGGAAGCCTTTGACCTTTGTATTCGTTCGCCAAATCTTGTCCAGTTCCATCCAAGCTCGGTTTTGTCTGAATCTTCGTGGAAGAAGAAGAAGCGGTTCACCAACCACTACATCTGTGGATCCCACCAAAGAATGAAACCTGGCGGCTGCTCGCTCTTTGATCAGTGATTCGCCGACCACTAGATCGATGAATAATCTCTCCAAAATCTTCTTTTTGATCAGTGATTCACCGACCACTAGATCCAGGGATCCTACCTTATTCTCAAACCTGGTGGCTCGGTTGATTGACACTCCTGTAGGCTCATCTTGCATACAAATTCTGGCGGTCCCAGGTCCTGCATCCACCAAGAACATTTCTTCCTTTAAGCGTAAAACTTCAGATTGTAAGGCGTTTCCACTACATAAGAAAAAACTTGAATTAGATCTTGGAAATGATCGACTCAAATAGATGCTCATCAAAGATAAGATTTTTTATCCTCCTCTTCCTTTTCTATTGATCAGAAGCATCCAGCAGCGCCACGCCAGTAGAGAAAGTGAAGCTACTAAGCGAAAGTTAGGGAACTCGGTAGAAGCGATTTGCCGCTCCACCTCTCTAGGCTTCACAATAGCTATATAGAATGAAAAATGACCCCCCTCCACTATAATGAATCCGAAAGGAATCCGAAGGATTACCCTTTTGTTTGAGCAGGGGGCTCCGAGTCCTGTGTTGACAAAGATCAGATAGGTAGGCTCCAGATATGGACCCAAAGCCAAAACGTAGCCTTAGAGAAGGAGACTTTCTTTTGATGTAAACCTGGAGTTACTGAAAAGAAGCAGTTGGTTGTCAAAGATCCATGGCTCACCTTGTCATAAAATCTTCTTATTCAATTCATCCGCGAAGCAAACATGGAATAAGTTCTCTTCCATATCCAAGATTTTAACTTATTTCCTCATTCCCCATATACTTTAAAGAGTCTGCGCTACTCTACTAAATTGATTGTCGATCTGGCTTTCCAATCAAAGAAACTCTATTTGAGCTTTTCTTCCACTCTTTCAAAAACTTCATCCTCTTCCACAGAAAGAGAGAGTTTTTCAAACTCCTCAGTACCATCCCCCATTATGACAGCATTAGTCTCGAATCTTCCTAGCTCTTACTCTAAGAAGTTGATAGCAAGTCAGACCAACCTCTCAAAATGAATACCGTTAACTCATTTTCTAATTCGAAATCCAGCAAAAAAGAAGATGAGAGATTGGAAAAGAAAGGGAAGGTCCACCATGAATATCTTCATTCACTCTGCTTGCTAAGCCCTCTGATGCTAATCTTACGGCCACACCTGCTATGGAGCAACCCACTAACCCACCATCACGATCGGTGGGCTAAAATGTTTTCAAAAGAAAAAGTTGGCGCCTAAATTTGAGCTGAAGTGCTGCGACTCTCTATCCTCTTCTACCTGAGTAGTCTTTTTATTGCTCTCATCTCCTTCTCTTGGACCGCGCCTAAGTATGTACGTGCAGATCTTCATCCCTCTGAACGAAGCCCCTTTATAATATTCTCGGGGTAAGAAAGCAGAACCTCACTTCTTTCTGTTGCTGAAGATCATGACCGCCTTTTCTTCTCATGCCCTTTTACTTTTAGAATATGGAAATTTTTCTTGGGCAAATGTAAGGCAAGGCTATGGTCGAAGAATTGAATGCTCTCATGGCTACTAAGACTTGGACTCTTCTTCCTCCTCCTAAGGCTACCAAATAGGGAGAACATGGCGTGTTAAACAAAAAGCGGCAGCCTTGAGAGGTGCAAAGCCCGCTTAGTTGCCAAAGGCCAGAGGCGCTGGCAGCGAATAAAGGCTCCCTCATATATACTTTGTTTAAAGGTATGAGGAGTACGCGCAAGAAGAACTTATACCGAAACGAGATTCTCCCACGGAATGAAGTCAGTGGATTTCAATGGGAGAAGTCGTAGGTTCAGTAGGAATACCAACTCTCAGGCCTGGGTTTGATATTCCTAGGGTTTCTATCTATCTGCATCTCCTATTCATTTTCTTTTTTTGGCGGTATTTACAATACCTCGCTTTTATTCAATTATAAATATATAACCATTTTGATGGAGATTTGTAGCATCATTCAAGTAAATACAGATTGAGATCGTAAAAACATGAGCTTGTAATATAGCTACACCTAATTCCAGACCGGTTAATGCAAGAACTATAAATAAAGGACCAGGATCTCCTATGAAATATAAAAGATCATTCATACATAGCATAGTCCAAGCGGACCCACTTAAAATCTTTACTGAACTATGACCGGCCATCATATTAGCAAATAAACGTATTCCTGAGCTTAATGCGCGAAAACAATGAGGGATTAGCTCAAGGAGTACTAAAAAGGGTGCTAATGGCAGTGGGACTCCTGCGGGTAATGAGAAGCTTAAAAAATGAAGCCCATTTCTTTGAAATCCCACTATAGTAATTCCAATAAAAATGGAAAATGAAAGACCCAAAGTAATGAGAAAATGACTTGTAACTGTAAAGCTATAAGGTATCATACCCTGGAGATTACGAAATAACAAAAAAGTAAAAGTGACCAAGATGCGAGGGGAAAACTTTTGTTTAACATTTCCGGAAAGACCACCTATTTGTTCGTTTACCGGGTTCAGCACGAAATCATAA